>JAODLC010000133.1:17603051-17614329 GCA_026781145.1 Hippopotamyrus pictus
TCCCTGTCTCTGACCCGGCCCCTGTCCCTGACCCGGACCCTGTCCCTGTCTCTGACCCGGACCCTGTCCCTGTCTCTGAACCTGTCCCAGACCTGGACCCGGACCCTGTCCCTGTCCCTGTCCCTGTCTTTGACCCGGACCCTGTCCCTGTCTCTGAACCTGTCCCTGTCCCTGACCCTGTCCCTGTCCCTGTCCCTGACCCTGTCCCTGACCCTGTCTCTGACCCGGACCCTGTCCCTGTCTCTGAACCTGTCCCGGACCCGGACCCTGTCCCTGTCCCTGACCCGGACCCTGTCTCTGTTCCGGACCCTGTCCCTCTCCCTGTCTCTGACCCGGACCCTGTCCCTGTCCCTGTCCCTGTCCCTGTCCCTGTCCCTATCTCTGACCCGGACCCTGTCCCTGTCTCTGAACCTGTCCCGGACCCGGACCCGGACCCTGTCCCTCTCCCTGTCCCTGACCCTGTCCCTGTTCACATCCCCATCACACTCTTTGTTGCGTGCTACCAGGTGGGGCCTCCCTATTCTCACTGTCTTCTCACAGCATTTTAAGCTTCTTTTCTACATAAAAAATAATCCTGACTCTTTCTTGAACTGCACATAAATCACTTTCCTTTGAAGTACATCACACTATTCCCTAAATGATTTTTTTTGACCTTATTAAAATAAAATGTGAATTTTGTGCGGCATGATACATCACTTGCTCCTTGACATTCAAAATAAAGCTGCAGCGTTTTCATCACCATCCCATATTTACATATGCCATTTGCATTGCTGGTGACTTTGATGGTACACTGACATCTCTCCTCTTTACTTTGAGTTCCAGTGTTCATTTGCAAGTGCAGGTGTCCAGTTACAGCGGCTGCGGTCACAGTTAGGTCCGCAGATTGTATTACACCCAAAAATGCACTGCACCTTTGACGATAATTCAAATAATAATTAATAAAGAAATCTGAAGTGTAATAGACAAGACCAGGAGGTCATCATATCCTAATCATAGTGTGAAAATCCATGAGAATATCTCACCCTAATTATGGTTTGGGGTCTTACTTGGCCGGTTGACCACAGCGGCTTTTCGGTGTCGCGCTGCACAGACGAGATGTCCGAGAGCCGCCAGACCCACGTGACCCTGCACGACATCGACCCCCAAGCCTTGGAGCAGCTTGTGCAGTATGCCTACACGGCAGAGATCGTGGTGGGGGAAGGCAATGTGCAGGTGGGCCTCCCTTTTGCCGTCTTGCAGCGTCTACATTTCAATATCACTCAACCATTTTCATTATGTAGGCCTGGGTTCCGAAGCTGTCTTTTTCAGGCATGGAGTATTTTATCCAAGGAAGTGAAATGGCTTCTCCTGTTTTGCATTCTCGTAATGAATAAAATATGAATACTTTTTCCCTTTACAGATTTAAATCATTCATGTTTATATTTTTAAACATTCCGCTTTTTTCTCCAGGGAATTTCTTTTTTTGCCCCAAATATCTTAAGATGTGTCATATTAAATCTGCCCAAGCTTTGTTATAAATGCACCTGCAGTGTATTAATGGTGCATGTGAAGCTGCAGAAAAAAAACATTAATACTGCACATTCTGTGCTATAGTCTTGATGTAAAAGAACATTTTAGCTTTAAACCTCAGGAAGAAAGTGCTCCAGGAGGCCTGAAAGATTCTAGCTGCACATCCTCCGAAGTTATTTGCACTAATGATTTAACTGAAATATTTTGTGATCTCTGAATGAAACTTAAATGTAAAAAATTAGTAAATTTTTTTTTTAGTGGCGCTTATTAAAGATGTTGTCGTGCTTGGACTTCAATGTAATTAGAGTTGTTATGTTTGTGACTGTCTGCACTGTGGTGGCCTTGTGTAGTTGTCCTTCTGCACAAGGCCAAAGGTAGCTATCTTTGTTGTATCAGGTACTAGGTATGATTCCCCTCCGGCCCCCTATCTTGGTCAGTTTGGGTAGAATGTGGATTTTGCGATGCTCAGATCTGCTGATCGCGCACTCATCAGACTGGCATGTATATTTCTGTGCCCCCTTGCCCGTCTCCCTGTAGACGCTGCTGCCCGCTGCCAGCCTCTTGCAGCTGAACGGCGTCCGCGACGCCTGCTGCAAGTTCCTGCTCAGCCAGCTGGACCCCTCCAACTGCCTGGGCATCCGCGGCTTCGCCGACACGCACTCCTGCAGTGACCTGCTCAAGTCGGCCCACAAGTATGTGCTTCAGCACTTCGTGGAGGTGTCCAAGACCGAAGAGTTCATGTTGCTTCCTCTGAAGCAGGTGAGGAACAGGAGACAAGAGGATGAAGTGGTCAGTCTCCAACGCTGAGGTGCAAACTATAAAATATTGAAAACCCATATTTTTGTGATCGATTCTCTTACATGAAACGTCTATGATAATTTGCAGGACTTAGTTGTAATGCGTTTGTTCACTAAAGATAGTTCATGAAGCAGTTTGGGCAGCATATGTGTTCTGTCCTCTTTGATCTGCAGTATGATGCTGCAGTCTGTTTTCAGCGTCAATACCCACAATGCACTTTAACTCATAGTGATGCTGCAGCCACCATCTAATTGAATTAGAAGTGGTTCATCTTTTTGTCTGCCTGTCATGGAAGGATTTGGTTGGACGCAGAGGGGGTTATCATGCAATGACTTCACCGGCTGCAAGGCCGCTATTTATAGCCTTGAACTCTAACACTGAATAATTGGTGATGAAGTCAGCATGTCGTCTAAACTTGGTGTCTAGCTCAACTGGAAAAATCTGGTGCCGACTCCTCAGGCACCCATGACCGTAGTGTATGTGTCTGGGCTCCACAGACCTAGGAAAGGTCCTGAACCATGTTGTCTAAGTACATTCACAGAGTTAAGAAGAACAGGCAACCATTAAAATCGCCCTGGTTCATAAGGAGTCCCCATCCTTGGTTTTATTGATTTGTTTTTTCTCCCATCTTCTGTATTATAGCTTTTATTATACACTGATGGTACCTTTGCATAAAGGTTTACGCAAGACTTGTTCTCTTCAGTGCAGTGAATAGATCCGTGGGCTTGAGAAAGGAATGGGGTGAGAAATGGACTTTAGTGGAAGCAATGACAAGGAACAAGAACAAAAGACAGACATTGGCATCTGGGTGTGTTTTTCAGTGCGAGAGAAAACACAACGTGTGCTTTATATAATGATTGACTGAATGCCACAGTCAGTCTGGATCAGTGTCTTGCCATTTGTTTTTGTCCCCCCCCGCAATCCCCCCCCCCCCCCGCACTGTGCGCTATAAGATGGACCATCTTCCAAGAAAAATGTCCACCTGACCAATTCAGCGCATCTTGAACTGTATATCTATGAATTTGATTGTGTACCCATGTGAAACTGCATCCAACTTGTCAAATAAGGCAGTGCTGCATTGAAGGTTGTATCTAAATAGTAATTCCTTGCATCTTTAGTCCTTTTGTTTCAAGTCATGGTATTTCCCCTACAGGATTTGGTTATGCCCTGAAATCACAAAGCTGGCCTGGAAATTAAGGAACTGAGCAACACAAATGGCTTAATGGATCAGATCCTGGGATAGCTAATGCCGTTGTACCTTTTATTATATTACAATAGTAATAAGGTTCTGAGCTGATTCAGTGGTGTGTAGCTGCATTGCAGTTTGTGTTTCTGCTTCTGATAAACGCCCTGTGTTAACAGATCATTTAACATGGGGCAACACCGACGCTGCCTTCTTCCCATACCCATGTTTTCAAACCTCCTCCATGAGGACACCGTGAGGACACAGTGGTGACGTGCTGGGTTTGCTTGGGCAGGTGCTGGACCTGATCTCCAGCGACAACCTGAATGTGCCATCAGAAGAGGAGGTGTACCGGGCTGTGCTGAGCTGGGTCAAGCATGACATCGACGGTCGGCGGCAGCATGTGCCCAGGGTGGGTACTAGGGGGTGTGGCCCCCACCTCAGTGTAGTGTCTACGTCTTTATGCCACCTAATCGCTCAAACACTCAGCAAAACTAATTATTCTCCTAATTCACTATATGTAGCCATTAAACTGCACTGATGTCGAGCTTTTACCCTATGCAGTCTAAGCTTCATAGTTTATGAAGAATAATGTCACATTTCATACAGAAATATTATGGAGACATTATGGCCACCCCCATATTATGCGAATAACGGCAATGTCAAGGTCTGGGATGTACTGGACAGTAAGGCACTATTTGGTACTTGTAGTTGAGGTGGCCAGTGATAAAGACCTGGTGACTTTGACGATGATGGAGTCATTCTGGGCAGGTGACTGGGTCAGAGCATCTCCGAAAGGGCGAGGCGTGTGGGGTGTTCATGCTTGGCCGTGGTGAGTTACCCACTGAGAGCGGCAACAATGAAGCCCTGCCACAGGCACAGGTTGCAGATAATTTTAATGATGGTGACGACAGTGATGTGTCACGACGCACAGTGTCACGCGCCTTGCTGCCTATGGGGCTGCGGAGTGACCTTGCTGGTCCCACACATCCCACAGATGCTTCAGAATCAGAATCGGCTTCATTCGCCGAGTGTGGAGCACACAGGGAATTTGGTTCCGGCTGCTAGTACGCAGATGCTTGACACATACCTGGCCGTCCACATGATGCAACAGAAAGTGGGATTCATCAGGCCAGGCCACCTTCTTCCACTTCTTCAAGGTCCAGCTCCAACACCCACATGCCCATTGTAGGCGCTTTTGGCACCGGACAGGGGTCAGCATGGGCCCTCTGACAGGCCCGCAGCTACACGGCTCCAAATGCAGCAGGGCTTGATGTACTGTGTGCTATGTCACGTTATTCCTGTGATCATCATGAATGTTCTGGCTCTCAGTGTACATATACACCACATAAAGCCATTGGAACATGTTGGAACATTTCATTTTACATTGCAAAAAAGTCATTATAATAGTTTAGGTACTTCTAAACGTAAACAACCAGCTGTCAGATTCTCTATTTTGCTTGAAAGGTTCCCTGCCTGCTGGGAATTCTGGGGCTGCATCCTCGAAGGATACCGTCTTCGAAGGTATAGCCTTCGTAGGATGTGTTTTTCGAAGGTCAAACAGAAAGTGTTGTCAAATGGGACGGTCTGGCCTACGGATAAATTCCTGTTTGCATCACCAGCTGTTCCTGCGCTTACCCCCGAGTCACAAAGGGCCACCCCTATTGCCCAGCCGGGACACGCCCACTTTACCTCTGTGCGATGAATCTTGGGATATTTAGGGCTGTGGAGGATCCATCAGGTAGATCCTTTGTGACTCGGCCAAAGAGACGCATTTCTAGACCACATTTGAAGGGGCCTCTGAAATGGGACACTTCAAATGGGACAGGCTGTGTTGCGCTGGTTTGTACGGTCATCGAATGCAGCCTTAGCGCTGGTTTGTACTCGGCGCTCACAACACGTCGACGTGCGCATCATGGCCACCATGCGTTTCCTGCATTGATTCCATGCGTCTGTGCACATACACAATGAATTAACGCTACACACACGCAAGATGGAGCACCGTCAGAATTCCTGGGGCAGTATGGTTGCCTTTTGTCACAGGACTACAGTACAGTTAGTATTAAAGTAGCATCTGATTTTTTTTAGTATGAGTGACTGGAAGATATTCACAACTGAATTTTTTCAAAGGCAAGAGAAAAAACATTCTAAACAGTAATGTGTGCCTCTGTACAGAGCGCCTTCAAAATTTAATGCCGGTTTAAGTTTCTTCTCCTTACTGGCTTACTGGCTGTGGAAGTTTGAGATATATAATTACATGTGTATAAGCTGGCGTCATCAGTACTGGGGCCCAGTACGGTCTACTTTTCAAATATATAGATAGATAGAAACTAAATATATATTTTATAGCTTTATAAGGAGAAGGGTATTATTATCTCATCTTTTCTTAAATTTCACACTGGCTTTCCAAAGTGGTGGGTGTGGGGGGAGGGGGGCAGTGACAATGACATTTCAGACTGATGGGCCATTGACAGCATGTAAACCATTACAGGTGTGGTGAGACCTACCTCGTTAATATTCATTGTGCCACTGAAAAAATAGTGTCACTCCAAAGTTCTAACACTTTAAGAATCAAACCACGTGAAATTTCTGAATGCTTCAGTCACCTATGTGTGGCCAACACCTATGTTTACAAGCTCCAGAGTTCAAAAGTCTTGGCCAGAAATATTTATAATCTGTTTTTTTTCCCAATATCTCAGTACCTCTGAAAATAGGTTTCTGAAAAGTATGTTTACAGTTGATTTAAAAACAGATGAATGACATTCTAAATGATTTAAGATTATTGGTGCTGAGTTTGTGCTGGATAAAAGCATATGTAGCACTTTGGGATAAATGTTGTATAAATGTAGTATAAGTGAAATATATGAAAATGTCAGGTCATGTCCGATTAGCTCAAACGTGGCTGACTGGCCTCAGACTTCAGGGGGTTGACATACAAGCTTTTTGCATTTCCCATGCTTACTTAGGTCCCAGTTCTGATGAGCCTCTCTTCATGCCCCCACCCTGTGTGTCCTCCCCAGCTGATGAAGTGTGTCAGGCTGCCTCTGCTGACCAGGGACTTCCTGATGAGCAGCGTGGACACAGAGCTGCTGGTGCGCCACCACTCCGAGTGCAAAGATCTCCTTATCGAGGCCCTTAAGTACCACCTGATGCCAGAGCAGCGAGGCGTTCTGAGCAACAGTCGCACCCGGCCTCGCCGCTGTGAGGGGGCCAGTCCCGTGCTGTTTGCCGTCGGTCAGTGACATCACTACCCTCCTTGGGATTGGGAGAAGGATTGCTTCCAGAGGGGCGCAAGTTCAAAACCCAAGTTGTACCTCTATTTGCTTATGAAAGCTACAGTATATAGAGCTTGATTTCTGCATTAACGAGAAAAATAATCATAAATAAATCATGCTTTACAAAATCTTTAACATTAGTGTGTACTAAATATCAGTAGCCTCTTTGAAGATTCATAATATATACAGCAAAATATATTGTAGTAGATATATTTTGATATGGAGAGTGCATGTGCTTTTCTGTGTATTTCACACTCCTCTCAAGTCGTGTGGCCAGTTTAAGGGGACAGGAAGCCAACGGGGCTGTGCTCTCTACAGGTGGAGGAAGTCTGTTCGCTATCCATGGCGACTGCGAGGCGTATGACACCCGCACAGACCGCTGGCACATGGTGGCCTCCATGTCGACACGGCGGGCGCGGGTGGGCGTGGCAGCCATCGGGAACAAGCTCTACGCCGTTGGGGGGTAAGGCAGTCACTCAAGGAGTGAATAAATCATGCTGGTGATTCTCCTTGTGACTTTGCCGCTCTTCTTGCTGTGAACAACTGACATATGAGCCACATTTTAATACTCGATTAATTGTACTGAAAAATGTCATTGATGCTTGAATATCCAGATTGTGCTCACCAAAGAAAAAAAAAAGTCCGTAATTTGTTTTTTTTCTTCAGTTATGACGGTACCTCGGATTTGGCCACTGTGGAGTCATATGACCCCGTCACGAATTCCTGGCAGTCGGAAGTTTCCATGGGAACGCGACGCAGCTGCTTGGGCGTGGCTGTCCTCCATGGCCTGCTCTACGCTGTTGGCGGATATGATGGCGCTTCCTGTTTAAACAGGTATGAACTGGCCCGCGTGCCGTGTTTACATGTATATTCTGTGGTGCTTTGTCAGATCTCTTCTGCTCCCTTTAGCGCGGAGAGGTTTGACCCCTTGACCGGCACTTGGACCTCCGTCGCTGCCATGAGTACCAGGAGGCGCTATGTCCGTGTGGCCATGCTGGGTGTGTGAGAGCCTTTCATTGCGTTACGTCATTGCATTACCTAATACACTCCTACACATATAGTGTCTATAAAAAGTATTCCCCCCTCTGGGCTTCCTCATGTTTTATTGTTTTACAATGTTGAATCACAGTGGATTTATTTAGGCTTTTTTGATCAATCAATTTATCAATAGAAAATTAATCATCAATGGTGCATCATTGGTTTTTGGAAGCCGCAGAATTAAATGGAGATCATCTCTGCAGTCAAGGTGTTTCAAGTGACTGTGGCATACATATACTTGTATTTGGAAGAAGAAGTGCTGGTGAGCTAGTTTCCAAAACAATCCTGCAACAAGGTGGTTGTGAAGTACAAGAAAGGAAATTTCCAAGTCACTAAGTATCCCTTGAGGTACAGTTGAGTCAGTCATTACAAATGGAAAGAATATGGCACAGCTGTAAATCTGCCTGGAGTTTAATGCCATCAAAAACCAAGTGACCATGCACACGGGCGCAAGCATGGAAGGTCAACAGTGGTGCTTTTCCATTGGCATCAAGAACTGAACCGTTCAATGAACTGATGGTTTTCTATTGTAAAGTATGCAAGCCTTACCCGAGCCGTACCCAAACCATAGCCGTTCTGACATGCCCTGCTTCCCAGCAAGGCCGAAAGCGTGACCAATTCGGGATGGTTGCGTCACCGACGTCTGACTGGCCGAAACGCAGGGAGATACCGGGGTTCTGTGCATGGATTATATAATGGGGAAAAGGGCATATTCTAAATATTCATTATTAGCAGTATCACACATGGTGATGTACCAGTGTATTCCCAATAACTTGGAACTGAAAAATTTTGAAACTCCAACTTGAAAAAGTACTATAGAACAGCCGAACAGACTGGATTCGTAATGCAAATTTATGCAAGCGAATGCTGATTCTGCTAGCGTGGGGTGCTTGGAAATTAGCACATAGTAAATCACGATGTACACCGTGTGAACAGTAAATAAACATCTCTTCGGTTTTATGTCACTGTCACTCTCCAAACCTGGCAATGCCTTTACTGAGCCGACTCTTCTGCAGTGGAAAACTGAAGTGAGCTGGAAGCGCACTGTGACTCTAGTTGGCTTGGGTACAGTTTGGTTACTGTATGCCAGTGGAAAAGTGCCACAAGGGAAGTATGACAACTGATGGAGTCACAAGCTTCCGTGACTGAGATAGGGCAGCCTGTACATATGACACTGTTGTCTGGGTGCATGGCAAAGAGAGAGCCACTGTTGGGAAAGAAGAATCTTGTCAGGGAATGAAACAAGTGGGACAAGGTTCTGGTGTCTTAAGAGACCAAACTTAGCCATCGTTCTGAGCGTCATGTTTGCCTTAAGAAAAATACCACACATCACCAAAGACATCCCATCGCCAACATGACGCTTGATGGTGGCAGTGTCACGCTGTGTGGCAGCTTCTCTGCTGCAGGCCCTGTAAAAACTGTGGAGGAAGAGGGTAGAATGAATGTAGCAAAATACTGGGAGAGGGAAATAAGAGAAGTGCAACTTGGGGGGAAGGTTTTACCTTCTAGCAAGTCAACACCACCAAACATAAGCCATTCATCTGTAGCTTTGGCTGTACAAACGGCCAAAGTTAATGTGTTGGAGTGAACAGATCAGAGCCTAGACCTCAATGCAACTCACAAATCGTGGCTGGACCTGAAAACAACTGTTTACATGTGGCTTGCATGCACCTTGACAGAGCTGTAATTGCTGCCAAAGGTCCATGCATCCATCCATCCATTTTCCACCACTTATCTGGGGTCGTGTCGTGGGGGCAGCAGTCTAAGCAGGAATGCCCAGACGTCCCTCTCACCAGCTCCTCCTCCGGGGAGATACCTGGGTGCTCCTAGGCCAGCCAAGAGATATTATCTCTCCAGCATGTCCTGGGTCTGCCCCAGGACCTCTTCCCGGTTGGACGTACCTGAGACTTCCTCCCCAAGGAGCTGTCCCAAAAACATCCTAGATTGATGCCTTACCCACCCCAACTGGCCTCTTTGCATGTGGCGGTGCAGAGGCTCTACTTTGAGCCCCTCCTGAATGTCTGAGCTCCTCACCCTATCTGTAAGGCCGTGCCCAGACACCCTGTGGAGGAAACTCATTTCTGCCGCTAGTATCCACAATCTCATTCTTTCTGTCACTACTCAAAATCGACTGGTAAATCAAAAGCTTTGCCTTCAGGCAGTAACTCATCCCCCATCAGGACAAGGCAATCTACCCTTTTCCAGTTGAGGATCATGACCTCAGGTTTGGAGGTGCTGATCCTCATCCCCGCTGCTGCACACTGAGTTGTAAACTGGCCCAGTGACGCTTCAGCTCACTGGCTGACGATGCCAACAGGAGCCCGTCATCTGCAAAAAGCAAAGACGAGATCCAGAGGCCCCCAAACCCGACCCTCTCCAGCCCTTGGTTGTGCCTAGGAATTCTGTCCATAAATGTCCAGCACCCACCGGGGACTTACTGCTGGCGAGGCAAACCAAGCTCTCGCTACATTTATACAGGCACTGGATGGTCTGTAACAATGGACCCCATACCCCATGCTCCTGAAGCACTCCCCACCGGACCCCCTGAGGGACACAGTCATAAGCCTTTTCCAGGTCCACAAAACACATGTAGACTGGTTGGGTAAACTACCATCCCCCACCATTATCTTTGTGAGGGTGAAGAGCTGGTCTGTGTTCTGCGACCAGGATCCAGAATCCGGAATGCTACCAAAGGTGCCTCTACTAAATACTGACTTGAAGGGGCAAGTACTTATGCCACAGGTGTATGTTTGGTTTCAGTTAGTGCTGCATAATATCATATTCCGATATATAGAATTTCCTCAATTAACACTGTAATATGAAGCGGATGAAATTACCAAAAATAAACTGTATTGTTGCACATGATATATCGTGCAGCCCTGGTTTAATACCAGTATGTCAAACCCCCTGTCCCCTTAAACACACTCGCACCTCCTGCCATATTGGTTATGTCCCCACCATATATACTCAAATCAAAATCCTTGACTTATGCAATCAATTATTGTTAATGTTGGTAATTAATTCAGATAACATTGTAGAGTTTACTTTCCTTTTACAAACACTGGCTTTTTCAGTGGATCAGTGTCAAAATGCTTAATGAAATCTACAATGATTCAATGTTGGAAGATGATAAAACATGGTATTCATTAGGCACTGTAAATTTACCACTGTACCTATGTTTTTGCTCTTACCGCATAGTAAATGTATTTGATAGATTCTGTTAGTAAGGAGGTATTACATCTTTTAACTTTCATCTTTTGTCCTTATGCTTCAGACGGCAACCTCTACGCAGTTGGTGGATATGACAGCTCCTCACACTTAGCGACGGTGGAGAAGTATGACCCACAGGTAAGCTTGTGTAACATTCACTTGTGTAATATTCACTAGAATTGCAAAAATATTTCTACCTGTGAGGTGACCTATTTTGATATATATATATATATATATATATATATATATATATATTTGATATATA
>JAODLC010000133.1:17614429-17625719 GCA_026781145.1 Hippopotamyrus pictus
ATATATATCAAAATATATATATATATATATTTGATATATATATTTGATATATATATATATTTGATATATATTTTTTGGCAAATATTGTAAAGTCTATCATTTTCAAGTAATTGGTTTTATTGCATGAACTTATTGTTTGTGGGGTAGTGGTTTCATTAGCATAAATTGTGGCGACAAAAGGGAGAGCGAGGGCAGCACAATGAGGGCAAACAGAGGGTCAAAAACAAATTATAGCTCTGATCAGACCAGATTGCTGAACAACCTGGGATGTCACACCTCTAGAGCTCCACAGAGCTTTGCTTAAACTATAAACTCTTCCTGCTTTGACCAGAATAGTGTTGGACAGGAAACTGAATATAGCACCTCTCCAACTTGTCCTTGCAGAGTAACATCTGGACATCTATAGCTAACATGCTGAGCCGGAGGAGCAGTGCTGGAGTCGCTGTTCTGGAGGGCATGCTCTACGTTGCTGGGGGCAACGATGGAACCAGCTGCCTCAATTCAGTGGAGAGGTACAACCCGAAAACCAACACCTGGGAGGGGGTGGCCCCCATGAACGTCCGTAGGTAAGGCTGGGCGGCTGCTGCAACCGACAGAGCGAATGCTGCCGCTGACGCACTTGTGTGAAACCTGTTGATGTTTTACTACATGTACTTTCTAACTATATATTGTACATATCGAGTCGACCCTCCTGTATCACGAATTTCCCTATCGCCATTTCGATATATCGCAGGGTCAGCGTAAGCAATTTAGTTTTCCAAATTCCGCAGACGAAACGCAAAAGCCGGCAGACAACAGGGAAAAAGTTTAGTGACTCATAAATGCATAAAATATATATGTACTGTGCTGGATGGGGGACACCAGGCGTGTTTACGGCCGCCTCTCACGTGACGTCTCGTGGTGATCTCGCAGTGATCTATGCTTCTCGTGTTCCTCATATCTCTTTGCTTTGACTCGCTTACATGTTTGTTTCGCTCATCTAGGGGACCAAAAAAATGTGCGTGGTTTTTCCAGATTGTGGTGGGCCTGCACCCCGAAACATTGCCATATAGAAGCGTTGACTGCATAATATAAATTAGATTAGATATTGCATTGAACTCAAAACTGGTAAAAGATTTTCTTCTTGACTTGACTCTGTTCATGTCGATGAGTAGGTGGATGTGATTTTAGATGCACCCAGATATGTTTGGAATAGGAACCGAACATGCCATAATAACAAACATTAAATGATAATAACAATGATTATAATCGTATGATAATGTAAAGGTGTTAAGGAATGTTGGGATGTCAAAGTATTCTTACATGCTGCTTATGAATGTTCTATGAATGCATGATGAAGGTGCACTGAATATTCTATAAATGCATTATAAAGGCATTATGAAGGTGCATTACCATATATCTTTAGGGGGGTAGAATGTCTTGTACATGCAGGGAGTGACAGTGGGTAGCTTCCTCATTCATCCTCGTGCCTGTGGTTTGGGTATGTCCTTCTGTCTCATTCCTGTCACCGGCCTCACAGGAGCACCCATGATCTGGTGGCCATGGACGGCTGGCTCTACGCGGTGGGTGGCAACGACGGCAGCTCCAGCCTCAACTCCATCGAGAAATATAATCCACGCAGCAACAAGTGGGTGGCGGCCTCCTGCATGTTCACCCGCCGGAGCAGCGTGGGCGTGGCCGTGCTGGAGCTGCTCAACTTCCCCCCGCCCTCGTCACCCACCCTCTCGGTCTCCTCCACCAGCCTTTGACAAAGACTGTGGCCCCAGCAGGCCTCCGCCCAGCCTTGCTGCTGGTCCAAGCGTCGAAACTGCTCGGTGTAGCCAGCAGGGGGCAGCAGGGAGTGCAGAAATGGGGGCATGGGGGGGAGGAGGAGGAGGAGGAGGAGGAGGTGATGGACAGAAGAAGGAGGAGTTGGCAGGTACTGCTTGGGTTTGCAGTGTTAGGTCATTGAGAACCCTGTTCCCACATAAATGCTGGCTCCTTTCGAAGGATACTTTAGCATTCCTGACAGGGAGAGGATCAGAAAAGACATGTTCCCCTGGACATACTGCACTGTCACTGTCCAGAGCTCCGACAGCCAGTACTGTTTCTTGATTTGTATCACATGATTACATTTACTGTAGGTTGACTTGGTTGGAATTTTAAATTTTTTATTTTTTAAAAATATCTTAGCTTACCGCCCAACTTTAGGAATGTTGCTATTGACTCGTATCCGCCATGCATGTCTAGTCAATTTTTGGTCTACATAGCAGGCTGTTAAGCTGCAATGCTGCTTTGCCACAGTAGGTGGCAGTAATGGTTAGTCATGTTCTACACTACAGGGAGGTGGTCTAAATGGATGCTACAATGAATAGATGATGTTTCAGAGAGACAGAAGATTCTTAAAAACAAATTAGGTAAGAAATGTGCCACTAATGCACCACAAAGCAAGGAAGGCCGTAATAATTACTGAAATTTATAACATTTAAAATTAGTTTTCCAAAAATTAATCAATATAAATGTACTTTATTCTTAATATGATTTATAACATGTTTGTTTTGTATTCATTATTGTTATTTTATACATCGTGTCATTGTTGTACTGTACAACGGATGGAGAAGGAGTATATGGTGGAAATAGCAAAAACTTCATATTTTAAAAGATGTATGTATTTACTTATGAACCACTACAGCTCTGTTATTTCATAATGAAAAACTACATTTAGTGGCATTTGATAGGTTGTTTAACATTGAAAGAATGAAAGCAAAGGAGAGTGTCAGACCTGAATTATCTAAGTTACATTTTTATTCCAATAATCATTTTGGAACTGAAGTGACTCAGTATTAGTCAGATGGATGTTAAATAGAGAGACAACAAGTCCTTCACCATTGGCAGGCTTCTCTGGCTGTGTGCATGCTTCTGAAGGTGGGTAAAGACCTCTCTTACGGTAACCGATCTTCCTTATCTGTTATAGTGTAGCATAAAAATCCCTTCTGAAATCAATGGAGAGTTTGATTAGTTTTGTATTGGAGCGAGATTATACAACAGGAAATGCATTTGAAATTTCAGAAAGTGTCATGCAGTGGAAAATACTTGGAGGAGGTGAAATGAGAGCCAGTGCATTAGCATCTGCACTCTGTCCAAATCAGTTTAGTTATTTGGTTGAATTGTAGTGTAATATCATATGACTGCAAACTTCTGAGAAGTTACATTTTCCTTTTTTTAAGGATTTTGCTTAACAGATACAGCCTGTGGGGGAGCTGGAAGGCGTGATCGTCTGTTTTATGTTGAATTCTTTATCACAGGTTGGTGCACTTTGTTGTCCGTTCTTATGTTCAGGGCCGTGGGTCATGCGGTATCAAGTTTGGCTTCGTTTTTTGGCAAATATTGTAAATATCAAATCTAAATATAAGTATCAGATGAGACATTAGCTTGATGTTAGTGTAAATGTATCTTATCGCGTGTAACTTATTCCATCACTGTGTGTTTATTTATATGTAATTTATGTCAGCCGTATTTATGTGGAAACTGAATTTTGCACTATGTTTAAAACAGCAATACACTCCTGTAAAGAAAAAAAATAAAGATGTTTTCCAAGGAGCGTTACATGACATTTGGTATCTAACTGATTTTATACACATTTTATACATAATTTTATATATTTTTTTGATTATTCTACATTTGCAGAGCAGAAATTCTAAAGGAAATTTTTACAAAACTGGACCTGTGCAGATTTCCTTAATTCTGCCTGCATAGTTATGGTTACACTTTCCAGTCCTGGAATTTAAATTTATACATTGATTTTGTTTTTTTTTTTTTTCCTTATTCAGTTGAATGAAAGCTACAATAAAGGTTAAAAGGCAACGATTACACCTGTCAGAATATCAAAATATATATTGGAAACTTTTAAGATGTTTAAATTAGTGTTAGGTTGTTTGCTTGTTATTTGGGCTAGAATTTCTATCCTCTGGCCACTGACACGGCCGTGTGGTCGCAGAGCCTGTGGTATCGCAGCTTCAGTTGGCCACGTGGCTGACCCCGCAGATCTCCCTGCCTGATCTGTGACAACAGCTGAACACTCTCACCTTACCCTCAGGAACTTTGGTAATATGGTACCATGGGAATAAATCAGTTTTGGTCTGTTCAGTTCTTTTCAGGTTATAACAAAAATCCTGTTTGCTTTTGCTGAATTAAAATCAGCTTATCACAGAAGTATCCATTCTTCCATTTTTTTTTGTCCAGTAAGGTTTTCTGTAATTTTAAATCCATTTTTTAGAAAAAAAGGCCAAATGCACCCTAAGCTGAACACTCAAACACATTACTAGACAAATTAAGGTCAATCACCAATCAATCATCAATCATCTTAACTGTGCGTCTTTATGAGAACACACTAAAGAATTCAGTACCCAGTCACACACAGTACAGCTGCTGTAGCGGATCTGGAGATGGATTTAAAAATGCAACTGTGAGCTAACAAGGCAGGTGCATTGTGGCACTCCTGATGATTCTACTAAATACAAAGGATCACAGTTTAAAAAGAAGTTCTGTTTGTTATGGTAAGCTACCAAACTCCAGTATTTAAGGATGTGTTGGCGACTGCCCAGGGTTGGTTCCTGCCTGCGACCCGTTGTTCCCGGGATAGGCGGTCCCCCACGCGACCCCAGTCGGACTTCAGCGGTTTCAGAAAATGGATGGATGTATGATTGCTTATCTTATTCATCAAATCAGTCAGGCCATAAGCATTTCTTTTGGCTTCCTAAAAATCCATTTTCTCCCATCTTTCACATTTTCAGTGAATTTCCATGTAAGGATGTACATCGGTATTCCAGTGTTATCATATCGTTTCAAAATTTTGACCCAAGTGAACACTGTGTGGTTAGAAAGCAATAAATCATGAAGACTGGAATCCCCATAAATGGTGATGGGAATCTCAAGCACGACAAAAGAAACACGAAGATGGAACAATTTCAAATACAACAAAGCTCTGTTGTCACTGCGAGTCTCCAAACACTCAACTTCAAAAACTGCTGTGAAACTGTATTCTTACTGTTTGTTTAAATATCTTTTAAACTATAACAATATGTTTATAGTTCTTATAACACATTATAAAAACATTGTAATAACCTAATATCTTGGTGCTTAGAGGACTCATCTACTCAGCATATTCACCATATTATTTATGACAGTGAATAGTAAGTTTTAGGCTTTTATGGAAGAGTTATGTAAAACCCCAATATAACTTTAGTTAAACCTGAAGAAATTGTAACTTCACACCACATAGTCACATTTTGAATGATATAAAGCAATATGAAACATAACAGATAAATGAGTTAGGGCTACTGTTAATGTTAATTAGGATCAAATCATAAAGCACAGTGGTATACTAATTGAGTATACTAATATACTATAAGAATCTTTTTACTCTGTCAATTTACCTAATTTCCACTAGCCTACTGCAAATGACCCTTATAGGTTGGGTGTGAACGTTTATTGGGTCTATTTGACATCACTTTGCTGACGTAAGTAAAAGCACATTATCAACCCATTAGAAATGGTTAGTCAGCATACTTTGTTTCTGGAAAACATCATAAGGTCTTATACAGGGGTTGGACAAAATAACAGAATCACCTCATGTACAGAAACATTAGTTTTAGAATAACTCAAATCACATTTCCAGATCTACTTTTCTATTTTAGATGCTTTTTTCCAAAGCAACAAATTCATAGACCACCACACTCAAGTACAACAATAAACTATAAAACATATTATGCTGAATACAAATTAGCAGTGAATGACAGCTAGAAAAGAGATCTGACCATCAGCAGTTTGACATGGGAGTTCTCAGTACAACGAGGCACCTAAAGCAGTTTCAAATCGTTGAAATGGTTCATTAGTGGCAAAATTATTTGTGGATCAGAAGGGACAGTCTCAGAAATTGTGACAGTCTATGGCAAACACGAACAATCAGCTTTGACAATGAGGAACATTGACTGTAAGTCTGGGCTCTTAGAGAGGAATAGACAGAGACTTAACAGGATACTTGCTAAATCCTGGAAGCACAGCCTAAAAATTACCAGAGCTGAATCATCATTTGAATCCCAGTTAAAAAAAAACATTGCGTGTTGTGATCCTCACAAAGCAGGGGGTTATGGTAAGGCTACCATTCTGAGATACTGCATGGTATGTACTGGGAAAACCCAGGTGGGCACAGAATAGTTTCAGAGTAAGTACAGAGTTTCTAAAAACCTGTCACTTCCTTCCAGCGAGAGCTGTGAGCTCTGAGCTCACTGTGAGTCACATCCAGGTTGCTGCCAAGCCGCCGGACATAACCAGGAGTCTACTTTTCCATTGGCACAGAGACCAGTGAAGTACAGTGACTCCCCCTATCATGATCCAACAGAAACTTCCTATAGTACGTGTACACCTGTAGTACAGAAGAAACATCTTTCAGACCCTTGTGCACATGGATCGAAACTGCTTTCTGACTCCTTGTTGTCCTAAATCCCCTTTTGTCTTTCCAGCTGCTACTCTGTGATCTCTGAAAACTAAACATAGTCTTTCCCAAAAAATGATGCTGATGAGGTTGAAGGAAAAAAAGACTAAAAATGAAACTGACACCTTGTTAATAAATAAGCATAACAGAAGCATAATAGAGGACAAAAAAGCTGTTTGTTATCAGT
Source organism: Hippopotamyrus pictus (assembly GCA_026781145.1). NCBI lineage: Eukaryota > Metazoa > Chordata > Actinopteri > Osteoglossiformes > Mormyridae > Hippopotamyrus > Hippopotamyrus pictus. Next base: position 17,621,089 of record JAODLC010000133.1, read on the forward strand.
CTGGGGTTGAAAAGTACTGCTGCTGTTTTATAAGGCTATGGTAAGGCTGCCTGAACTCCTCTTAGGTCAATATTTGCATTCCAGCTCCGAAAAAAAAAACGTTTCCTCTCAGTTCAAAAGGAATTTTTGAACGTCTTTTACAGACGTTTGAGTCAGTTGCCGTCCTGTTCGTACAGCAGGCTTCACTTAGTTGGCAGCTTCTGCAGACCACACCCCTTGCTTCTAGATCCCACCTCCCTTCCAAGACCCGCCCCTTTCATGCAGTAAGCTCTTGCCCTTTCTGCCTAAACAGTTTGTATACAACGCCCTCGAGACAAGGACGTGCTGCACCTTGGCGGCACTGTACTGCTGCTTGGATTTCCAGCAGAACTTTAGAGAAGACAGCGGCCTCACTCCAGAAGGACTCCGGCCAGGACGACATGGGGAGCAGCCTGTCATGCGTCCCCCACCACAGCTTCCAGTTTTCAAGCAAGAACTTCATTCGTAGGAACAGGTAGGAATTCTCCCTCTCGCCCTCCACTAAGAATGCGTTACTCCACTTACGTACACCTCAGTCAGAAATATAATTTCAACTTATGTGGCATAAAACTGTTCTGGAACTCTTGGTATTCAATGGGCAGAATCCAGCGTGCTTGATACAAAGCCAGGTTGCTTTCACTCTTCAGGTAATTGTTGTGCAGCTGCATCCTGGGCTACTAGTTTGGTTTCTGAAAGACATGATCCTTAGAGATGACATTCGTATCCTGAGCTGCCATCCACCCTGCGCTCGTCACAGTCCTGGTTTCCGGTGGCGATGACTTATTTGCCAAAATTACTTACATATTTGTACATCTGAAAAATGTCGTATGTTCATATTGATCCTCACTTTCATGTGAAATTTAGTGAAAGAGTTTTAAATTATGCTAAAAGGGCATATTTTTCTCACCGTAACACAAATTATTATCGTGGCTTGTATGTGATTGAATGGACTGTATGGAATGTGCTGGTTTAACAAGACACTGGTCCTCAGTGCTGCCTTTCTCAACCAATGTAGAACTAAGGGACTCGAGCAGCACCTTTCTTTGTCACTATGGCTAATACAGAGTGTGCTATTTTGAAAAATGATGCCCTGCCTTAAAGTGACTTGAAAACTTATGCCTCTGTTGAATCATGCGACTTATGTATGATTTAAACATTCAGGGTGCTTTCACCAAATTCAGAGATCAGTGTTTCAGTCATCAGTGACTGTCAGCATGAATACCTCTCATTGTCTTATCTTAATGGCTTTCAAATTGTGCATTCCCAGACACAGAGAAACAAGGGTATCACAACTGACGGAACTAATTTCCTTTGTCATGAACGCAGTGGATGAGCCAGGAAGTCATTTATTTAAATGTCTGGTTTGAGACAAGGGACAAAGGATGGGATTAAATGATTGAACTTCAGCATTCCTTCTCGTAATATTATCTCATACTACACTGAATCTGAATCATTTGCATGCACTATATCGAATGGCAAGGAATGCATGCAAATGTGACAGTTACAGTTAGTTGATTGTAAATTGTAAGTGCAGCATGCTGCAAAAATTGCTGAACATGAAACCGCCATCAAATAAAATACAGATTTATAAGCAACAAAGAAAACTAGACAACGTTAATCAGTGTGTCTTCAGTTTGGCACCAAAATATTACATAAGTGTATCCTGGATTGGCGTAAGGCCCGCATTAACGTTTGCCTTCTCTTTCCTCGGAAAAAAGCCGTCGGCTCTTTCGTAAGAAAAACCCACAAGAGGGCCAGGTGAAGTCCAACAGCATCATCAACATCTTATGCACTGTCACTCCAAGGAAGGTGAGAGACACGCGTCGACCAGCATATTGCAAATTAATCAGGATGACAACCATTGAAGATTTTTCTCTAAATGTCCCACGAACGTCTTTGTTCAGGAGATGTCACCTAAGGATCTTGAGACAATTGAAAACATCAAATGGGACCCCCCCTTCGCCTATGACCCATCGGCTGGCTGGAAGAAGAGCAGCGTCAACGTCAAAAATTATGGAAGGATGATCCACAGTTCCAAAGTGCAGTTTCGCTTCCTGCATTGCCAGGTCAGCATCGCAAGTACACGCATGTCCATTTTCCATATGCAACCACCTGTAATTCAGTCAGTACATATGCTCAGTGTATTTGAAAGTACTTTTCTCACCCTTTGGCTTTTTCTGACAAGGGTGTGTTTTAACGGCCTTTAGCCCAGAACGGCGACATACGTCCTTGCAGCAACGGGCACCTTTTATGCATTCACACTATTTAATTTAGACAAAACAACATCTTAATACAGGACCGTGGCCGTCGGCGTTTGCTGAAGACTTCCATTTACTAAAGACAGTTTCAGACAGGAATCATACGCAAAAAGAGCAGCTCTTCCTGGGCAAGGAAGGCTTAGATGAGGGTGTTAAGATTTTTTGCAACCGTGTGAAACAAACCAGTTATGTCAAGGTGATTAACCGAAAGCACAAGGAATCACCGCATGTGCCTGAACTTGCCGTGCAGTGGGGATTGCAACACGTCTTTGTTAGATTCACAATGTCCCACTTATATGAAGGGTTGGGAGGAGAGCCGACGCTGCCCAGATGCTGCTCCGGGGACACGGGCGGGAACAACGCTTTCTCTGTGTCACACCAAAACCCATTTTCTTTTTTCTTCCCTCGTCTTTTTCAAAGATGCTAAATTCATGGTGCGGTCGTAGTCATCCTACGTTAATTTACTCAGACCAAAACTTCACCTCCCTATCGTGGATTTGAAAACACCCTAATACCATCTTGTTTCTTCAAGCTGATTCCTTAAAGCTAAATATCATTAAGGAAATTAAGGAAAGTATATAAATAAATATAGGAAAGTTTACATTGCTCCAAATATCAGAATTCATCATAAACATATGTATATCCATTGTGTATAGAATAAATGTATATATTGACTTCACTGTTGCGAGGTGTCGCACTTGCTTAGGCCGTGTAGTTTGCCATAGCAGATATTTCAAAATCTCCCCTCTCTCGCTCTCTCTTCTTATAGGACATACATGACTGCTTCTTGGACCTATTTGAGACACACCTCCACTTTGTTTCTAACAGCACCACTGGGCTAACCTACCAGGTGAGGCTTCCACCATAAAAAGTACTTGTCTGAAATAAACACCCTCTGTTATCTGCATCTGAAATGTCTACTCAGAGCCAAAGGCTTTTTTTTTTACAATAGGTCAACATGCCCGTTGCATTCCTCTATTAGCTCCTGAGAGATATGAAACAGCCGCTGTTTTTTTCCAATTTCTTAACCAAAGTAAGGTCACGTAAGGCCAAGGAGCCATGGGGAACCAGGCGGGAAGCACACTAAGCCGGCTGCACGTACATTACAGGGCATGCAGCAAACACAGCCAGGCGCTATAAGACACATCGCTACCCATCGAACCAACATGCTGCTTCAAGAGACAGTTGCATATATTTTTTGATGAAGCAGAACAAGTTGTGATTTTTTTTATATGCACAGGATCTAATTTTGCTTACATTTTGAAACTGGTGGTCAGAGGATCAGTAACAGCACTGGAGGTTATGAAGGAAATATCCATGAATCTCTAATGACTACAGAGATCTGGCACATGGACATTATATTTATTGTACCTGCCATGCCACAAAAAGGACTTCAGTGCCCTGTGTTTTTACAAATTATTGACTTTAATTGCATTGTTTTTCTTTAATTCAGGACATACAATTATACTTAGCTACCATTATTCTTACTATGCATTCAAATACAAGGAGTGCAAAAAAGCAGTTTTTCAGTGTTCAGAAACGTCACAGTATCTCCGAACAAGCCAAGTAAATATTTGACTAGCAGACATGGTTATATTATGGAGCCTGATATTATTTCCTTTTATAGCAGTATATTTAGAGTAGTTCAAGTTTAGCTCAAAGATACACCTGTGATTCTGCACTTAATATCTGCTCACTGTTCCATTTCCTTAACCAATGTACCACCTGAAGCCATGTACTGTACTTGCATTTAAAGTATTATTTCAAATGAAAATATAGAAGTATTCATCTGTGATTGTCTGTCTTCTGTAGGGAACACTACCTCTTAGGGACCTTACTGTTTGCAAACTGCAGTCCAATGGGAATGACACAGACCGCTTTGGCTTTGAAATCAGTGGTAAGTGGCCGTACTTTTACAGCAACCTACAGCTTACTTTCTGTATGACATCACATTTCTTTTGGTTGGGATAAACTGTTTCAACTTGCAGATGGTAAAGAGAATCCTTCTGTTAGCTTGAATGATGCATCTATAAGGATCAGCAAAGTGAGTAACACATAGTAACTATGAAACAGGGGTAAACACACGTTGTTATTGAGAATTGCTGTTCATCTAAGCTTCGCATTTTACTTTATTACGACACTACAAGTGAGCCTACCCTAACACGGGTTGGGTACATATTGTCCAAGTAAATGACACATTACCAGAGAAGACAAAAATGGTGCTTTATTATTATTATCATTATTATTGTTATTGTTGTTATTATTGTTGTTGTTGTTGTTGTTGTTGTTGTTGTTAAATGTCACAGTAAATATATGTGCTTTAATGGTATAAAATATAAACTCTTGTCATATTAA
>JAODLC010000133.1:17631599-17645848 GCA_026781145.1 Hippopotamyrus pictus
GCTTCCTGAGATAGCAGCTGATTACTCACAAGGTGGGAATGCTAAGATTTCCCCTTCCTGCTCTTTCAGAGACTCCCACAGGCAATGCTGTGATGCATAGTATGAGCAAAAGCCTGTTGACGTCATTGAGATGATTTATTATCTGCTGGGAAATATCTCAGTTAGATATAGTGTTGTACCTGAGACATAGAAAGTTGTTTGGTTTCAAGTTAAATTGGCCAACGGGGTGTCATTCAAGACAGGGATTTAGATAATAATAATACTTAGTATTATATATTTTAAATAATCATGGTTAGATTTAATCTATATTAGATGGCAAAATTACAACCACATACGCCAATGAAGTACAGATTCAACATTGCGTTTTAGGGTTTATTCCTTCTGCAGTGCCTGTCATAAGCTACTCCCCCGAATGCAGTGCGTATCTGTGTCTGATTTTAGCCTGACCTTTCCCCAGAGAGGTGAGACATGCCTTTGTAGTGGGGGCTGGGGAGCTGTGGGGTGTGGCAGCTCAGGGTTAGGCATGCCGCTGGGAGCTTGGTCATGTAGGCCTAGCGCTGATATGTCAGTCAGTGGGACTCGGCCAGTCTGTAAGTGACAGGTGGGCTATGGGAGAGGCTGCTACTGTAGCGTGCGCAGAACATTCCCAGAACATTAACTGAAAATATATAGCAACAGGCTGTTATTTCTTCTCTCATGCACCAGTAATTTGTCATGTTTGCTTGATGTATCTGATCATAGTCTAAATCAAACAAGGCGTTTGGAGGCTGACTCATTCTTAACAAAGAGGGTGAGGCAGCACAAATGTAGTGAATGCTTGCTTGAGTCTAAAATGTACATTATGTTATGGAGGAATTTGGATCGCATTCTGCAAAACTGCCATACCACTGCTTAATCCTAACAGAATGCTGCCCAAGATAGGCTGATAGGCTCATCTTGTTCCCACAGAAGATATTTCTTACTTGGAACCTGCAGAACCAGACGATCAGGAAGTGGACTACGATAACATCTGGGATTTTGACTGTGATAATGGGATGGTGCAACCCTTCTCTCAGATTTCTGCATACCGAACATCGGCAGAGTGACGCTGAAAGAACAGCGCAGACCATGAGCACGTATGATCAGTATGCACCACCCCCAAGCATTTAGGCCTAAGTTTTTACACTTCTAAACATTACAATCATGACCATGTTTCAATGATATACAGTTTATATAATTACTCTGTAAAAATGAAATTCAGTACTAAAAAGCTGTCTAATATGTAAATATGTAGCACCTTGGAGGACAAGTTGTTTGTTTTATTTTATTTTATTTTATTTTATTTAAAAAAAAAAAACATTTTGTGGTTCATTTTATATTTATAAAACTTTGGAAGGGTTTTACAATATTCGATCAAGTACAAAGATAAATTTTAAAATTGTTTTATTATGATAATTGTTCAGTAATATTTTGTAAATTTCATAAAATGTCTACAGTTTAATAATTCAATTCTTTTTTCATTGTATATTGGGAAAATATGGATGCATTAAATGTTTGTATTTATTTTTAGCTTTCTGTCCGAAGTGCTTCTTTTTGTCTGAGTTGGATTCTTTTTTTTTTTATTTACTTATTTTAAAATAAAACAAATGTCTCCACTTCCAAATGTCTTAACACCCATTACAGCTTTATTAAGTGCATCATTCCGACAACTGTAAGGTCAGGGTTTCCCAATCCTGGTCCTGGAGGGTCAGTCTGTACCACAGTTTGTAGATTTCCCTGCTCAAACACACATAACAAATTTGGTAATTAGCTGAAGAAGGTGTGTCAGAGCAGGGATATCCGCAAACTGTGTTACAGACTGGCCCTCTGGGACTGGATTTGGGGAACCATGTTTCAGGTCAACTGACAAATTCCTGGCTTGTAGGCAAACAACATTTTCAAAACTGAAAGTTAGACTAGGGCGTAGCGTTCAAAGCACATCTGTCAAATTCGAAGCCCACAGGCCACATCTAGCCCGCAGCAGAAATCTTTATGGCCCACAGAAGGATTCTCCATAATCTGTTAAAAATGGCTCTGGAGTAGGAATGTAATGGTACACAAAATTCACGTTCGTTACAGACTTCTGTTTTAGGTTAACAGTTTGATCAAATTTTTTGGTACAGTAGGTACCAAAAATTAAATTTGTTTTGAAATTATTTATTACTAAAACTGCAAACAAACACAGTTAGGGGCAAATCTAAAACAAAGGCAACCCGTCTGATGTTGGCGTACATGAATACCAGACCAAGGGGATACGTAAATATGTAAAATAAATAAAAATCCAAAAATATGATTGCATAATAATAATGAATTTAATCCCATGTTTTCTTCTACAAAATATGGTTGCATAGGCCTATATGTAGAGCTAAACACTCCAATAGCTGTAGTTCTTTTTCTTAGTGTCAAGAAATGTATTTGTTCATTTCGTTGTGTGTTCTGAACTGTGACAAACAGGTTTTATGTGCCCCAATACAGCCCTACCCAGTAAGCAGGGGTCATCTTCTGCCAACCTGCACTACATGCTGAATGCGTGTCCCGATACAGCCCTACCCGGTAAGCAGGGGTCATCCTCTGCCAACCTGCAGTACATCTTTCCTCTTTCTGACCCTCCCCCCACTGTACCAGTAGTGCAAAATTCAGCTAAATATTCTAGGTGTAATCTGGCTGCTTTGATTTCCTGGGACTAAATCATTTAAAAGAAGGATCCAGTGGATGTCAGATAAAAACAGATGAGTAATAGTTCATGAGCCCAGTGGACACATTTGACCAGATACAGTGGTACCTCAGTACTCTAACTCATTAGAACTTGAATTTCTTAAAAGTCGAACCAACCAGTTCGAAAAAAAATGACCTACAACTTGATCTGAATCTCAGAAGTCGAACCGTGAACGCCGACCTAAGATAACTTGTACGCGTGGGGAAATGAGTCACGCGGCTCGTCTCTCAGTGGAAACAAAGGGTAACGCTTCAGTCTCAGCCTCGCATTCGGTGTGATAGCATCGTTTGTTGGTGATAGTGCTTTTTTATTAAAAATATCAGGTGATACACTGTACTTTATATCATTTAGGTAGCCATTGCTGACCAAAAAGTTACGCAATAGTTGTACAATAAAAATAAACAATGGACCGCATGGCATAGTCTAGTGTTGGTGCAGTGTTGGGCCATGGCTTGGGGTAGTGTTGGGGTACATTTTTCATTGTTTTTGAAGACATTAAGAAAAAAATGCTGCACACAGCGTTTATTTTCTTACTTTACTAATTACTGTTTTAATAAATGTGCTTAGATGTGTTTAGTATATGCTCTTCTTGTTTTATCCTGTTCATTTTGTGTTTAAATGCTAAATTAAAAAAAAAAAAATTTTTTGGGACCGGGAACCAATTAATTGGTCTTCCATTATTTCTTATGGGGAAATTTCAGAACACAAACTTTTTAGGATTCGAACCCAAGTTCTGAACGGATTAAGTTCAAGTTCTGAGGTACCACTGTATTTACATACACTTCAGAAAAAAACACAAAACTTTTTTTTCTTTACTGTCAAACATTAAATCAGAGTAAAATTTTTCTGTTTTAGATCAATAAATATTAACATATTTTTTGCATTTGTTAAATGTCAGAATAGAGAATTTTAATGTATTTTTTATCACTTTCATCAAAGTCAGAAGTATACATACAATAAGTTTTTTGTGTTTTTGTTTAAACAAAAAGAAAACACCAGATGATTTCATTCTGAGCTTAAGAAGCTTCCAATAGGTTAATTGACTCCATTTTAGTTAATTGGTGGCACAAAAACAAAAACAGATTCCAGAAATTCTATCTCTTTATTCTGACATTTAACAAATGCAAAAAATATGTTTATTTATTGATCTAAAACAGAAAAAGTGTACTCTGGTTTAATGTTTGACAGTAAAAGAAAAAAGGTTTTGTGTATTTTTTCTTAAGTGTATGTAAATATCAGGTTTCAACTGTGTATTTTCCGAGAGATGTTTATTATTTTTTCATGTTATTTAAAAGTTGACATTTTTAAATGTTATTTACACAAAGATTTCGACCAGACATCTGCAAAATTTGAGTGATACTGTTATTACCTTAATAAATAAGCGTTGGTCAGGCAACAAATTCATTGCTGGTTGTTCATGTGACACTTTGTGTGACTGAGTTTGACAACCTTGCTTAGAGGAACACTCAAAAGCTAACAGATTCTAGCTCCCAGAAAGCATAAAACTCCAGGCTAACCTGAGAACTGTTTAATAGTATCACTCATAAAATTGCAATTTTCATTTTATTACAACAATCTTATTATAATAATGGAAAATTTGAAGCTTATACTGCCCTCTAGTGGAGGAGTACTACGAGAGTGATTATAAGTTTTTCATGATTCATTTATTTATTTAGTGGGGTTTTTTCATATTTCTGTCATTCAAACGATTGACATTTAAAAAGAAAAATAAATTCTTGGAGTTGCTTGTGTGAAAGTTGCATTTATGATATATTTTGTTTCATACATATTTATACAGTACAAATCATATCTATACAAAATCTTGCATTTCATAAAAGTTATATAAAGCCTGTGTTTTTTGTTCAGACATCAAACAACATGCAAAATGAACTTAGCTACAGCAATCCCAGCTGTCGTGGTAAATGTCAAAATCTCAATTCAGATCCTAATATTTTTCAAGCACATACAATCATCACAGAAAAATACAAAATTGTGTACTTCTTTATATAATATAAAACAGATTGTAAGCAGTTGAGGGTTTTGATATTATAAAATCAAGAAATTAATAGGACTTCAATAAATCAAAGGAAATCTTTCCTCATGTTTTAAAATGTAGCTATTCACATAAAATTTAGCAGTTCTTGAAATGTTTGAGACGCTTTCCACTGCATAAATTTGTTTAAAACAGGATTCTGGTCTCCTCGCTTTGGGGAAAGGGTGATTAAGATGTGAAGCTGGGGTGTGAAGTTACAATTTGTCGATGGCTGTGTCATCCCGGATGTACTTCCTCAGGTACCGAATGGCACAGACAGCACTTACGTTTGCCAGGAGAACTGAACAGAAATCCAGAGAAGAAAACAGGTTTTAAAACATTAGCTGACAGAATGTGAATATCAGTTTATCAGGTAATATAGACCAAAATGAAACATTCCAGTAAGAAGATAAATGCCAGTGTAACTTCATTACAATCAAGCAAATCGTATCACTGAAACAAAACACTATTTACAAAACGTCACATCAAATTTTTAAGTACATTTATCAATGCAACAATTAAAAATAGGATTATCAAAAAAAAAATCTTTACAACTGTATAAATCTGCAACAGGCTATCTATGAGGGTGTCTGGTTTTCTGGAATATACATACCATTTCTCCATGTGTTTACATTCTGTGGTTCAGCTGACCTTAGCAGCCAAGAGGCAAAGGCGATACACACCAAACACATGTCTGACTGTTTACGCAACAAAAGGCAACCCATCTTTCCTGCAGGAAAAGGACCATCTTTTCAGGCAATTGTTATTGGACTGAAAGATGATTAAAAAAAAACAAAGAAAACCAATTGTGTTCCCCAACAGATCATGAACAATGCATGTGACACTGATGTCCATAATGCCTTCAGTGTTGGCAGCATATAACTTTCAACCAATCAGATACAACTGAAGAATAAACCTTACAGCATTTTTTTCTAATACTATGAACGGATTTACAACAACCCCATCAATATGTAAAGAATGTAGAGAACCATGTGAGTAACTCACCACCTGTAAGAAGTGCTTCATGATGACCACTGATAAGGCTTATGTTTGTATGGTACTTTCTGAACCAAAAAAAATTAACTGGTGGCAGCTGTTGTCAAACAAAACAGAGTTGTATTTAAAGTGAAGACACACAAATAGCTGTGGTAGCTAAATATTACAGTTGCATTTAGGTGTTTATTATGGTTTTTAACAACATTAATATCAGGGTTTTTACAGCATATTTCAGTATGTAAGTTACAGAATTCTACAAGTGATAGTGAATATGTGCTTTTAATTTCATTTTAATTCATTTACTATTCATTTTAATTTATTTGCTACATCAGCTTATATCAAAATGTTCTCACATAACAATTAAACATGAACTATGTAAAAATATTCAAGAGTGGACAGTGAAGTAAAAACTTTTGTTTAAACAAAAAAAAAAATGTCTGAAATTAATTTGCAGTTTTATGTGCAACCAAAAACACTGTTTGGTACAAACCTAAAACTACCTACAATCACCATAAACTTATCTGCCAAGCATGATAATGGTCTGGGTATCTAACCATGAAATCAAAATCGGTATTCCGGAGGAGGACGTTACACCCTCAGTCCATGAGTTGATGTTGCACCAAATTGCATATTCCAACACGGCAATTATCCGAAAAAAAAGAAAAAAATGCAGCAAATCTACTAAAGAATGAATGAAAAAGTAAGACATTCTTAAGCTCTGAATCCTGCACCTCAGACTTAAAAAACCAACATAAATGCTTTGGTGAGATATCTTCCACTCTGAGTGTGTGGTGGACGCTGAAGGATGCGCTCAGTTTACTAAATTTAAGGAGTTATTTCTGTGCAAAAAGATTTGCAGGTTTATGGTACATTAACAACATATGTTTATTAAATAATGAAATGTTTATCTGTGTAAGACATGAAAAATGATATGCAGGATTCACATACTTTTAATGGACTTTTTGGTAATCGGCAATTCTCTCCTCAAAAACTTATGTATGAAAATGCATGCGAGTAAAGTCAAACAAACATAAAAAATCCATGCAAACACACAATTATCTGCACAGAGTACCAAAACACAAAGGTCCTTACTTGGAACTGATAAAGCAGTTTGCAGTTTTCCAATAGCTTGTTCTTGTTCTGCAAGTCCACTAAAGATATGTTTTTCCAGGTAGCAAATGTCTGCACCACAGTGTTGAACGTCTTGTGAAATGTTTGACCTTATGGCTGTACAAGGTGACTGCCTTCCATGTATTGCTTCAATTCTCCCAAAAATTGGATTATACCCGAGTTGACCAAAGTTTCTCCATGTGAAACACGTTCGTCTCAAAGACAGAGGGTGCCTCCAGAATAGATTTCCTCTCCAGTCGCTATCCGTACAAAAGTGTTCATATGAATCTGGCACCACCTCTGTGTTCAACAGCTCACTGATTGTGCCGTCAAAGCGTGTTACCACTCGGACTGGTGTGTGATCTTCCTCATCTTCCAGCTGAATGAATGAGTCATCTGGGAGCAAGCAGTCATATACCTCTGGAAACTGCAGACTTTGTCTTATTGATTGTGAGCTGGAGAATATGGGCACTGTCTCATTGTTCTTAACTGGAGAAGAACAGAAATTGCCAGGTTTGGACTCAAAGAAAAAATAGTCATACATTTCAGGTACTGAAAGACTGTCTGAATTTCCATCATCAACATCGTTCATTTGATATGCTGTCTTATAGTTTTGATTAAATCCATGCTTACATACATCTGAACAGTGCAGATGAGGAAAAGGGTTCTCTGCATAGGAATTTGTCCTCTTTTTTGGCTCTTTTTTGGTTCCTGCGTTCAGGTATAATTCCTTGTTCCAAACATCATCCCTTGAACTCGAAGTATCAGATGACCTTCTGTTCTTTGTATCTTGAGGCTCAGGAGTGGAACTTAGAGTGTTTAGAGAGTGTGAGCCCTTTTCTTCAAAATCTGAGAAAGTGGGAACTTCAGCTGTAGAGCAGTCAGGCTTAAATTCATCCACGTTAGTGAAGTAGCCTGCATCTGAAGTGTCCACAGCGACATTGTCTTGGATATGAGGAAACGTCTGTGGTGAGTAAGTGTGGCCAACTAGTTTCAACTGTAAAATATCGCTGATAGTTAATTTTTCCATTTCATCCCAAAAGGAAGAAATGGCATACACTGGGTGTTCAGGATCTAAAGTCATTGATTCTTGGGATAGAGAAGACTCAGTTTTTGTGCTGCAGTTAGCTTGGTACCTGTGAGTCGGCCTAAGATCACTCTGAGGCTTGTGCGCCTTAGTCTCAACTGGGTCAAGCGGTGGTACCCCAGTAGAATCTGTGAATTTGTTCATACTTAAAATGTGCACATTTCTGTCTTGTTTTGGATGGTTCTCTTCATTTTTTTCTGGCTCATCTATAGTAAAAACTCTGTTTATCATACATGAACCGCTACAGTCCACTTCATCTAAAATTTCATTGTGATTTTGTAAGTTATATATGCCTGCTACCACTTCATCTGAGTAAGACTCCCGCATGGTGTGTTGTACACCTGTCACTTGTAGTAAAGCACTATCCAAATGTGACTCTCTAACATCTACATGTCTATTTTTGTTGACTGTTGTTGGGGACAAAATATTTTCAGTAGGGTTGAGAACTGAGTTAAAATGGGCTTTTGTACCGCCAGCTCTCTGGTCCTCTGAGAGAAAAACAGAAGTTGATTCATCCCTTGGAGAAACAAGTCTGCATCTTGCACTCAATATACCATCAACATCTTTCTTGGCTAAATTATTACCTTCACACTCCTTAAAGCTCGTAGCTCTATTTAGTTTTTTATGTTCATATTTTTCATATTCATTATTATAGTCAAGAGCAAGTAACTTTAATTCTATTTTCCCTGTTGAATGCAATAACTTAATTCCTTGTTGGATATTTTGAACTGGAATACCTTCCTCTTTGCATGTTGCATATGCCAGAGTTTTTCCATGTGTAGGCATAGATAAATATAGACTATTGTTTGGTTCCTTCAGTTGAGTTTTTGTAATGTCTGATAGACTAGCATCTATTGATTCTTGGGTACAGGATAGTTCATGGTGAATGACATTTGATTTTTTATTAGTTATGCAATTCTTAGCAAGTTTTTGTAACATGTTTCCATTTTTGCATGTTTCCGATGGTACTATTCCAATGGATTTCGGTGGCTTTTTAGTAGCCGGCTTCTCTGAAAGTAATTTAATAAAGAACGAACAGTTCTTAGGGGTGCAAGTAGGCGGTTGGTGTGACGAGAGACTGCTCTCGTTTGTGTGATCCGTACTTTGACTCGCAGGTGCTTTCGGCTCATCTTTACTCTGAATTTCTGGGCCTGTATCTTCACATTTAACGCCCTGTTCACAGAAGACTCTACAAATTTTTTTTTTTTTTTTTTTTTTTACAGGTGCGCTCCCTCTTGCCCTGGAGCGCGCCACGCCGACGTCCACTGTTACAAACCAGCGCTCCTTCTCTTTCTTTGGTAATTCAGTGCCGCTTGTGACGTTTTCTGGACTTTCAGAGATCATTTCTTTGCGGAAAAGTGAACCAGCCGGGGAACCTTCCGATGACAGGAACACACTTTGTGGAAAGAGCTGATTTCCCATTTGTTCGTTCGAGCTCCGTCCATCTCCCTGCTTAGCGTCCATCATTCCAGACAAGCACTCGTGTCCCTCATGGCAAACGTTCCCCATGGCCGCTGAAGCGGATGTGTCGTTTGATTCTGCGGCTATTTCAAGAACGTCTTGATGATCAATACAATTCTGACATTCTGGGTGACGTGTACTCATTGGCATCATTACAGAAACGTCATGAGAACAATCCAAGGTAGCCGACGATTCCTCACGGGCAGTAACTTTCAGTGAACTGAAGTCCTCCTCTCCACCATTGTCAGGAACCTGAAAGCCACTGGTGTTCAGAGAGGAACCCTGTAGGTTAAGTTGGCCGTTTGAGGAAGGTTGGGTCTGCAGCTCCTCTAACTCCATGCCGGAGTCATTGTCACTCATACCAGAATCATCCAAACTGGCCAGCGTGCCCTGAAGGACGTCGCATTCTTCACATTCCTGAAAGAAGGTGCTCCAGTCACGCTCTGCAATGTGCACACTGTAGTCAAAGTCATCCATGCTGGCGAAAGGACCATGCCACATCTCCATCTGCAATCAGGAACAGCAGAACTTCATTTCAATTAAATTCTCCAAGTGATAAATTCAAGGATGGATTCATGCATCAAATAAAATAAAATTTCACCTGAGTAATGAATGTCATTATGTTGTACACACAGGCCCGCTTTAGAACCAGGTGCGTACCTACAGTAGGAGGCCCCATCGCCTAAGTTTACTTTTAAATTTATGCATTTAAGGGCTCCTGTCAAGTACTGGACCCCCTGAAATAGCCGGGGTCTCCATACCCATCACACATGAACACATCACTCATTCTAAAATAGCTCAGTAACTGAAATATTACATGTAAGTGTAAAAAGCTGCTTCAGAACAGCGTCATACGTGAATAATAAAATAACGCGATAGTAAAATAAGTAATAATTAAATAATAAAATTGGAGGAAAAGTCTGACCCAAGTGCCAGTTAACAGACAGCGGAATAATTTGAGATGAGCTGCGGAGCAAAGAATGTTCCGGGTTCTTCGTGGTGCTGCGACAGATCCCAAAATATATTGTCACGGGTAGGTCTGCCTTCCACAACCTGGAGCAGTAATACTCTACTTTATACTCCCCATTGACAATTTTCAAGAACGCGATGTTGACTTCCTTTAGGGTCAGGCAGTTACGTGTTTTGAATTACTGTGAGATTTTCTGTTGTAAGATTAATGCAGTATTTATTATGAAAAGAAATCCATGAATCGCTTTTTAGTTTCATCAGAAACAACAACGTTTGATCCTGCAAGAGTTGTGTTTTTGCACAATCTGTCTTGAAAAGTAAGTACTGCCCCCAGTACACAGACTAGCTGCACTGTTAACTGATCCAGCACTGTAGCCTGAAGGACAAGCTGTATATAAATATGCATTTTAAAAACTTGACAAAGAAAATGATCAGGAGGAAGTTTTACAAACTTGTGCTGTCACATCTATCATTCACTTGTACAGATCACACTAACTGAAATCATGCAAAGTTTCTAACCGAGCGACAAATGGCTTTAATGCAGCTTGTCTGTAACAGCGCTACACATCATACCTGCTGATTCAAAGGTCCCATCCCATAATTTTTGAAACTCAGGCCCAAAACTGTGCAAAACTCTGCTGTCGTCTTACCTTTTTCAGCTTCCTTCGTTCCCTAGCAGGTCCCAAGCAGACAGCCAGGCAGGTGCACTGTATAACACAAGGTTGGGAGAGAGTCACATGACAGTCACATGGTTATAAATAGCGCCTGTCACATGCAGCACCTCGCACTGCAATTTAATCCATCAAAAACAGTGCACTGCTCCTGTCCTTGAAATAGACGGTATTAGGTTTCCAGAAGGTACCTTATCCTGGTATCACTACACTCATCCCGTCTGGACCCACATAATCCAGACTATTTTTTCCCAAAGAATTTGCCATGATGCAGATAACCTGCAAGGAAACAATGAGAATACATGAACAAGAAATGTGATGGTTTGTAAAGGTCATTCCCATAGGTTAGTCATGTGACTGTGGATCACATGTGCATCGAATTCCGATCTTGTGTAGTTAAATATATCTATCCTCTAACTGTGTCTCCTGGTCACGGCTGCAGGGGAGGTGGGGGGGGCATCCTGGAGCCTATCTCAGGAGCAAATGGGCATAATCCAGTCTGGATGCCTCTCTATCACTGGGTGTACACACACACACACACACACATAAACACACACACACACACACACGTTTGTATTCATATCTTCGTGGGGACTCTCCATTCATTTCTGTGGGGAAAAACCCTAAAGCCAACAAATACAACCTTAACCCCCACCCGCCCTAAGCCTAACCATAAATAAACAGGCATTTTTAGTCTTTTGGATGCATTCATAGATTTTTATAAAATTGAGTTTCCCCTTCCCCTTCCATGTAGGAGGCCACTGATTATGATGGAGCGTCACATGACCATAGCAGGAGGGGGTAATTCGATCAGAGAAACACATACAGTCTCCAGTACATTTCAAAATCATTCAGAAAAAAACAGAACATATAACTAAATAGATGGGAAAATCTCACAAGCAGGACAAGCTACAGTACTAATATGAAGTAGGAAATGTTTTACAACATTTACACTGTCATTAAATACTAGTAACACTGGCAATCTCAGGTAAGTTTATTTTCATCAAATTAACTAGACACAGAATACAAACACTGAATTTTCTAACATTTCTGTCGCAGCCACAGAACAGGATTAAAAAAAAGAATATTTGTTAATTAAGTTCAAAACAAGGAACACTGACACCAGCAAACTGACTATATTCAGTGCTGACTTGGGCTGCACACTGCAAGGTCGGTCGATGAAATGACTGGTCTGGACTCACACCAAGAACAAGATTAAAACATCGCCAGGCAGGCAAACAGAATCTAGGCACAAAGATAGACAAGAAATCTGAGAACAATCCAAACCCACAAACAACCCAAATTGCTAATCCAAATGGAACCAGGAAATAATGCAGCAGAACCCATAATGCTAATCCTTGACCAAACCTAAGATTAAACAAGAAGGCATTGATTGCGACTGAAACGGGTTAATAGACAGCTAGATTAACTGAAACCACGTATGATTAATGTTATAAGTGGTACTACCCAGGATAAAAGGTGATCCAAAAGGTTAAAGACTGAAAGACACATAAATGCTTTTGTAAATGATCCAACCCCATATTTGGTAGCTGGCAGAGTGATTACACAACAGTAACCTAACATCAATAAAATTGGTGAGCACTTCAGAAAACACAGCAGGAGTCACGCATCAACTGTCATGCATGACTTCCTGGTGGAAAATGTCAGCAATTTCAGGTTCATCAGCCTGTAGATCTCAAACAGAGATGGACAGAGAGCACAGAAGTGATCCCCATTAGCTATTTGAAGTAGTTAAGGGATTGGTGAAAGAAGAAGGTGACAGTTACCAATTTCCACTGCAGTACAGCTGAAGTGTTCTGACCTGTGGCACTGTGACACGGTACTGTGGCACCATGGCCCAGGATAGAAATCTGCAAAGGAGTGGAATTCTTGCCCAGGAGATCACTGAGCACAATCTGCCATCCAGCGAGTGAATATTTACCAGTTGTTCTCGAAGTATAGAATATTTTACAGAACCTAAATACCTTGACCACAAGCTGTTCTCCCCCTGGACTCTGGTAGAACACTTTGTCCACATCAGAATACTGACTAGCAGATTCACGAAGTGTTTCTTCCCCCAAGTCATCCCCTTCATGAATAACTGCAAGGTCCACGCACTCTGCACTTCTATGCAAATAGCAATATGCCTACATATTACTACATGACATGTTTATTTGTTGATTGTTTACTTGTTTACTGTACATTGTTGTTCTATTATTCTGAGTATGTGTGAATGCATTCCTAGGCACAATGCCAAAAAACATCTTGAATCTTAAAGTTTATACAGAGACAACAGGTTGTTTTCCTTGAAAAATGTATTGCTGATTACTTTTGTCTAGGCTTATAGTATATATTATTAAAGCATGTACATTTATAAATTTGGCAGCCACTTTTATTCAAAGCAACATACAGTAGAGAAAGCCTAGAGCAAATGGTACTGTTGGGATCGGTCCAGTGCTGTCAGTTTCCTCATTTAGCCAGCAGGTGGTGCTGGCTATCCTGTTATTTTCTTTGTGTTTAGCACCTTTCATTATGATTATCCTGATATATGAGAGATTGGGGTAAGCATTTGGATGAGAAATGTATGGATGGTCAGCATGCTTCACACTGAAATATCTAAATGTTTAGAGGTTAATCATGGGATGGATTTTGGTTAGGAGTGGAGTAAGAAAATAGTTGCATGATTGCAATTAATATTTGTAACCATAAGGGGGCGAGCAAGCTCCATGCTCCATACAAAATATAGTGAAATAAAGTACAGCTGAACGGGAACCTGAATTTCTCTGTTGTTTCGGACTCTCAGCCAGAGTATGATTGATTGATACCTCTCAGTTCTGTCTAGGTGCTCCAAAGGCATGTTGTACATCTTCTGTCTCAGCTGCTGACATCCTACAGGCTGTACAAGGCCTTGCGGAGGAGCTTTTCTCTATTGCAGAATCAGGACGTCTTTCATTTTCATGTTCAATAATATTTATGGCTGATTGTCCCTTGTTTCTATTTTTGTTTCCAGTACTCAGGCTGTTTTGGAAAAGATCCCAGATATATTCTGGGTTTTGCATCATTGCAGTCATTCTTGCCTTATACATAAATCTCATTTCCAATAGTTGCTTTGACCCTCTCAAGGCAGGCGTTGCTGATTTGCAACAGTTAAAAACTAACTACCTTATTACCCCAGATACATATTTTATG
>JAODLC010000133.1:17657602-17667994 GCA_026781145.1 Hippopotamyrus pictus
CTCCTACAGCCTATGGGTCTCACAGCACTGTATACATACCACTACAGCCTCTGGGTCACACAGCACTGTATACATACCACTACAGCCTCTGGGTCACACAGCACTGTATACATACCACTACAGCCTCTGGGTCACACAGCACTGTATACATACCACTACAGCCTCTGGGTCACACAGCACTGTATACATACCACTACAGCCTCTGGGTCACACAGCACTGTATACATACCACTACAGCCTCTGGGTCACACAGCACTGTACGCATGCTCCTGCAACCTCAGGTTCACACAGCACTGTATACATACTCCTACAGCCTATGGGTCTCACAGCACTGTATACATACCACTACAGCCTCTGGGTCACACAGCACTGTACGCATGCTCCTGCAACCTCAGGTTCACACAGCAGTGTATGTGCCACAAGCGGCAGACCACTTCCTGGTCTGATTTCAACATACTGTCTGCCTGTTTTATGGGACTGAGCCAAGTCCACCCACACAGAGGCTGACTGGCACTCAGAGACACAGCACAACTTTCCACTCACGCACACACACACACACACACACACACACACGCACACACACACAATTCAGACACACACAGGTTTGTAATTATATCTTTGTGGGGACTCTCTATTTACTTCTGTGGGGAAAACTCTAATCATAACATGATGACCTTAAACCCTACCCAGCCCTAACATTAACCATAAGTAACCAAACAAAATAAACAAACTTTTGGACATTTTTAATTTTTTGATTCCATTCACTGATCTTTGTGGGGACCTGAAAAATGGTCCCCACAACATTAAAAAAACAGGTTTTTATTACGTTGTTGGAGACATTTGGTCCCTACAATGTGATATAAACCTAATCCACACACACGCGCACACACACACACACCCACAGGCACACACACACAAACACACACATTTGTACTCATAAATTTTTGATGACTCTCCATTCATTCATATGGGCATAACCCTAATCCCAACATGACAACCTTATCCCCTACCCAGCCCTAACCTTAACCATAAGTAACCAAACAAAATACAAGACTTTAGGCTATTTTAGTTTCTTGATTGCATTCACAGATTCCTACAAAATTTAGGTTTATATTGTGGGGAACTGAAAAATGTCCCCACAAGCTAAAAAGTAACTAGCTTTTACCACATTGTGGGAACATTTGGACGGAGACACACACACACTCTCACACACACAGAGGTGTGTGCAATTCATATTATGTCTGAGTATTGCATGGGTTTCCCTTGGATGATCTGATTGCTTCAAGCAACCCATAGACATGCAGTTAGACTAAATGGTGTATTTAACTAGTCTCTTGTCTGCCATATGTACATATACACAGGCACACTTACTGTGGGTGCCACAGTGGTATAAAACACAGACTCATAATTAATCAGCTTTTTGCTGAATATTTGTTTATTATTCATTCATGATTGTGCTTCGGACCATGTCAAGAACGTACTCAGGAACACCTTGGACTCATGGTAAACCGTCTTAATAACTGGGCTGTACTTATGTACTCATCAGCTCTATTGTATGCTAAGTTTTGAACACCATTGTCGGATAATTAACTATTTTCCTTATTCTTTTTTTTTGGGAATGGTTGAATCACTCGCAGGAGACCGATCACAGGTTGCTCACAGGTTGATCATCCTCTTGGTGGAGTGGACAGACCTGGCCCGAAAACAAAAGGAGAATTGTGCCAGCCCCCACCCTCGGTGCTGAGTAGAGTGCTTGTTCTCGGGGGAGCCGCGCTTTAGCCACGCCCACAAACACCACACCGTCCGCACCCACAGCTTCTGGGTTGGGCCAAACAATATGCTCTACACCATGCACGCGCTATTGGGTCCCCGTCACCGAGCTCACAATCCTTTCCTAGTTGCATAGCTTTGAAATAATATTTCATCTTGCCCTAGAAATGCTTATTCTTACACCTTTGCTTTGTTCAATGAACAGAAAAAAAAGGATTTAACACTCAGGTAGGTCGTCTGAGCTTCACTTATGGTCTGCCCTGCCAACAAATCACTGGGCAATTTGGGTTGGCCAGGACAGTGCCTATTCAGCACATGTCCAATAATCCTGCTCGTCTGGTTATTATTGGGTCATCGGAACAAACTGTGTGTTTTCAAGTGTGTGTCTCTGGTCACTTGTGTCACGTCTTTGTGTGAGTCAGTGAGAAAACACGTATCTGTATGTCGGGCTGACTGAGGGATAATGTGCCGCGGGGCCAGGCTGGGGGGCTGCGTACGCATTTTAGCGATGCCTGTGGGTGTGAGAGTCAGCTTAATGCGACGACGTGCGGGTGTTCGCATGCGGCGTGCGCTGACGCGTGTTCATCTGCATTCAAGCTGAACGGTTAGTCAGCTGCGTGCGTGGACGCAGCGGGAAATGGGGGCCGGCTCACGTCTGTCTGGCCGCGTGACTGCCAGCGATGATGGGGGCTGTCACTATCAGGCCCACACATCGCTGTCGTGTCAGGGTGGGGCAGGGTGGCGGGTGGGGGGGGAGTTACAGTAGTTTCCCACGGCTGCAACACTCTGTCGCTGCCCCGCCTCCGCATTCCTGGCCTGCCAGCACTATGTCAATGTTTGAGCTGCACCGAACAAATAACACACCTTGAAAAGGCACAAGTTCTGGCTGTGTGCCTCTCACGCCCTTCCTCTTAACCAGTCGCCGTCATTCCTCCGTATGCGCAGGCAGACGCATGCACACATTTTATATACTCATTTTAAAGTCTTGTTTCTGGCATAAAACCACAAATGTGTCATTATCTAGCAGCTAAAAGAAAAAAAGAAATGCTTAATCATATCTACTTAATCCACACGTACCTTCAGCTCTGTCTTTTATTTGTAAAAAGAAAACAAGATGGTATAAAAATTTGTAAGATATAAATTGTAGCTTGTTTTGCCTAGGTATTACTTTGGCCATGTTAATATGGAGGAAGTCATTAAGAATTAATTAAAAATATATTTAAAAAGGAAGGTGAACTGTGCTTCAGAACTTTAAAAGGCTATCACA
This sequence comes from Hippopotamyrus pictus, assembly GCA_026781145.1. Taxonomy (NCBI): domain Eukaryota; kingdom Metazoa; phylum Chordata; class Actinopteri; order Osteoglossiformes; family Mormyridae; genus Hippopotamyrus; species Hippopotamyrus pictus. The sequence goes on from JAODLC010000133.1 coordinate 17,660,640, forward strand.
CGGTGTTACGCTGTACACAGAAAGTGAAAGCTTTCAGAGAAACAGCAGCATGTAGCAAAGCATGTTCTGTGGCAGGTGACTGGGAGGCAGAACGGGGATTAAGGAGATGTGACCCACAAAAGTACTTGGAAGTGCCTTTTCTAGCATGACTAGCATTTCCGAGTCTTTGCATTTCCTTCCTGGGATCGGGTCACGATGACCCCATAACGATAAGTGGCTGTGAAACATGTTTGGATTCGTATTCACAAAAAGGCCTGCTTTTCAGTTTGGTCTCCTTTAAACGATCGACTGCTTGTTATTTATTTCTGTTTTAATTGTTTAAAAATAAATATGTTGTTTGTTCTGCATTTGTGGGCATGAGGGGTTTAAATACTTACTCCAAAATAGAAACAAGCAGTTGATGTGTCCGCCAGCGGTCAGATGCGCATGAGTCACGGCTGTGGAGCCAGTGGGCCTCCGACGGCTGGGCTGCAGGGCACTCGCGGTGTGGGGGGGCGGGGCTTGCTGACAGCTCTACTTGCCCATGCCTTTATGCATTCCCCCAAGCTTGACCTCAACAATACCTCATAGAGTGGTAGCAGGAAACTGCCACTAAATTATGAGGTGCACACACTTCTGCTAAATATTTTTTTTTAAAAAAAGGAGAATAGCAGACATGTCGAATTTGCAGTGGCATCACCTTCAGGTCGACCAATCAATCTCCCACATTTACACATCTGAACGGATGCTGGGTTTCATATTGTTTGTTATTTTAATTAACTGGGAGGTTTAAGTTTTCGTAATTTCAAAACGCAGACGCACTTTGAAGTTCGATTCAGAATTATGGGGGGGGGGGGGTCACTGATTGTTTACATGGCTACTACTTCATGGTTTGTCTCTGACAAAAGCATTCCAGAATGTCCTTTCTTTCAGGTCATTCCTAGACCAAAAATACACTCATGGAAGCTAAAAAAGAAAATAAGAAACAGTAGTTAGTTTTCATAAGAAAATTCCTGGCAGAACAGCCCTGATAATGTCCTTAAATTTAATGTTTATTGCAGGCATGTACTACAAAGCGGGAAAATTAACTGATATAGTGTTGTGGTTATGAAGCAGAATTTTTGATGATTACAAGTCACAGAAAATGAAACTGCTGTTTTAACCTGGAATATTCTGTTTAATTTAGAATATTCAGTTAAAATATCCAGCATCCACCAATTAGCATGGTAGACAAAAGTATTAATTACCGGAGTGGTGAACAGTCCTTTGCACGGAGTTTATAAAACAGCATGACAGCAGTGGGATATGATTTCACTGGCTTCTTGCAAACAAATACACTCCAGTTTCCCAGTAATAGAACTTACAGGGTATTTCACATTTATGAAATTGTTATTAGTTTGAATCACCTAGCTCCAGTGCTACAGACCAGTATGAGATGAGCATTTTGGAACTCAAAGTCAGATTCAGTATAAATGATGATTTCATACTACATTAGGAGCAAAAATTGGCATCAAATGATAAGGAAACTTCAGCAAATACAGACTTAGATTATTCTTAGAGTGGAAGCCAATTATCTTTTCGTTTACATCGTGTTACATAATCACAGGACCTTGATCAAGATAACAGGTTAGAAGATAGATGGATGGATGTATTATACAGTATAGTAATTTTTTTAACTACTGAGGAAGTAAATATCATGCATTATATGACTTTTGCTTTTGCATATTTGTAAGTGGACTACCATAGATGCACTGCTGCCAAAATAAGTAACTTTATAACAGTATTTAAGGGCACACTGGCATCACACTGACTTCATTAAGTCTCCTTAATGGAGGATAGGATGCTCGCACACACGTAGGTGGCCGTCCTGAAGCCCTACAGCAGCTGCAGGGATCTGAGGTTCCTGTCTCGTTGTAAATCCCACACACTGCAGCACTGGATGAGTCCCCCTGTATGCTGTCTTGACAACAGCCAGTAAAACGGGGGCTCTGTTTTCTCTCGTTGGGGTGGGGGGGGTTTTGGGGCACATATTTCTGTAATTAGCCTTTTATTCTCAGCAGTTTTGCAGCCGTGATGACATTTGGGTGTCGCCCCCCCGTTTCTCATGGTCTTGTGCCAATGGTGCTCTGGCCACTGGTATGTCCGCCTGCCCCCCCCCCCATCCATCCATCCTAGTGTACACACACAGAGAAGGTGTTTTTCAGAAATATCCCCGGCAAGTTGAAGTTAACCACAGTGCCTCCTTAAGGTCAGCTTTCAAGTCGCAGCTCTCTAAGCGCGAGCCAAACAGTGCGGAATAGATTAAAGCCATGCTGGAGAGCAGTGGCATAAAGAGTCTTTATCCTCCATCTCCCTCCCCAAAATCTATTTCACTTTTACAAATGCAACTCTACTTCACTGGGGTTTCACTGCATTCATTTAATGTGGCTACTCTGTCCGCTCATTCTCTAAGGGCTATTTATTTGCCTTCTGTCGTTGTCGGTCCAGTTAAAAGAGAAACGTTTCTTTGTATTTTTCTAACAGATCCATTTAGGTTCATGTGCTTTTACAGCATAAGAATTCAGAGGAAGGTGTACGTTCTTAGCCCTTGTGGGCCGTGGAGAAAGAACCGGCCTTTTTTGGTTGTGCAGTCCGCTTGAAAACGGCATTCTTTAATGTCCTCAGCTTGCCGTGTTGTCTTTTATAAAGCGTCGGTGTAATGACAAGTTACTTTATGGATTTCCCTTTTTACCAGAATGCCCAGGTCCAGGCATCCTGCTCATAAAACGTCCAGAGAAGGACAGTTGAAGGTCATTTTCAGATAGGTGCAGTCCATCCCACTGGGTTCATTGTGAGCATAAAATGCTGGTTATAAGTCAGAATCTCCATCTTAGATCAGTCATGGCAGTTGTTACAGAGAATATTACATGTTCAAACACCAGGAATGAAGATTTCCCATATAAATGGTTAGAACTCAAAAATGTGTCATTTACTTTGGATAAAATGGTACGTAACTGGTGCAAATTAAGGATAGAGAGTAAATTAGTGATCTACCAAAGTGCATTTGATGTGAAATTGTTTGGATTAGCAGTTGAGAGCATTGGGAGTGATCCAGTGCTCAGTCCTAGGGCAGTCAGATACTCAGGTTAATTGGTGTGAATTGACAGTAGAATATTACTGCGTGTATGAGCACAGCCATGTAAACAACGCTGCTGGTGTTGTGGTATCATACAAGAGTCCTATTTTTGCAGTCCGGATTCGACTCTTAGACAGTGCAGTCCCTCTTGGGGGAGCTGTGTGGCTTACCAGTTAGGACACTGTGCCTGTGATTGGAAAGTGACCAGTTCAAGTCCTGCAGCCACCAGTCAAAATAGCCATCTCATTTATATATTACACATTGTGCGTTTACACATAGCCAGACTTTAATGGTCAAAAACCTTAAAATCATGCATATTTGTTCCTGTCTATTGTGAGAGTGTTTACAACAGTTTACCTGGCACGCTATTGGCTGATAATATGTAAACACAAGACATGATTGGCTGACACAGCAGTAGCTGAGCAGCATCATATACCTCTGCAGTTCAACTAAATTATGACATTATAGTCTTAAAGGCTGATTTATATGTCTATATTGAATTGACGCTGTAGGTACGGCATAGCCACGTACCCTATGCTGTTGCCTGACGCAGACCTCCCCAGAAATGTAACTATCCATCACAGCAATGCAGACTGCAGCAACTGCAGCTGGTTCATATAATATATAAAGGAGATGCTAACCAAGATGCAGTACTAGAGGCACAAACATATGAAGTAAAAATGGCACTTTTCAGTTGATTTATTTCCTGTCTGCTTAGAATTAAATTAAATCAAACTGTCTGTACCATATTGAATTGCATGGCCATATTCTTTTGCATCACATTATATAAAACTGAATTGCAATGTGTTGAATCAAATTGTGTCAAATCTCACTGCATTGCAGTAAAGGTGAACTACAGCGTAAGTATAAATGCTTGCAGTGGCGTAGTACAGTTGCATAGTATAAATCAGCTGTGACAGTGTCAGCGGCAGTTTATTACTGTAAGCATTTTCATCAGTTTGTTAAGTCTCCAAGTGTACAGTAAATAAACTGTATGTTGATTGTTGACTATAAAGTATTGTTTATTTAATTTGTTCATTTTATCATTTGTGTGATCTTCATTTGATCCTGGTGTGCTCTATGTCTACGCTACATGTTAAAATTTCAGCTCTCTAACTTTGTTTCTAAGGGTTTCGGAGCCAAAATACAAACCCAAAGCTAAATTCATACAATAGAAGTTAGTAGTTAGAAGTTGTCTTTAGCTTCTGCTAAATATTTTAGCAGTTCATCGATTTAGCGCTATCAGATTAAACTTTGTAGTCGAAGCACATGTTGCTACAGTCATTTTTTCTTACATTTTCGAATGTAACACAGATCTGAATACATCGGAGTACATTCGGTATTTAATAGCTTAAAAACTTTTTAAGAGTATTCTGTCCAACACTGCAGCAGGTACTTGTTCCTACTGTACCAATGTCACGGGGGTACTGTGTTTGTTTAGGAGGGTGGGGTTCAGGACTGATTTGGTACCAATACTGAAACCAAAGTTACGCCCTTTATCGACTCACAGCCACAGTTAGCATAATGCATTCCATGTAGAATATCTACTTCAGAATTTCAGTTCCGCCTGTGCCGATAAATGTATTCATTTGTTTTAATGTGCATTCGAACCAAGAATAATGTACAGAATAGCACACAACAAATACATGAACCATTACAGGCCTATAACTAACACTGGCTCGGACTGGCTGTAGGCAGGTCACCCTGTCAGCTGTCGACATAGGACCAGTGTTGTCCTTAGGTCTCTAATGACTAGGTTTTTGCGTAATTGGAGACAGAGGTTTAACCCGACCGTTAATCAGAAACACCACCTGATGTGTGCCCCACAAAGTGTCAGCTTTACACGATAACAAAGCAAACAGCATCTGAAGTGGATGGATCTCCAAGCATCATCCTGAATTTTTGTATCTAAGCCTTTTTCCTAGACAAAATATGCTATCCAGAATGAGCACATTAGTTTTTTGTCTGAACATTAAAAATGCCACATGATCTTCTTCCTAATTCATTTTCAAATACGGCAGCAACACAGCAGCAGTCTGAACCACATATATACTCATGTAATACATGATGTCTTTGCTTGAATATTTACCCAACAGGTGACCAAAACATCAGTATTGTCCTGAAGATCCCTCACTTTGTTCTGGCTTTGCATTGAGCAGAGATGTGTTAATAGTGTTTGAAACGCAATGCTCAAAAATATTTTTGACTGCTATAGGGGTCCGGAGAGGTGCCGGTGTAGAGCTATAGGGGTCCTTCGAGATGCCGATGTAGTGCTATTGGGGTCCTGATAGATGCCTGTATAGTGCTATATGGGTCCGGAGAGGTGCCGGTGTAGAGCTATGGGGTCCTTAGCGATGCCATTGTAGTGCTATTGGGGTCCTAAGAGATGCCTGTATAGTGCTATAGGGGTCCAGAGAGGTGCCGGTGTAGAGCTATAGGGGTCCTGAGAGATGCCTGTAGAGTGCTATAGGGGTCTGGAGAGGTGCCGGTGTAGAGCTATAGGGGTCCTTAGAGATGCCAATGTAGTGCTATAAGGGTCCTGAGAGATGCCAGTGTACTGCTAGAAGTGTCCAGAGAGATGCCGGTGTAGTGCTATAGGGGTCCTGAGAGATGCCGGTGTAGTGCTATAGGGGTCCTGAGAGATGACGGTGTAGTGCTATAGGGGTCCTGAGAGATGCCGGTGTAGTGCTATAGGGGTCCTGAGAGATGCCGGTGTAGTGCTATAGGGGTCCTGCTGCTGCTCTCCATTCACAGCTAGGCTGCATCCCATCCCTGAGTTTTCAATAAGCTTCTGTCAGCCTCCATCAAGCAGCCACAGTGGCAGCCAAGCAGAGGAACTCTCTTCTGATTGTTTTCCACCTTTTGAAAGAAAATCAAACTGAGTTTGTTGTCTTTCTTTCCTGGCTATTATTTTGGCTGAAAGAAGGAGGTCCGTCCAGTTTATCATTAAACTGAATTAAAGTAAGCAGTGAAAGAATAAGAAAAAAGTATAATGGTGTGAGAGAAAACTTCCCTGCTTCTGGTTTAATTCTGCCAGCTGCCTGCAACCCTGCCTTGCGCTGGACTCCAATGGTGTGAATTTGTTTGTTCATATTGAGCTTCACTATAGAGCGATAAATAAGCGAGTATGACAACAACACGGTGCTAATGTCGGAAGTCACATGTTTCCAGTCCAGTTGAGATGGCAAACAAACCCATCTGACATCTGCAAACAGGTTTTCCTCTGCAGAGTTGACCAAAGTGGGAAAAAGAAAAATTATAATGTTGGTTGATAGGAAGCAAACTGGTGGCTTTGTCTGGAAACTATAGAGAATGAAATTTGGGTGAGGGGACATCAGTTTAAAATGACAACATGAAGTAGAAACAGATGGAGTAAACTGCATTTATCTGAAACGTTCCTACTGTACGCCTGTTGAAATTTATGAAGTTATGAAGTTTACCTATCTATCTATCTATCTATCTATCTATCTATCTATCTATCTATCTATCTATCTATCTATCTATCTATCTATTCAGTTTAAGTGTATGTGGAATCAATGCCTTATATTTTGCAAAAAGTATACAAATATATAAAAATTATATATTTAACTGCTTATGAGATATACTTCATTAAACCCTGGAGCTAATCCAAGCTGGGCTGAGTTTTCTTTGGGACATGCACAAGAATTTGATGCTTTTTTCAGTTTCTAACTACATTTTAATGACATTTAAGTTAAAAAAACTTCCATGTTGGTCAGTTTTGTGTTGAATGGCCCTCGAGCCAGTATTGGAAACGTATCAATATTCTTAAATTATTTCACAATTTGTAATAATACAATAATATAATTAGCTTTGAAAGTAATTGTAAAGTCTTGGATTAACTTTCTTTTTGTGATGATTATTCTTAAAAATCTGTCATTGATATCAATTTCAACTACAAATAATTGTCCTGAAAATCCACTTGTGGTTAGTGTTTAGTTGCACTGGTTGTGTTTATGTAGCTATTAAGTTACAATAACCAAATGCCCCCCAATAAACCACAATGGCCGATTAAGGCACCAAACAAAGCAAGGCAAGTCACAGAATTCATGCTGGGGGCATTAAACGGCATTGTCATTGCCGATAAGTTACTCTGAAAGAGTGCAGAAGCCCAAATAATGAATGCTAACAAATGCATAAGCATTCTAGACAACTTTAAAAGTGGCATATGCTCCAGTGATTGGAGGGTCCATATATCAATGAGTCCTTAGAGAAGAAAAGGCAGGTTTGCGTGGGGGGCGGG
>JAODLC010000133.1:17668147-17682888 GCA_026781145.1 Hippopotamyrus pictus
GGGGCGGGGTGTAGCGTAACACTGAGCCGTAACCCGTGCAATCAGCTCTGTGTAAATTTGGCACTCTTTGCCATTCACCAAGCAGCACAATGCCGGGGGCCTGGTGGCCAGGCGGGGGGCACCACAGCACAGCTGTGGCCAGCACTGACACAGCCGTGCTCAATATGGGAAGCCCCCGCCCCCCCAGTCACCCCACGCCAGGCCCCTCCAGGCCGGCGCACAATTGAGGGCCTCCGCAAGTCCTTTGTCACCATCCAAGACACCTTTTCCTCCGAATCTTAAATATTTCATTAGGCTCGAGTCTCCTTTCTTCCCCCGCTTTATGAAAGCTGAGGCAGGGGGCTCTCCATGGCTGCTCTCGTGGTTAAGCCCAGATGTCAACAATAGATTGTGTTTGAGTTCCTGCACACTCCTGTCGCACCACATTCACCCACAATGCTCAATTTTAACGTTAAATCACTTCATTGGCTTCAGCAATGGGATTTGGTGTTTTTTCTATAGAATGGTTTAATTATTGAACCGAGGCTAAACACCACACCATCGAAATGTATGACAAAGTATAACACTGTATATAACTAAGCATTAGCGATAACATTAAAATATATAATTAAAAAGTGTTATTATAGGTGTATAGCTATTCAATGAGCATACAGAAAATGTTAACTTCAAGGTATATTATGCATACTCCTCATTCCTTCATATCCAATGCAGGGTTGCAAATAGTATACTAAAATTCTTTATATATATATATATATATATAATTTATTGATTTTTCGAGGAAAATTTGAATATAATGGTGGAAGGTGTTATTAGACCAAACCCAGATGGGGTGTAGACTTTAACAGTGTACCGGTACAAATATTAAATACTTGTTAATAACTTTTCCCCGCTTGCCGCATCCGGCTGAGGTTGGAGGGGGAGAGCCTGAGGATGGACTTTGCAGTCATTGGGCTCAGGACAAAAGGCTGCCTTTGTTACTGGAGGAGGGGAGGCCGATCCCATCCTCACTTTAGGGACCTCTAATGAATAATTCAATGTTATCATTCAGGCTGACATTTGATGATTATGTTTTTATTCTTTCTCACAAGTGAGTACCCTCGCTGGATGGTAGGGCGTGGCCTAGAGGAGGGGGCCGGAGGGGGTGCAGGGGGAGGAAGCGGGATGCAGGCCTTGGCACAAGAGAGACTGGAGAGCAGCGCTCCGCTGTCAGTGTGGTAAATATAACGTGTCACCAATTAAAAACTCATTGCTATTCTCTAATTCAGCCAGTGCCTTGTTAAGCACCGGCCTGGCAGGGAGGCCTCGGGGTCTGCCTCGACCCCTGATACCAGCATCGGCCACAATGGAAGAACATTTTCCCACCCTTTAAACCAGCCCCCCCTCCCTTATGCATGGAAATAAGACATTCTTTCAACTCCATTTTCTAACGGAGAAAAAATGACCATCCACCTCTTTGATTTCATAGTTTTTTTTTTTTCAAAGACAACAAAGAATTCTATAGTTTCAGATTTTTATAAAAAAAAAACTTTTCTTTCTGCTTCCTTTTTTGGGTCATTGTCATGGTAATGATATTGACACAACTTGGTGCAACGTGGCTATAGAGCACATATGAAGCCTAGCAGGAGTGCATTAGAGAAATGCCATTTAGCACACTGCTCCGTGGACAAAGTCAGACGTGGGGGGGGGCTCGCTGTCAAGGATGGGAATTCGGTGCAAAATTTCAGTTGATCGGTCGGGGTTCTTTCTGTGGATTTCTCTGGTTTTCAAATGTGCTAAAGCGTTAAAATGCAGGAATATAAATGAGTATATAGCCCTCTATAAAGCATACTCTCATATAGAATGTGCCCTCACAATACAATGATCTTTCACGATCAATATGAAAAGAGGGAAGATATGTTAACGCAAAAACTGGGAGTATAAATATAATGGTATATTTACTTCGGCTTGCATTTTAATTGCGAGGTACTATAATTTGCAATTTATATGACGTTTATCAGTTTATTGGGATTCTTTGTCGCTTAGTGGTTTACCGCTGTGTTTCATACCTTCAGGGTTAGAGGTTTGAATTCTGCCTCCTGTTCCATGTGTGTGGGTGGAATTTGCATGTTCTCCCTCCGTGATTCAGAATTTCCTCCAGGTACTCTGCTTTGACTTCCTCCTCCATGCCAAAAACATCCACTGAAAGTGAATTGATATGCCCACGTATCTGATTGTGTGTGTGTGTGTGTGTTGTCCTGTGGTCTGGCACAACCCTGGGTATTCCGTTTACCTTGTGCTTAGACTTTCTGGGACGTGTTCAAGGCTCCCTGCAACCCTGCCGTAGAAGCAGCTATGGAAGATAAATGATTAACTAAGCATTAATAGAACTTCTTCCAGTGTAAAGTTGCAAAATCACATTTTGATCCTTGTTATCAGAACACTAACCCAACAACACTGAAGTGAAATCCTACAAATGGACTGAAACGTGTTGCTTGAAAAGTCATTATATTTCGTTTGCTGTGATCAGGTCCTCTTGCTCCACACATGAATATTTGTATTTGATAACAGCCTGTCTCCATACAAAAAGTATCACATACTTTCCTCATTCAGTTTGATAACTGTGTCATTTCATGCGTAACTCAGCACACTCTCCTAGCTTATAACCTGCATTATTACGCTGCATTGTTCATACTGTATTTATTTGCTTATCAGTTTGCACACTTATCAATAGAAGCATGTAGAATTTAACTCATGACTGGGTAGATTAAACTCATCCATCCGTCTTCCTTGGAAAACATATCAGTACATAGATTAAACATTGTGCTGAAAGGTCCCATGTAACTACTTAATTAGTCTAAGAGTTTCATCCTGCAACTGTCTGGCTACAATTTTAACTATACCACTGATTTCATTGTTCTCCAAATGAGAAAACTTCATGGAAATATGCACGTTTCTGATTGGAGGAAGCATGTGTCAGTAAAGGGGAGACCCAAAGACTCCCGAAACACAGGAATGGGGGTCTGGGCTGGGTCTCTCAAGACCAATTTACCCATTTGAATTGGAATGTGAGAAATGCTATTTAAAGAGGACAGAATGAGTCTTGCCTGTATGTTTTCAAGAAATCAAAGGCTTTCTCTGCTCGAGTGCTGGGTCCAGAGAGAAAGCAGGCATTAATGGGCCCGTCTCCCTAAAGATCCGGCTCATTATCACTGTCCAACTGTCTGGGGGCACCTTGGCACATTCACATGGACTTAATTGAATTAGATATACCCGCTTGTTTGGTCATTGTGCGTTCGCGTGAGAATCCTGCAGCCATTTTCCTGAATAAGTCTCAAGAAAATCTGACAACACTTGTCAAGAGATCTGAGAGTTTCTTACCGTCTGGAATAAAAAGGTATTTCAATATTCTGCAGTTTTCCTGCAGGCATGAGAGTTACAGCAGTGGAACTCCATCTCCATACTGTCCACTGACATCATGGAGGATTTAATAAAAACTGGCCTCAGATTACAGTGCTGGGACAAAGCAGTCTCCCGTGTCTCTGTGAGTGGGATACTCTTATACTGGTGTTTCAAACACTTACGTATTAATAACATAAGCAAATGCTCGCTCAAGATAAAATACGACGGAACTAATAAAAGAATTAAACTTTTTCTGATTTGTGTTATATCTAATTGTATCACTATGTGTAAGTAACACTTCACATTTTGTCTCATCTTGTGAAGTTACAAAATTTGCCAAGACGTGAACCCAGAGATGAATTACGTTGGAAGGCAATTGAGAATCTGGAAGGAGCCACAAGGACTGATATAACCAGTTAGTAGATTACAGTTCAAGAGGCTGAGATCTGAGGGAAAGTTCACAGTAATAAGAACACTTCACTAAAATGAGTAATACTGAACAAAGGAGGAAATCTTCATGAATAATATAAATCTATATGAATAAAAATCCTCAATAAAGCATTAGGTAGATGATGTGCAGAAATGAAGGGTGTTATATACAAACCAGTACAACCAAGGGTCATGTTTGGCTCAGAACCAAAAACCCATGGAACATGCTACTGGTATATCTTTTACAAACATGTACCTTTCAGGTGGACAATAAGCCACAAAATTTGGTTAAACTTTACTTGAGGGGGTCACAAATACTTAGTAATAACTCAGTTACTACTGAAGTACAAACCATGAAGAAATCATGATGAAGTATAGTCTGCTTAAGATGAAAGATGTGACAATTGATTATTGATGAACAAACATGAGATCAGCTTGTAACTAACACTTAATTTGTGGTTAATTAATACATAACTGATAATATAATACTACATTATTTATGTCCCCTCAGGTAGTGTTTCCCAAAATTTTAAAAATAAGAAAATGCCCTTAAAATGTGTTGACAATATTTACCTAGGATAAATTTATAGAAAAATATCTAATTAATAATATTGTAATATTACTATTTTATAAACTTTTCTTAACCTTCTACCAAGTTGTGCTTAATCAGATACGACATTTTTTTAAATGTCACACGTGTCTGAAACATTTCAGTGTATTAGGAAATTGTTGTCTTACTAATTGGATTGTTTTCCATTTATTTGTGGTAAATCTGGTACTGCACCGAGTCTGTAATTACGTTAACTATTCTGAAGGTGTTTTTTGTTTTCTTGAATAAGCAACCAATTTGCACCATAAGCGAGAGGCCCTGGCATAGCTTCATGACTTTCGCCTTTTCTCCCTCAAACTAGCTTTGAAGTTGCATGCCTAGGGGATTACCGGCTTCTGCTGGAATGAAAACGGTCCGATGTGATTGCCCTTTCCATTTAATGGGCTGCAGTTTTTAAAGACGAGGCTAAAAGTGTAGCCTCAGTGCTGTCACCTTATCGTGTCACACCCAGCCCCCCTTGGGGTCACCTAAAGATTGACACCGTAACCCGCTGCCCCGGTCTTCCCCCAGCCCCTATGTTGGTGCACCCAGCTGTCAGTAATGTGCTCCTAACTTTATTCATTTAGAGATCAGGGGATGTGAGTGGATAATCTTTGAATAAGTGGGGCTCTGCAGCTAGCATACTTTTCCAGCCTTTTTTTCTGGCTGCTTTTTTTCCACCTCTGCATTCTGTCGTTCAAAGCATCTTCCCCACTTTTAAGGAGCTTCCAGATGTTCTGCTATGCTTCCTCGGATTTGGTGGGATGTTTGTGACGTTTTCTAACGAGTGACAGTCTGACAGCACTGAACTGCTGGTCACAGCTGAGTGGAGCAAAATGCGTGTCAATGACTCCTCAAAGGGCGCTGGTGCTCTGTTGAGAGCTACAAGCGAGTTAACTGTGAAGACACCAGGCGTCGAGACACATGGTCCCATTGCTTTGGTCCCTCCTTCTTTGCCCTGACTGTGGCTGTCCCATTTGGACAAAGTGACTTTGTCTTCAATTAGACAATGAAGTAACACTGTCCCAATCTACAGAGCACTGTAACTGGACAAAAGTTATTGAAGGAAAAATTAATATGATATGGATCGTTAGACTTGCTATTAAACATTGTTACTAATCTGTATAATGAAACACTGGATACAATGGCCACTGCACGGTTCTGTAATTGAACAATTTTACAAAATAATATTGGAGTTATTGCATGTATGTGTTCACAGTATGTGCGTGTGCAATTAAGTGCATGCCGTGTGCCACAATGGAACACTGAATGGTGGCTTAGATTCAGGGCTTGCAGACCCAACACGACTATGAGCTGGACTTACATGAGGGACCCACCACTGGATTTTTTCATTCTGGTACGAACAGTATGTCATCCACTGAAGAGGAGATGATGTAGGTCTCCAGACCTTGATCTTCTTGAGGGCTGACATAGGAAGTTGGGTGCTGATAAGATTTCCATACTGAGACATTCATTCAACTGACATGTTATATTTTCAAAAAGGTCTCCTTGCCTAGGTAACCTATCTATCTATCTAAAATATATAATATTATGGCCAATACTAGCTCAATAATATTGGAAAACACCACGATTGAGCCGTAGATTTACACAGCAGGATGCTATGGTGGATTATTCTCCAACGTAGAAGTTCCACCAGCTAAATTCAGTATAAAGGTTTCTGTTGCCTTGGCGATATATATCATTTCTTTCTGTGTATCTAGTCTCCTTGCCTGACACTGATTGGCCAGGGGAGTAAATAAAAAGATGATGGTTTCCTAAAGTAGGAGCTAGTGACTCTAATGTGACATTGATGTGTATCATGCATATTGATATGCATGCAGTAGTTTGGCTCCATCAGTCCATCCATCTTCTGACCACTTATCTATTGCCGGGTTTCGATGAGTTCGGGGACTATACAAGAAAAAAAAGCAATGGGAACAAGGCAATGCAGGACCCTGCATGGATGGAATGTTCTTCCACCATTTTCCTTTAATTTACCTTTAATGTTAAGAAGGCAGCCAAAGCCTGTTCCTTTCGACCATTTTGTTTCCCATGGAAAGATGTTAGGAAATGATGGTAGATCCAAAACTGATCTGCTTTTGTTTTTCATCTTGCCTGGCTCCTGCTAAACTGATAATGAAATGCATGATTGATTTACTACACAACACAGAAATTCACTCAACATGCAATAAATGAACAAACATCACCTAGCACTTACACAACTTTATAATCACAATCTAACAAAATAACAGCAACATGCTTTTCTTTCCAATCGCAGTGTGACCATTGTTTTCTCCTGCATCTAAAATAAAATACACAAACAATTAAACTGTTAAATGGTTTGCTGACTGGAAGAATTAAATCCTTTTAGAAGTAGTGTTCCCTGCTGTAATTCAACCCAGCAATTTGCAGAGCAGAGTGACAGCGACTATAGCTGACACCTTGCCTATAAAACAGAAAGGCCATTCAACAGGCTACAATTCACAGATAACAGTGCCAAATATCATTCCATACAAGCAAACTACTTGTAACACCTATCATACATTTTGTGTCACAATCATGTTGGTCCTTATCAAAATTCCTGTTAGGACAAGCAAGGCATTCACATTATTCGTGTAACTGTGGTTTACTCTTTTCTCTGTAGATGTCAAATCTAACTTTGTGTAGCTTTTAATTATTTAATTAAACTTATTATAACCAATCACCTGTTTCTGGGCCACGGACCCTCCTCCGGACAGCAAAATTAATGATTTAGTGGAATAAAAAAAATCCATAACACATAATGGAGCTTGGAAAAACCACTACCAAAGAAGTAATAAACATTTTTAAACACAAAATTAGATTTTAAACTATTTTTTTCATATTCTTTAAATGACCTTACCCCATGCATAAGCACTTTAACCACACATCTGCACATATCAAACACAAATAAATATTAGAAGTATGAAAGATAATATGGATTTCAAATACTGCTGTATTTACACGAACTTTAAAATCAGTTATGGTGACATGCATCATATTTTAATATAACCTTATTTTAATCAGCAAATCAGGGGGTGATTTAAACCAACCAATTCTGAATGTCGATCAAGATATTAGAGTTAGCAGAGTTCCAGTAACTGGAGAGTATTTGCTGAATGAAACATTTACTTTTTTGTGACAACTTATCTTTTTCAAGTTGTTTCTGGTGATTTAAAGTCTATTTTTAACTGACTGCAACATTTTTGCATTGAAAAGGCCAGTCCTCCTGGTTGCGATCTTTTTTTTTCTCAGCCGGCTAGTTAGAGTTAAAATGAGACTCTCTCACCGACAGGCAATTTGAGTACCTAGTTATTATAAATCAATGATGGTTTGTAATTCTGTTAATTCAGACAAAAGAGGCAGGGAATAAACAGCCATTAAAATGACATGTGAATTGGCAAACAAACTGTTTAATATGTGTCAGCCATGTGAAGGGGCTCTCAGCCTGCGTGCTGGGGGACACAAGAATTTGCATCTGATTGGAGTTTAATGGCCCACATCAGCACCGTGGCACCTTATCCCCATGGTGACCAATCTTTTCTCAAGATTTTCAACAGGGTGAAATGTTCTTTTTTGTCTGCTCAAAATGTGTCATGTGAGCCCATTGGGAATAGGGCTTGTATGTATCAATTTGTTTCTGTTTTGAGACCCGCAATAGCCCGGCAATGAATATATGGGCCATTGAGCCCTGGCGCACAATGGCCACAGCTGATGAGGTTGCCACGGAGACCCGCCCACACAATGGCTTGGAATGATGACATATGGTTCTAACTTGCCCCAGTCTGCATACCCCCAATAATCAGCCTCCGTCACTTGACAAAACCTCGGAGCTGGCCATTTATCCGTGCCTACTCATTTCATGGTAAAATAAACTTTTTATAAAGTTTTAACAACAGATGCACAAAACGGGAATAAGGGTAGAAAGGCAGCATGTAAAGTGGGGGAATTCTTCATTAAGTGATTTACAAATGGACTGTCCAGCTGCTTCCACTCTGATATACTCGTGGGGAATTTCAGCTATGTGGGCAGGCCACGTTGTAAAATGTTTCAATTCCATAAATATATTGCATACACACTTTGTACAATAAAACCAATTAAGCTGAATAGCTTAAACTTCATGTATATATAAAATTATATATACATAGACAGACAGAAAGAGAGAGAGAGATATTTTATTTCTTTCATTTAATTTCTTTATAGTGTTAAATAGTGAGGTTATATTTAAACTCAAATGTATTACACACACATGAGTTTAGACATAACCTCAATTAACAATATTAAAACATAGAAAGGGTGTACTGAATCCTAAAATTCAAAATTAGATTCCATAATGCACAACACATACCGGAGTGGTACATATTATGCCACATTTATTACCGTCTAACATAAATTGGGTGGCGTTTTTTTTCCATTTAAATTTTTTTGTCTTCAAATCTTCAATTTCAATTACTTAGACCTAAATGAATTATATAGTATGTTGGTAGCACTTTACCTGACAGTACTCAAATACGTAGTATTAACTCAGTTACTACTTAAGTACAAATAATGAACAAATCGTGAAGAAAAATATAGTGGCTACTTGAGCTAAAAGATAGGTCACGATTCATTAATGATGAACAAATATGAGATCAGTATTTCACGTGTTATTCATCACTTGTTGCTTCAGCAGTTCCTTAGTAGTTTACAAAGGTTTCCAGAATTAACAGATATAGTAATAAATATAGTAACTGCTTGAGATAAAACATGGATCACAATTCATTAACGATGAATTAACACGAGATCAGTATGTAACTATGACTTAGTTTATGGTTAATTAATACATAAGTAATAGCATAATACTATATTGTTTGTGCCCCTCAAGTAAACTGTTACTAATATAGTTAGAGAGATCTTGAACTCTTCTCAGTTGTAAAACTTTTTATTGTAATGAACGTCTTGCATACTTGTTGTAGAAAATGACCTGTGCACAAAATACCCAAATGAATTCTGGAAAGCCTTAACTGAGATCTGGTGCCTTTTCCGTGCTAGGAGGCCGAATTGAATTTCTAGCCATGTGGTTTTGTGTGAAGAAGACATCTTCTGTCAGTGCCGTGCGACTGTGTCCCTCTCCGCTCTGGCTGAGCTCATAGTGCTGCGATGCCTTTGTGTTTGGCCCACCGCTCTGCGGGCTCACTGCCGCCTGCCCCATTCAGCCTATTCAGGCTGCTCCACAAAGAGGGCATCGTAACCTACGGCGTCCACTGCAGCCACACCCACACACACCCACACAGGCGTCATTCAAAAACCTGGTGGGGGCAGGGAGATGCCAATTAGACTCTCCACAGGCACTGCAGTTGTCAGTCACATTCGGATACTGCTATCTACGTTTACCAGTAGTAAGGACGACACAAAGTCACAGGTTTTATGAAGGTGAGGAGGTCAGAGTAGGTGTTAGCTGGAGGTGTAAGGGTCTTGGTTTGAGGTTCTGCTGGTTAGGCACAAGGCTTTGGGTTAGTGTACGTTTCAGTACATTACAACATGCTCGTAAATTATGGGGGGAGGGGTTACAACAATCAAGAATTGCTAATACACCCCCTGGATGATAAAATGGGTGGAGGCATCAACCCCTCCAATACTCAACCCGAAGTTATGCCCTTGCATTATTCGAGCAGAAGTGCCCCGGGACCAGAAAATCCACATTTCCTCCAGGATGACCTGCTGTCCCGCACAGAGACGTCACGCTGCACTTCCGCAGGGATGCTTTGTTGTCTGTTAACAGATGTTTCCCCTCTCCGGCAAAAGAAAACATTTCCTTCTTGGTATATGCACATGTGTGTCTGTCCCTGGACTGCCTGGAAGTCTCTGTAATAAGGTGTAGAAGACCCAGAGCTGGGTGAATCTTTCTAGGCCCGACACGAGGGTCAGAGACGGAACCCCAGTACTTACATCTGTGACGGAAGCCTGCCCCCCCCCGCAATTCACCCTGTGGGGGACACTGGCCGAACAGCAGAGCAGCATTCAAAATAAACTTGAGGAAACAGAGCTCTTCAGTATGTCAGACTCACACTACAAAGCCACACGAACCAGGCCAGGCCCGAACATAGGAATCTTTGGAGACAATAAGGAAGGGGAGAAAACAGAGAGCTCTTTCTTCCAGACAGGCTGTTGTGTCTGGCCCGGGCAATTTTGGAAACGGAATCTTATCTGAAGAACGGGATGTTATAAACACAGATTTTGGCTCATGAATGTGCAATGAATAAAGAATTTTTTTGTGAATGGAAGGAAACGGTCTTAACACCAGAGAAACAGAGAAATCCCCTGCCTTGCATTCCAGGCCTCATGTATTTCTGAGTATTTCTAAGCCTAATTTATCCCATCCTAATGGAACATCCTTTCGGATAAAAGGCTGAAGCTGTTCAATATGCTATAGTACTCTGGCTTCCTTGCACACTCCAAAGACACAAATGCTGGCATCTGAGTGTGCATGTGTGTGTGTCTCCGCCCTGCCACAAACTGGAATCCTGTTTAGGGTGTCTGTTGAGGATGGGCCGTCTGTATCCGTGGGTTCCGCATCTGCAGATTCAACAAACTGTGGATCGAAAATATTTGGAGAAAAAAAAATCCAGAAAGTTCCAAAAAGCAAATCTTAAATCTGCAGCCCTATACTGAATCCACTGAGTGAAGTGATGTGAAGTCATCCCCTGCTGGGGAAGAAGGGAGGGAGGGAGGAAAGAGAGAGAGAGAGAATTTCTTTATATTTTCACTATTGAGAACTACAGACGCTATTCTGCTTGCGAATGAGATATGGCCGTTCGCAACTTGACATGTTTGTAAGTCGTTATTCAACATCATTTTAAGGGTATACGCAAGTACAAAGAACTAGGATGCTGGGAGTACGCATGCTACGCTGCTGGGCGGTGGGAGTAGCGGCCTGAAGTCGTACTAGGCGGAATTGGCGCGGCAGGAAAAAAAATTATGTTGCAGACAGGAAACGGGAGCCCAATGAACACAATTTGGTCGTAGAGTCCTCTTCGTTCGTATGTCTGAAAGTTCGTAAGTAGAGGAGCGTCTGTATATGAAAGCAGTCGGTAAGTGTTGAAAGAAAATACTGCCTTGTTGCTGACATGTACTATGAAATTAGGCCTATATGGTTATGCCTGTATCAGACATGAACAGACTTTTCTGTTTTTTGAAGCGATGCAATATAATATCTATTTGCATAGCATTTACATTGCATTAGGTACTATATAGAGACTAATATAGGGATTATTTAAATTATACAGGAGGATGTGCGTAGGTTACATGAAAATCCTAAGCCATTTTACAGGAATCATTCTGAGCATCTGCAGATTTTGGTATCCATGGGGGAGGGGGGGCTGATTGTATACAGTGAAACATTACGACTGCGGATGTATTACACAGTAAGATAACATTCGGTGCTCGTAGTCGACGTGTTGAATGCAGGAGAAACGGGCAGCGATAAAGATCTGAGTGACTTTGAAAAGGGCCAAATCATTAAGGCCAGGTGACTGGGTCAGAGCATCTCCGAAACGGCAAGGCTGGTGGGGAGCTCACGGTGGGGCGGTCATCAGCCGTGCGAATAGCTACTGAGGGCGGCATGAGGAGGGAAACGCCACGAACTGCCGACAGGGTGTTGGGCAGCAGAACTCGTCACTGTGGGATGCGAACGTAGACTGACCCAGCACATCCCACAGACGCTTGACACCTACCCTGCCTTCCACATGGTACAATGTGTCAGATTCGTTGCAGCTTCTTCCACTGCTAAAAGGGCATGCCCGCTAGAGTCAGCATGGGCTCTCTGACTGGCCTCCGGCTACGCAGCCCCATACGCGGCAAGGCTTGGATGACACATTACTCCCATGGCCATCATCAAAATGACCCCCTATTTCTTCTGCATTCAACATGTCATCTATGAGTACTACCATCTAATATAGCTTACCATCCAACACGTCTAACTACCCTGCAATTTATCCTAGATCTGGACATGCACCGTTTTTCACTTCATGTGGGGGTGGTCGTCATGTTTCAGCTCATGTATATATATTTTTTTTTCCAGTCATAATAGTTATGCAAAATATAACTATGCTGATCATAATCCAGCTGATTAAGTTGGAGTGATAAGGTAATAGGATGATGGGTTGACTGACATGCCAATGAAAGGGGTATTTGAGTTTAGTGAATGATCAATGAGTAAAATACCGCACAAAAGGGTATTGATTACGCAGAGAGAAAAGAGCTAAAAACAATTAGCCTGGTTCTGGGGTAGGTGAAGAGATCGATATGGGAATTTCACAGTGTCACTTTTCCCTGTTCCGCTTGAGGGTTTCCTCTCAATGTGTTTTTACGGGACCTGGGTTCAGGCAGTGTATATACTGGCCGGTCAGATCTGACAATCAACCTTCTATGAGAAGAGCAAGACTGAAAAAGGAGGGTAGAGTTGTGGGATTGTTTTTCTGCCACCTGGGACCACGAGCACCCCCGGACCTCAAACATGCCCCCCCCCCCGTCATTCCCCCTTTGACATCTCTCGGCTTTCTTTATGACCCCTGGGTTTGTTTTGTTTCAGCCCCCCTGTATACAGCTCTCATTGACCTCATTGTGCAGGTCCAGCACTGGTTCTGAGTACAGAGGCAGGGGTTAGAAATCCAGGAGGTCCAGCGGATGCCACAATGGCATGGAGTTCTGTCACCCAAAAGCCTGCAGAGGGTCATCGCCCGAAAACCCGTGTTTGCTGTATGCAAACAGGAGGCTTCTGTTTCTACATAGATGCGAGAAAGTCCTTTCAGGCTACCTCTATTGTTGTATTTTTATCCTTGGGTTTAAGAGAAGAGGAAGGAAGGAAGAGGGAGAGTAACAGTTTTCTTGGCCCTTTATGCATTACCAAATAAAATTTTAACACAAACAAAATAGTAGCTACTACGATCTATGCGGCTCCCAATGATAAGAATCTGAAATTCAATGATTGTGTAACAGCTAAAGAACTCCTGCAGGTCTGTTGACTTTAGTATGTCATTGACAATGTGTCGCATGAAGTCGGGTTTCTATGTCTCCTTTATTACAGTATGCTTTCTAAATTTTACCTCAGCACATGTTTTCTTAAGCCGCTTTTCCTGGCACACCCCTAAAGGAGGACTGAACAATAGGTGAGTTCCTGACTGAAGGCTATTTATCCTTTCATTTGTCTCATGCTGAATAGAAAGATGCTTAATTGCCGCTGAAGTTTTAAATATTTATTAATTGTTTATTTTCTAGGCTATCCCTGGATACTATGACAATTTCTTTACAGGCACTACGCAGTGATAAGCAGTAAACGTAGGACCTATCTGTAATAGTATTTTAGATTTTAGACAGAAGTTAACACTTGCTACTGATAAGTAACTAGTGTGAGAAAATAACACCAAGTAACAATCTAGACAAATCCATCGATCCATCCATCCATCCATCCATCCATCCATCCATTCATTCATCCATCTTCTAGCCACTTATCCTGGTCAAGGTCTAACAAAACTAAATGTTCTCTAAATAAGTAGGAACAAATACACAGCCACTGCATATGTGCACACACATACACAAACACACTGCATACCTGCACACACACACTGCATACCTGCAAACACATGGACAAACAAACTGCATATGTGCACACACATGCACAAATACACTGCATACCTGCATACACTTGGACGAACAAACTGCATACATGCACACACATGCAAAAATACACTGCATACGTGCACATACATGCAGAAACACACTGCATTCCTGCACACACCTGGACAAACACACTGCATACCTGCACACACATGGACAAACTGCAGACGCGCACACCTATGCATGAACATGCACATACGTGCACACATACTGTATGCACCAACACACTGCATAAATGCTCTTATATTCATTGACACACCGCAGATAGGCATACATGAGGCAGCAACTTAAAAACGTAATTGATATGTAACGTGCATGTCCAAGAAACAGGTGCCTGTCCAGGGTGTATCCTTGCCGTGGGCTCTGTGCTTCCTAAGCTTCAAACTCCTGGATTTCCTGTCATCTTCGAGTAAATCGACATGCTTCGAGTAAATCCTGTGTTTCTAGATCTTGCAGTTTGAACATTTACAGGTGTTGGACAATGAAACTGAAGCACTGACCAAAATAGTGTTTGAGGTTTCAGGCCTATATATGTGTGGCTTGGTGACCAGTCTTCACTGATTGCACGTTCCATCAGTAAAAGCCGAGTGCGAAGGTTGAATTAGCAGAGCAATAGCACAGCTGTACATAAAATACTGCAATAATGGGAGACATTTCAGTGTTCAAATGAGGA
>JAODLC010000133.1:17706032-17731562 GCA_026781145.1 Hippopotamyrus pictus
ACACAGTACCTGAGTATCGTTTAAATGACACAGTACCTGAGTATCGTTTAAATGACACAGTATCTGAGTTTTGTTTACATTCAGTCAGTGTATGTGGATGTAATTCCCATACACAACATATACAGAGATATAAATGTTTTGCATGTATTTCCTCCACCTGCTGAAGTATAACATAATGCAGCATTTAACAAGCCGCATCACAGCGTGTAGTGAACCCTGTGATCCCTGCGTTCCAGGGGAGACCCCGTGCTAAGGGTCTCTGCCCCGGTATCCCCGGTGTGCCCCCCCCCGCCTGCAGAGCGCTGCCACCGGCTCATTAGCGCCACCCCCCCCCATAGGCTGGGCAGCCTGTAGGCCAGCAGGGAGCTGCTCTTGATCTGCGGAAAGCGAGCGGCGTGACACGCGTGTGGCTGCCGCCTGCCGTGGCCGGACCGACGGGCCGCGGGATAAGGAGCCTCTCCACACTGCGGCGGCTCAACTCCGTCACTCTAATTGCCGCCAATACCTAAAGAAGGCACCTCCCTTAATGCCCCACGCTCTAAAGTAGGCTTAACCGCATTCAGGGATTAAGGTCTTATGAGCACAAGTGTTTTAGGACAGATAAGTGGGAACAGCTGCCTTGTTTGGATGCTGTCATTCTAGTACGATTACCTCTTTATTACCATTTTTAAAAACATGACACATAAAACCACATGTTTCCTAAGTGAAGCTGACTGTTTCGCCTCGAAGCTCGGCATTTTCCCAGTGGGCCGGTGGGATCGTGGGCTCTCAAAAATTACCATGGGGGACTCCCCCACCCCTTAAAGTCTAGGGTCGATTTTTAATCCCAGTCCATCCCTGCCTCGAAGTGCACCAGTTAGGCAACAGGTGACAGTCTCCATTCCATTCCTATCCCAGTTTCCTTTGTCCTCTGTCTGATCCACTGGTGGGATCGAGTTACCTGCGCTTAAGTGGCATAAATTTACATATTTGACATGCTGAATTCTACTCCAGTGGCTTGATCTTTATTGGTGTATTTACTGCCATATTTCTGTCTTTGTCTTTGCAAGACGGCCGTACGTAAAGCCCGGTAATGTACAGACTCACTTCTCAATCATTAAATGCACATAGTTTTATTTTCTGTTGTGTCCAGTAAATGCAGAAAGACAGTCGCAGCCCTTCTGAAACCCAAAGCCTCTTTTTTCCTTGTTTTTCTGCGTACTCATACCGAAGTCACGGCCTTTTGTTCTCCCCCCTACTTTTGTTAAACCCCACCCACTGCTGCCCCTGAATAAGGTCCCTGTGGCTCTTGTGCTCTTTTATATATGCACACCTAGAGTGTGTAGAATGGCAAGCTATTGCAAAGAGATTAACAATCAAATGAACACAACTTTCGGCAACAAAAGTGAAATTAGCAACCTGCTACATTCTTTGTTGGAGTAGACAACAATGCAGTAATATAAGACTCCTCCTATTGCTAGCAGAGAAAACAATTGGACATGTGCACATTTCCACTCAGCATATCCAGAGCGGAAAAGCTGAAAATAAGGAATCAGATTTAGTCTTTGACAGAAAACATGAGACATGAAGGTGAACAGCGTCTTTACAGCCTGGTCTTAACATGTTTATGACTGAAATGTTTTATTTGATGACAGGATTGTGCTCATCTCTGCCATTTATATGCACATTACATGAAGATGGCTCATGATTAATAACTGTCTTATATAAGTTGGTAAGAGAACATCACAGACAGGCTGGCAGTCCATTGCAGAGCTGTGGTTTTTTTTTTAAGTAAAATAGAAGATCCCTTAAATTGGAGTTAAATTGCCAGTAGATGTGCCTGTGTGAGTGACTGGTGTGTGAGCGTGTGTGTGAATGGTGTGTGAGCGTGTGAATGAATGGTGTGTGAGCGTGTCCTGTGATGGGTTGGCGCCCAATCCTGGGTAGTTCCCTGCCTTGCACCCGTAGCCTCCGGGATCAGCTTTGGAACCCCACGACCCTGAAGAGGATAAGCGGTTATAGAATATGGATGGATGGATTAAATGGTCCCTGTATTCTGAAGATTAATCTCAGCAGATTTCTCAACTAGCCCTGAACGAACACCGTCTTCTTGTGATTTGTGACAATGTGCTTTCGCTAAGAATTAAAAATTGGTCATTGAAAACATTCCCTAAAAATGTTCTGCTACACTGTACTGGCACATAGCATTACAATAAAACCACTGGCCACATCTAGTGTTGGAGGACTGGATAATGAAGGTGGCCTAAGGGAAATTCGCTTTTAGGCTCATTTGAGAAGATCCAGACACCCTAAGGCCTGTTGCAGTTGTGCTGATGGAGCCCTGCAGCAAAGATCTCCTTCAACCTGCTTCTACATTCCTGCTTGTCACGCTCATCAGCGACTGTAGGTAAATAACCCAACACTTTCTCCCTTCATGCTAGCTCTTGAGTTTTACAGGGATATTGGGGAAGAAAAACTTCTGCGTCAAACCGCAAGCCAGCCCAGGGCATGATGTGAAGAGGGGAGGACAGATGCCATGTGGTTTTACGGTAACCAATCACACCTTATCATTCAGCCATGTCAAGAAGTGTTACCCACCTGGTATGTCTGCCTGCTATCAGATATCCAGTTAGCATTTTACTAAAGCAGCATAACCATTTCTATCTCAATACTGTGCTTTTTTTTTACTCAGAAATACAATAAAGTATTTACCAAACCACCAAGATGTAATATAAGATGATTAAAATGTAACACAGGTGTACCGCTATCTGCACAAAAGATATTAAACCAATAAAGCTAAATATTTACTGATACAGTTTCCTCTTTCTTTTTCTGCTGTTAAAGCCCTTGAAGTTTATTTACAAAATGGGTCAGTGGAGATAGCAAATGGAAAACTCTGCCGCCTTTCTCCAGCCTAAAAGTCATATTTTCACATCGAAGGCAGAGCATCACATAAAATGCTTTAAAAATGGCCTATTTTCATACCTCCGCGATAAATAAATGTAATCTCCTAATCTGGCTCTGACATTAAGTGTAATTAATATTACACTATACCTGCCAAACCAAAATGGTACTAGGGACTCAGCCCAGAAAAGCCTGGTCCTCCTTGTGGTTTCTTATCTGTCAGATCTATCTGATAGATTTGAAGGCTTTCGCTTCAGAAATAACATCTCGCCACCCACACACACAAATCCACGCTGTTTATAAGGAGATTACAGAGGCCTTGGGGGCAACTGGAACTTCATGCTCCTGTTATTGGATTAACCACAATAGCAGCTAAATAAAGAGGCCTACATTCTCTGCATTTAATGTCTTACTTTTTACAGGGAAAGTTTGAAACACTCAAATGAAACAGCCGTTTCATCAATTTACCGTTAATGTTAAATCATCAATGGCGTAATCGTTCTGACGGATGTACTCTAGATACAATTGAGGCCAAATCGAAAGACCACTCCGGATTGTAGTAAATTGTAACGTTTTTAAACCCAGTTCACAGCAGAAACACCCTTTTTTTTTTTTTTTTTTTTAAAAAATGTCTCTGATAAATTCAAAATTACTTTCAAGGACCTTTCAAAGCATTTTTTGAAAGGAAAAAAAAACACTACACCTCTCACCGTGGCCTGCATGGGGTATTTAATTAAAGAAATAAAGTAAAGGGCTATGTTGTGGAATGCACTTACCCAACATATTAAAATAAGGAGCCGGCAGCCCTTGGTTACCCTCCTGGGAAAGTGTAGATGGCGGTAATGAAGCAGGAGTCCCCTGCTGGACGGCCTGATTAGAGCATTCCAGCTGAAAGGAGCCGATCGCGACGGATCTCTGAGCCGCGGCTCTGAGGCCGCTCGCTCCAGCACTGGCCCAGACGTCACACGCTCACCTCCTTATTACTTTATTTAGTTTGCCATTTACCACAGCAGCTGTAACAGGAAGGAGGCAGAAGATGAAAGCCAAGGCACAGCAAGGGGCCCAGTGTTCCGAGCCGGGAGCCAGACAGGTTTTAATACATATTAGCTTTGGCTCATATTGGATATTAAACTGGTGACTAGATAACACAGCCAGCAACCAGATGCTCTTCATATTGCTTTTTTTACTGTTTTTCAGTTCCAAGACTTTCATACGCATTAAGAAGGATTCACAAGTACATCCAATATAGAAGTTTCTTATTCAATATGCTTTTGTGTTTTGCATTTTATAGACGATACTGTCCTTGCATATGTATAACACAATAATGTAAGTGTTGAGTGTCCAGCTCACTTAGACCAGGGAGTTCTCCGCACTTATTAACTAAATATTTACACATTTCTAAACGTCTGTTTCCTTCCTGATACCACTATTCAATACCGGCTTCACTTTTCATCCAAAGTAAACAGTGTCTCAGTGATCTCAGCCCTTCAAAGAGATTGTCAAAGATTGATTTGGCTGTGGCCCAGCTTAGACCATATACTTGAATACAGGGCATCAATGGTGGCTGGAAAGGAAGCCCTTTCCTTTAGACAATGTTACTGTCAGAGGTGAGGTCATCTTGACTCCTGGGCTGGGAGGAGAGCAGCAGACTCCACCAGGACACTGTCACAAACCACAGGGGCCAGTATTACGATCGACCAAGTGTAGTTATTTGGATTACAGAGACGTTTAATTGGCATTATATGCAGCATAAATACCTGTTTAATTCCCAAGACTGATAAAATGAAAATAGCAAGACTTTGTATAGTTTAATAGTAATTTAAATGCTACTTTATAGCAGATGTATGTTGTTACATTCAAATTCTGTTTTTATTGTGGATTGACAGTATTTCTTGCTAAAATTGACAGGAAATGTGCTGAATACCTTATTTACACCCCTACACACGGGGAACAAGTCACTCAGAATGCATAATTAAACCAGCTTTGACACCCCCTAGCATACTGCAGAATAAATCGCAGGAATGCTAGACTGCCACCTGGGGGGGGGCGTGTTCGACTTATTGGCTGCTGATGGGTGCGTCCTGAGAAACGATGCCCAGAATGAGATGGCAGACAATGGGAACAAGACGTTTATGACTCAAATGACATGGAAGACAAGCAGAGGTTCACGCTCTGGTCACAGATGGTGCTCAGGGTCCCACTGGCTCCCCAGGACAGCAATGCCCTGCTTTTTGAGGGTGGGAGTTGAAAGGGCATATGAAGGTGCCACACAGCCCCAGCCAGCCTGTCTCATTCCGGCTGATTTAAGCTGCTCTCTGATTGCCTTTGCAAGCCACTGGCTCCTCAGTCATTCTCTACTGCTGAGTTAGCATTTTTAATCATTAGCCTTTCAGCTCATTAGGAGACTCCGGCACACTAGGATCTCACCACCCTGTTCCCTTCATTAAAGCAACTCACTTGTGACAGACTGCATTTCTTCGTCCTAAATGCAGTTACAATTTCAGCTGCGTCTCAACACAAATTCTCTCATAATATTAACAGTCGATCCGAAAAGACAACTGATTGCATGTAATTTTGATTTAAGTACGACTCATTTAAAATTTTGTTTAAAGATTCAGTAATTCCAAAGAACATTACTCCATCGGTGCTTCACTTACAATTTATGCAACTGTAATACATTCACGATTTCAGATCATTTTACGTTTTGAACTTTCCTTAAACATTTCCAGTTCGGTAAACACTCTTGACTAAGGCGAGCTGGAAATAATAATGATATCCCTGGTATTCATTATTGCAAGTACAATTCCTTCTGTGCTACAAGCAGGGTCATATTTATCTTAAAAATTCGATAAATACGCAACTTCAAAATTTGTACGATAATTATGTGTAATCAAGTAGATCACAACGGATGATACCGCTGAAATTAGCCTTTCAAAAAACTTAAACGGGATTCGTTTAGTGGTTCGTGTTTTTTTTTTTTTTTTTTTTGGTAATAAAATGAAGGCAACCCGTTACAAAACAGGAGCAGAAGTTTATTAACATCGAGGCGAGAATAAGCAGCACCGACACTCGGGACAGACCCTATAGTGGAGACACGCGCACTAAGGCACGACATTAAACAATTACGGTTTCATATAGTGTACATATATTATAATTACAAATGTGTA
This sequence comes from Hippopotamyrus pictus, assembly GCA_026781145.1. Taxonomy (NCBI): domain Eukaryota; kingdom Metazoa; phylum Chordata; class Actinopteri; order Osteoglossiformes; family Mormyridae; genus Hippopotamyrus; species Hippopotamyrus pictus. The sequence goes on from JAODLC010000133.1 coordinate 17,712,083, forward strand.
ACAGTGCCCTTATAAATAGCTCAGCTGAACCTATATAAAACGCAAAATCGATCGAAATGCTCAAATCATTAATACGTGTCTTCAAAACCGATTCATATAATCTACTAGGGCCACCTAGTGGGAGATTACAGGCATTGTTATTTCCTCAAGTTCCTGTTTCCGTTTTAAGTTTTACGAGTTAATGATTAATGTTAAATCATCATCAAAGTTGTCCGCCGTCATTTATTGTGGATGCTGAGTCTGTACATTTTTTATTTTATTTTTTATCACTATTATTATTATTATTATTATTATTATTATTATTATTATTATTATTATTATTATTATTATTATTAAATGATGATGAGACTTACACACATACATTCTTGAAATTTCTGAGAAGGAGATTTATCAACCTATAACAATTAAACTCCCCAGTGCTGGAAGTTTTTTACTTTTTCAAAAGCCCCAAGTCCTATTCCAGTCATCATGGTTTTGTGTTAATCCATTGCTGTCTGTAAGCTGGTCTCATTATTACCTCAGTTGGAATCTCTCTGGAGGGGGAATTTAAAAAAAGAAGGAATGAGGGAAAACCAGCCCCGTTTAAGAAGCGCTCCTTTAGATTTATTCATGGGACTTTACCCATCGCTGCCCCTGAGCCCTGGAAGGCAGAGAATCCTGGACAGACAGAGGCCACCACTTGTGCAGATGTCTATGACAGCCAACATGAACTTTAGTTCACAAAAAGAGAATCCTTTACAGAAAATGACAAAATAAAAGTTTTGCTGCCCACGTGGAAATCATAGTAATGTTAAGGCAGGAAGAGTTTTTTTTTTTTTTTTTCATTTTTTTGTCATCCCAAAAACCTGCACGCACACCGGCCCTCCATGGAACAGGCTCCCCAGGCCTGCACTGAGCAGTGAGCTCCTCTCAGGGTTCAGCCTTGGTGCTCCTGCAATCCCCTGTCGGTGCTTTTGGTTTTGTGACTTGTTTTTTTCTTTTTTTCCTTTCAGTAGTGTGCCTTGGTTCTACATTCTCCCTTTCAGTAGTGTGCCTTGGTTCTACATTCTCCCTTTCAGTAGTGTGCCTTGGTTCTCTCAGATTCCACCAACCATTCATAGTGTATAAACCATAACCACAAACCTTTTTTTTTTTAATTTTGAATGACAGAATAAGATTATGACAAACTTCGGTCAACAGAACTTCAATAAGAATGAATGACTAATGTCAAGTCAGCACTTACCACTTAACGTTTGCTGTCTAATTCTTTGCAAAATGGATAAAGAACAAGTTCCATGTCAAAACACATAAATAAAAAGTTAAAAAGTACTGTTGAATGTTGTTTGGATTTGGCTTTGTTCCCTGTTAACGGGGCAATCCAGAAAGCCAGCTGAATATTTATGGTACCTTGCCACTTCGGTTGCTAAAGGACTTCTCTGTAGAGACCTTTCTTACAGCAGTAGGACCTATGCTGCAGATCCTTGCTGCTACCTTCTATCTTACCTTCTAACGCTGCACATTCAGTGTCTCCAAACAGTTTCTATTGAACAGTTACTCAATAAATTAAGTTTGGGAACTTGAGTGTCATACTCCTGGATAGTGGGTTAACATTTGTTGGCTTTCTGATAACTTTTGATGAGTCTGCAATTATATGCCAAGGTCTAATAACAGTACATCTTACTTTGGACAGTTCTATCGAGTAACAGTGATGTCATGCATGTACGGCAAGACCGCGCCTCTCATTTTCTCATAATCATTGAGTCCTCGTTAATGAACTGGATTCCCACCTTCCATGCGAAAATTTTTGTCCAAGAAGTTGCCACAGTGTCAAAAATGACAGAGGATGAAACAGACGAAAGTTTAGTTCTATTAAGTCATGAAAGGAGAACGGGAATATCAGCTTAATGAGCGAGCCCCACCCATTCAGACACACTCTATCACACAACACAGCCCCCCCCCCACCATGATGAATGCTCACTCCCACACACCATCACATTGTGACCGAGAGGCCCTGGCAGATGGGGAGAGGGCTACTTCAGGCCTTGTCTGTGCGAATGATTGCCTGATTTAGTGTGCTGTTGTCGGGGTTTGAATTGATCAGCGTGACCATTGAGCTGTGCGTGTCACAATGGCAGTGCTGGTGTGGGGAGCTGGGACCAGGCTGGTCTGGGCCTGGAGTACTGCCCCAGCAGGATGGCTCTGAAGGACGGGCCCTCTATTGTCTTCCCCTAAACTAGTCACTTGAATCTTTTTTAAGGTAATTGTTGTTTACATGGAGGCACAGTTGCAGTGGAATCCTTAGTTCTCCCTGTAAAGCAGGGGAACGGCTCCTCTAAAATGGCTTGGATGCGTTTCATTCCAGACTGAAAGGCGACCTACTGGGAGGTCCTGATCATGATTGTTTTTCATAGAAAGTGGAAAATACTTCATGTTTTTTTTTTTTTTTTTTTTTTTTTTACATCTTTAACACTACATGGTTTGCAAGTCGTCATTCGCATTGTTGTTGTTGTTTGTTACACGGCCGTGTGGGTAACAGAAGGCGAGTCTCATGCATGCATTTGTCCAGCTAAAGTGCCTGGACCAAGTAGGTAACCAGGGGCACTGAGGCAGGTATTGGCAGGTTTTTCTTTGGTGGGGGGGGGGTACTGTTAGAGGGGAGGATTCAGCAGCAGTGTGCTGATCCAAGAAAATCCCAATAAAGGTTAAAATAGTAAAATATGTGCATCTTTGAGCAAAGGTCACACACACACACACACACACACACACAAACAATTGTAAAAATGGGTATCAATCTTAGATAAATCCCTGTCTCGCTTGTTCATTTTGTTTTGGCTTATTAAATGTATTTTAAATGTTGTTATACTACAAATGCAGTCATTCTAGTAGGTCTGTTACATTTGTTGTACTTAGTCTCAGAATAACATAATATTGAGGAAATACTGAATGATCATTATTCCAAAAAAGCACAGTTCACAGTTCAAAATAATAATAATGAAAATATTTATTTAGCATAGTAGCCCTGAGGAGAGACGTCCCAAGGAGGCCACTGAGGGCTTTACACAGCCTGTGCCGGCTGCCCTTTTGTTAAGCAGGCTAAAATCTGAAGCTGCTCCGCTGTGGTACTCCACACATAAAACAACCTTTGGTGTTTTACATATTCATTGAGCACTCCACCCCCTCAGTGTGGTGCCCCCCCAGTCACTTTGAGCAGGCAACAAGACAGATAGACAGTCATTATAAACAGAAACATATCAGGGGGGCCTTATGTAGGGGTCCTACTCTATCAGTGCATTCTTCATTGATTGGGATAGGGGTATGTGTCCTATACAAGCATTTCTGAGGACGGTTTGCTTTCTCCCGCTTCCCCCCCCCCCCCCCCATGCCCTTTGAGGTGAAACTCATTCACTCTGCCTGGCAGTTTTCATCTCTCAGAGTGTGGGAAGACTCTGTTGATTGACTGCAGGTATTGTGGAGAGGCAAGGTCTGAACCCAGTGAGAAAGAGGTAAAGGACAGTGTGCTGACAACAGGCCTGAATGGGAACCAATTAATTGTCATTTAGTGTGCCTAACGGGGGTCTGAAATTTGCATCTGTGAGGCCCATTTGATCCTGGCATATGCCCCCAGTTGCTGGGTGAAGGGCACATTAAGGTAAACAGGGCAGTCGCAATACCTGTCATCTCCTCCCGTTTGCTCCATAGTGCTCTGTGTTGCCAACATCCTGCCATAGTGCCTCAACAGTAGGGAGGGTCACTAGCAGAAAAGGCCAATCTCTCCCTGACAGTCTCCTTTGCAGCAAAATAGCTTACATCAGCCATTGTGAACAAAGCAACAATTTATTTGGGCTCAGTCCCAAGCTTTCATCTGCTGTGGCTCTGTCACACTGCCGCTCCCCTGTCCGTCTGTCCTGCCCATTCAGAAACATACTTTATCAATTTAGCAGGCATTTTTTCCACGCGAAATGTGAAACATGCTATTCTGTACTCTGATGTTCAACCCTTCAAAAGCAGAATTCTACCTGCATTTATTTGGACAAGGCTCCTTAACCTCGACAATACCTGCTATCCTTAAGAAAATCTTTCATTATACACTTTTCAATTCATTTAGTTTTGTGGGACCATTAAGGGAAGAAAAGGGATGAATCAAATGTCATCGCAGAACTCTTCCCAGATGACAGAACTGACCACTAACATCTAAACAGTGTAATGAATTAAAAACAATGTCCTCATTAGAAACAAATAAAGCACACGTTAGTCATCCATTCTCAGTAAATAGATACCCAATTATGGCCACGTTGAGCCAGATTCTGTGCCAAAAGTCCAGTGTATTGAATCAGCCTTGATCTGACCGATCTTTTGTTACAAAATGTGAAATACATGTTCTGAGCAATTCGGAATTAATTGTGGACTGATGTAATTATTAAGTTGACTTTTTTGTTTGCGTTGCATGGGTGGCTCAGAGGCTCACAGCCCCTACCCTGTGCATCCTGGGACTGGTTCCAGATTTGCAACAACCCTGTACAGGATAAAAGGTTTTTGAAGATGGTTATCTGTAGTAACATCCTGTGGTTTAATGCGACTGCGGAGTCCTATGCCACAGGTGGACAGTTTAATATAGTTTAACACACAGGACATGATCGCACTCAAATATGCAAAGACTTTTCTGGGTATTTAATTTAGCAATTGAAGTGTTGTATTGGTGAAGTATCTAGCAGATTATGAGAACATATTGGAAAAGAATGGCAAACAAACACATGTAGCGTACAGTGAGATTATTGACGAAAAGTTTTTCTTTAGGGGTCTGACACAAACCAGACAGTAACTATGTGAGAGAAAAAAAGAAAGTGAAAATGCTTTTTTGAAGTAACGGTCTCAGGTTACTGGTGGCAAGCTAAAAAAAAAAAAAAAACCATCAAGTTATGTTACCTTGTTCTAAATGTCGTTAGGCCTGATCACCCATATGAAAAAGTTTTGTAAAAATGACTCCTGTGTTTTATAAAAATCTCAAAATTAATATACAATCCATATTAACTTAATGTGTCAATAGATATATACGTCCGTTGTTCATGTGAAATACATTGAAATACACAAATTACTATTTTGCCAACTATATAAGCTCTACATTGATGTAAAATGCATATTAAATTAACGTTTTATCAGTAATAGTTTTTATGTATAATTCTTTGAATGAATCATGGACAGTCATCCCACACAACTAGAATGACTATTGTGAAACGGAAACATCCTTTTTCTGTTGATGCTTTCACTTTGTGTTCTGAGAACATAACATGAATTTTCTCAGGACTAATTAAACCATTTGAATGGGGAGAGACTATGCATGTATTTCATTAGAATAATATAAAAGCAATATAATTTTTTATTAAGAAACAACAAGCAAGAAATAAATATGTGGTGAAGTGATGTAACTGGAAGAAGAAACTTGTATCTATCAGTGGAATAATGTCTGCTACTATCCAAATGGGAGAGTAGGTTAGTTGTCATAAATATTGTGTCAACCTACAGTATGTAGTAGCCAAACTGGTAGACAAATAAACAAGTTGGTATGACAATTGATATCATAAGATATGCATTGGGCCAGCCAGCATAATGATTGCAATGAGGCCCCCTGCATGAGGATCACTGTCTCTCCTGCCCCCCCCAGGCTCAGCCCAGGACAACTTCCTTGGCTGTCCTCCCCCTAAAATTTGGCCTGGATATGCACCAGCAAAGGACAAGACAAAGTCAAGCAGCTAGCAAAAGCCATCTAGGCCAACAATTCAAGGAAGAAAATAGAAGATGGTAACTATGGTAACTGTAACAAATCATGCAGTAAACAGAGGATATGAATCAAGGCAGAAGTTCATTGCTGGTGCATTCAAAACCAATGAATACTAGTGTCTGGATCAGTCCCTGTCTTGTCCAGTTCTATATGTAATTTCCCCATTTGGCCAACAGGGGTCATTGGCCATCCCATATTCCTGATGTTACCAGTTCTGGCATAGTTCTGTTCCTAATATGTTCCCCTGCACCCTGAGGCCGCTGTGTGACTGAATGGGCCAAGCAGAGAGCTGCAAATAAAGTATGTTTGCTGTGGGTTCAAGGTTTCTTAGAGACCAGCCTTAATTGTTGGACGTTTTATATTTTGTGCCCTAGACTCTGTTGAGTAATCCTTGCTGAGTAATCCTTGTATTTCTGTATTTATTCTTATTTTGTACCTTTGTAGATATTCCTGCTTGTATGAAGTTTATAGTAATTTTCTGCAACCCTATTTTATAGGGTTTGAATCCTTGGTATTTAATAATTGCCCACACAAGAGTCCTAGTGTGTGTTAATGATGCACATTTGTCTTGTGTTGAAATCTTGTCCTTGGTATATAAATGCCAGCCTATGCCCTCTTCCTCTGTTGGTCATTGTGAGTATTGTTACTGCTAGTGCTGTGTTTGTTCCCCACTTGTTACTCGAACACCAACGTGTGTCTTTGTTGCCTTTGTTTACGGTGTGTTGTGAACGGTACCTGAGTGTGTCTCTTACTTGTGTTCCAGTGGGTCGTCTAAGTTGTGTCCCTGCCTTCATTTGACCCTTTGTGGTCCCTTTTGTTTTGAGGGTTTTCTGTGTTCAATTTCCAAAAAGCATCTTATGTCTTGTAAGGTGCTCCGTGGATCATCCTTGAATGTGCCAATTCTTAACAATTAGTAATCATATCAGAGTCCATTACAAAACCATGTGTATAAGCAATGCAAAAAGAACTTAACAGAAACGCAGTGCTTGCTTGTTGGGGTTAAAGGAAGGTCTCACTCTTTGGTTTTCTTTAGAAAGTCCATTTGCAAATGGACAGAGCTGGAAGTGACGACAGGGAAGGCATGATGTAAAGCAAAGTGTTGCATCCTCTTCAAAACCCTCAGATGTACAAACAGGGAGCAAAGGTTAGAATAGAAAAAGGAGAATCAAACCAAGTTATATGCAGATTACAGGAATCAGACAATGGGAGAGCACCATGTCCACACCACATCCTGGGTACACAGCTGTGTTGGTCAGCATCATTCAAAGGACAGTAGATCACTTTGCACCAAGTGGGAGACAGCTCAGTGGGAGGCGCCACAGGAAGTGGAACCAACCAGGGCTGCAAGTCATACATTCTCTGGCCACATCCCAGCTAGCCAAAGTTATATGAAGATCTTGACAAAGTTAACAAAAAATGTTCTTACTGTAACATTAAAGGAACATTATTTCCACTTTTTGCATTTTCTCAAAGGTTCTGTCAACGTCACCATGATGAAATTAATACCTGGATGTCCTTTCAATCCAACGAATGTTGAAAAATATTGTATTACTGTACAATAAAATACTATTTTATAAGAATGCTATAAGTGTATGCTATCAACACACTGTCCAGCCTCGAACCCGTGCCCTTTGATCTGTAATGTGACAGTGGTCCCTGCTGCCCTACCATGCCCTTCATTTGCTTTTGTTTTCTTAGTCTTAGTTGTAGAAGTGGGATAACATTCTGGAACACCGGGAACATCAGGAACACCAGATACTTTGAAAGTTTCCATGCCTTAATTGTAATGTTTACTAAACATTCCTAGAATGAAAAAATATTATAGGGGTTCATCCGGCTCACTAGCTGGTACCTATGAGACCCACTTTTGCCACCAGAACCGATTCAAGGGTAAACAGGTCATGTTTTCAGAGTAGCCTTTCTGAACACGTGTTGTTTAGAGCTGAACTTTTTTTTTTTTATTTTTGAACGTGTGGTTTTCTTGTTAGCTTTTAGAAGTCTGGCCATTCTCCTCTCCTGTCAACAAGGTGCTTTTGTGCAGAAGACTGTGGTTGATTAGCTGTTTCTTGATTATTGCCCCATTCTCTGTGACCCCTGCACTATGAAGTTTGTGAAAATCTCAGGAAACTGTCCGTTTCAGAGATGATGTTAACCACCACACGCAGAACCACTTAGATCTCACATCTTAGGTGTTCTGCTACTTACACTAACCGTAAATGCACTTCTTGACCTTTTCTCCTTGCTAAATTTATTCAGTTGCCCTCACATGATTCGTAGGAGCAGAGCTGTCTATATTATCGAGCAGGGGTGCCTTCTATGCTGAGTGTATATACAGCACTCAAGCCACTATATTTAAGTAGCAAGTGAAAGCATTGTCAGGTAATAATTATAGTCTTTATGAAAGGTACCTATCTCTGCTTTTCAGATGTTTGACTTTTAGGTGGAGAAAAATAATAATAGTCCCGGCCACTGAGCAGGACATATAAGACAAAATAAGGTGAGGAGGGCCAGTAAAATCCAATGACCTGGCTGTTCCTACACAATTAGGGCATCATTCAAAAGAACAGTGGAGAAGATGACAAGCCGGAGAAAGGGTTAGCCACAAAAAAGGGGCACGGGACAAAGGGGAGGCCCGAAAGAGCCTTTTGAGCACTGAGATAAAGAGGACAGGAGGAGTGCTCCTCTGGGGGGGCCGCGGGAGCGTGAAAGACAGTTTACAATACTGTACGCTATTGAGAGCGGCCCGGGACGTGACCCATCTGGACGCTGCACTGGCAGCAGAAGCTTCAGCGCTGCCGCCTTTTTTAGCCCATATGGTTGCGTGCCGCTCACAGGCCGCTCTACCAGCACACCAGAGAGCCGGTCAGCAGGACACCTTTGAAGCACACTTCCGCTATCGCTACGGCGACGGAGCCGGTCAGTGGGGATCCAGCTCCTAGACGATTTTAGGGAGAAATAACGGACAAAACGCTCCTGCATTTATTTCCTTTCTCTCATTAACCTGATACATTATTTCTCAGCGATATGGGCAGACATTGGCACGAGCAGACGATCCATGCTCTCTAAGTATCTTACGACGTCACTGACATACCCGAACAGAATCATTTAAGAAGTGTGAAGACATCTAAACATCATTTCTCCTGTCTGTTGACGTCAGTAATAATTAGTAATCGCATGTGTTGACTCTACTTGGTTAAATTACTAATGCAGTCAATAGACATGGACCTATACAAATATTCAGTAATATGAGCTTTAATATCTGTAGCACCAGTTGTATCTTTATAAAAAGTCCAGTTTTGGAATCAGTTGACGGCAACAAAAATACCAGAAGTGAACGCAGGGAGTATATTGTGTTCTATATGTATTTCAGCATGTCAGGTAAATGGCTTCTGCATTGTTTAGCTCTGGTGATCGCTGTGCCGTCGCATGGGGAGATGTGGCGCTTTGGTTATGCACCTCGTGGCCCCAACAAACCTGCCTTAACTCCCACTCGTGGTTAATGATGAAAAATGTTGAAAGAGACGGGCAGTAGAAGAGACCCCACTAACAAGTGTTTGCCCCATTCTTTAGCAGGGTGATGGAGTGATAGCCAGCCACCGCCGGAGCTGCCCTCTAATCCCGGTACAAAGCTGTGAACCGCAGAGCACAGGGGTCACTAACCCTGCCTTTGTCGGGGTCTGGGCCAGCACACTCCAGCTTCACTGAGGCCCTCAAAGGCCCGCTCGGAGGAAAAGGGGATTGGCCTGTGACAACTGGCTCAGGTCTGGGCCCTTTGTGCAAAGGAAGGAATAAAGAACTTTCGCTGAAAAGGTTAAATGAGGAGCGAAAGGGTCCTTCTGTCCAATTACCGCAGGACAAATGCTTCCAGTAGCCTGTGAGGGTTAGAGGTCGGCGCTGCCATTGGATGTGGCACACTCAGCGTCTTTGTGGCCTAGGAGAGATGAACCTCTACTGGGCAGGGCTAAGTGACTCCTTGACCAGCGATGAAGAGGTAAATATTTTGAGTTTGAATGTGGCTACTTAGCAGAATTAATTCACAGGCAGAGACCCGGATGGGTCAGACACTTTTAAAGGACAACGCCACGGACGCTAAAACAAGTGTACAACCGTCATACATACAATACTGAGGTTGTTCTGGTGGGTTTGCTGGGTCGGCCTTAAACAGTTCAGAAATACACTGAGATTCGCATTGCACATTAAAGACTTATCCAGGATGCACAGGGACAAAGGAATCAGTCATTACACAGGACCAGTCCATATATATATATATATATAGTCCAGCATTGGTAAAAATAATCTTGCCAGCTCGAGAGCTTTAGACGTGGTTGCTGAGTAGTTCATTAAAAGCTCTGTATATGCAATGTGAAACATGGTCTTCAAGAGTAACAGAATAATCTTATCGTACATAAACTGAAATGAAATAAAAGTGAACTTTAACCACAATCCATCCCACAGCCTTCCTCCTCCATGTGGAAAGACAGAAAAATATAAATCATTGCTTGAAAAGTGAAAAGGGGGATGTGCTCCACGCCGTCCGTGTCATCGTTACGGTTGGGGCCGCATTTGACGGCTTATTTCTCAGTACAAAAGCCCGGTGGAGGGATTCAGAGGCTCTTCTGGGCCGGCTGGCCGTGGATTATGGGGCACATTCTCTGGACAGAAGCAAGAACGGATTATCTGATGAATGGATCACCTACTTGTTAGGTTAACAAGCAAGTCGCAGCCACGTTACTCCATGCACCCTGACTTCTCCCGTTATTGTCTGCTTCTTCATCCACTGCTGACACAATAGTCACCATCAATGCGATTCCGAAGTCTGATCTCAATCACCCCGTAGTGGCGGAGCTGGGGATGTGGAACCACATTAGGGCATGCAGTGACGTGATTATTATCCGTGTTTTTTTTCACTGGGCATTTGTGGTATGATGTTTACAAAAGTTATTTAATTGCTGATAAAAACACAACAGAATTTGCTCAGACTGGATCAGCATAGATGTTCTATAAAGCTTTATAGGAAGTATTTATCTATTATTGTTGTTAATGTGCTTCTGTTTCTTTGAAACTCTTCTTGATGTTATAAACTCAGTCAATACTTCTTTTTCTATCCATCATCCATCCATCCATCCATCCATCCATCCATCCATCCATACATACATACATCTTCACTTATCGTGGTCAGGGATGCAAGGAGTCAATTTCAAGCCACACAGTTTCTGATCAATTCACACAGTTTGTCATGAATCTACTGGAGAGTTCCGGCAGCCAGACGTTGCTGGATTCAGGATCAGAAGAGTTAGGCTATAGTTTAATGTGAAGCTGAAATTATTTATTTGCTGCCAAGATCCACTGTTGGAAGCACGACATCCAATGAGGCCTCATTTTTGCTATATAAGGACATATAGGCTTAGGATTAGAACCACACTGAGCATAACCTGATAACATTGATAAGGTTCTTGCGATTCAGTAATGATGGACGCCGACTCGCTGGAGTGGCAGTACTTCTGAGGGCTGTATTGAGTTCATATGTTATCAATATGGGATTGTCACAGCAGGTGCTGAGAGTGAGAGAGCTTAGCTTGGGAGTCCAAGGAGTTTGGGGGGGGGGGGGGGGGGGGGGTGGGGCGCTTTCCTAACTCCTAGACCTCCCCCCCTGGAGAGGCCCCCCACGTCCCCTGTGATTGGCTAAGCCTGTTGGACACACATCAGCTCCTCTAAAGAGACCCTGCGGGGCAAGCCGGACACTCGGGCTCTTACAGGCCCTTAGAGGGAGCGGGATGACCCTTAATCACGGATCAGAACCCAAAGCATGCAGCTGCTGCCCCCAGAGGCCTCGAGGCGGTCTGGTTACAGGTCATGCTCCCCTGCATGGAAGAGAGCCACAATGAAGTCATCAGTGCATAAGTAAGGCTGCTGCCATCCTGCATGGAAGGCTGTCTCACCCTCCATCCTCCTGAGCGGCAAACTCCACAAGCTGAAGAACAAGTGAACTGTGATTGTGCTGGCTAATCTCCGGCATTGTTTTTGTTGTTCTCTGCAAAAAAAAAAAACAAGATTATTTGGTATGATGTAGTATTTAGCACAAATTGATTGAATCTTGAATTTCATGAAGTACCTTGTAGGTGATGAAAGAGGTTTCTGGAAAATGAGTGTATGGGAAACATGAGCATTGAAAGGGAACACTTGAGAGGAGGTGTGTACTGTATCTGTCAAGCCTAACTTGTTTGTTATACGTACCTGTCCGACAGAGAGGACGTTACAGGCTCCATTCTAGCAACACTGACATCTGCTGTCTCCTGTCACAAGCCGTGTGGAGCATAGAGTCCCACAAGAATAAGTCAGCCAGGGCCTCAGGGACAGGAGGGCCGAGAGAATGGCTCCTCCCTCTTAGGGAAGGTTTGCAAATGGGCCGGGAAACACTGAATGGCAGGGGAATTTACCACCGTTTTACAGAAATAGCTGGACTGGATATTAAACAATAATACAATGTATGAAAGAAAGAAAGGAAGTGCCCAATTAAGGGCAAAACATGGATTTTATTTGTTCTTTTCATAGAATATAATTTATGTGCCAGGATAAGTGTTTACTAGGAAAACGATCACATTGCACTATAGCATGATTAAACAAGAATAAGAACCATTTAACAAAAGAGGGTCATGGGGGGGTATAAAGCCGTCCCTAGGCAGGGGAACAACATCCTGTCAAAAAGTCACCGAGCTGCATGCGTTTGGACGTCAGGAAGAAGTGGATTCCCTGAAGGACCGAGCAAAAACACTCAGACAGGTGTAGAGCAGAGGTAGTCTTCAAGCTCTCCATCCTGCAGGTGGGGGACAAGGGTGCTGCCCACTGAACCAGTCCGACCAATCACAAGGTCAAATAAAGTCAAACCTGAGGTGTATCATTTTTACATTTAGGCCACACCCACAATCCTTCTGAAGAAAGAAGCAATAGCAGCTAAGCAGTGTATGAAAACAGGATACTTCTGTTACTCTTGAAGGAACCTTAAACTTTCAAAAGTTCAGGGTTTTAGCAGTAATCCTCATGACATTGTATCGCAAGTGTTCCACTGAAAACTGAATCAGGCTGCAACAAATCAAGATTTTTCAGTTCAGTGGAAACATACCTCACTGAGACTTAAATTCACAAATTTAGCAGAATGTTTTGTCGAAAGTGGCACATAAGGAGAAAGTATATAAAAGAAAAGAAGTAGAGCATTGACTAAAGTATATAATCATTATGTGCAGAGATATATTAATAGGTACGCTAATATTGCAGTATCATTCAGTTCATTGTCATATAGCACCTTCCCCAACATGGCTGCCGGTAGTGCTCAAGGAATCACACTATCGCACTTTAAATGATTACAGTAGTTGTCATACCGCAGCACACAGTGCACAACAACGAAATGTCTTCTCTGCATTTAAGCCATAGGTGACATAGCAGGAGCGGCTAATTCAGCACCCGGGGAGCTTGGGGGCGGTACCTTGCTCAGGGTACCTCAGTGGTGCCTTGCTGGTGGGGGATTTGAACCTGCAATCTTTCAATTACAGGTGCACTTCCCCAACCATTAAGCCAACACTGACATTCCACAGCTTCAGGCAACAATAGCAAAAATGGATAGTGAATAAGAGACAGAAGACAGGGAGAGGAAACGAATCTCCGTAGTTTGACATAGAAGAAAATACTTCTGGGTGTCCAAGGTCGGCTGGCTCTGTAACCCGCTCTGTGCATGCTAGTAGCAAACAGGCCAGAAACAGTGGGCGTTTGTCTGTATAGTGCTATCTTCTGTCATTCTGTATGCTGGTCACATTGTTTTTGCTCTTCAGCCTTATGTAGACCAGTAGCCCTGCCTGTGGTCAATAACACTTTACTTGACGCTAATACTCACAAATACTCACTACTGAAGTCCAATCATGAACAGATTGTGAACAAATATAGTCACTATTTGAGGTAAAAGATGCATTCATTAATGATGAACAAACATGAGATTTCAGTATTTCACTTGTGTTATTCTTTACTTGTTCCTTAGTAGTTCCTTCATTAGTTTCTTGACTAGTTTACGAGGGTTAACAGAATTGAAAGGTATAGTAACAAATATAGTAGCTACTTGAGATAAAACATGTATATCGATTCATTATTAATGAATTAGCATGAGATCAGTATGTAACTATAAGACTTAGTTTGTGGTTAATTGGCACAGAAGTAATAGTATAACACTGCACGATTTGTGGCATGTCAAATAAGGTGATACTCTGTGGTCTGCTATATAACCACCCATGAGCTCAGTTGATGACCTGAACTTGACGTAGACGTCCAGCTGTTTGCAGCAGAGAGTGACTCAGTGGTCAGTACAGATGCTGATAGCTGACCGACAAAAGCAGAATGAAAACAGCAGCATGTACAAATGCACCAGCAGTCATATTTATGGTTGGCTACACTAAAGTAATAGGCATTCAGTCAGGATTTAAATACTGAGACCAAGGGGGTATCCCTCACATAAGTTCTCAGAAAAATATCCACACATCCACAACCCTTCAGCTTCAACATTGTGCCAGGAATATGGATGAAACTCCATAAAACTCAGGGTTACTACATTGATAAGAAACTGCCTTTCCAGAATTTTTAGTTGAATTCAGAAGATATCAAACCCTTGCTGTTCATCTGGGTTGTCCTGATCCATTAAGCCCCAAATGCAACTCATTATCACGACATTATTGCTTGATACCTGTGATGCTCTCTACACTAAAGTGTCCAAAACGTGCAACCTCAAGTCAGTTGATACACTATAAAGCTACCATTGATACACTATCCATTGACTGTAGGTTGCTGTTGTCCATTTCCCTCTATCCAAACATGATTATTGTTATGCATGGTTTGGAGAGTAGTCCAATAACATCTCACCGCCCCGGTTTAGATGCAGGAAGCTCTTCTTCCCAATAACACATTTGCAGATATTGCTGTAATTTCCCACTTGAGATTTGAAGTCTCCCAGTAGGTGGTAAACTTTTGGATTCCTCACCTCCTTTCTCAAAGAAGGATGGCTGCTCTGAACTGCTGTTTGGTGCATACACACAAACAAGTTTTCTTCTATGCGAGTCACAGTCACATAGAGGCAATTTTCTTGTCCACTGGGCAAAACTGCAAACTACATGCCCCTTTCCTGGGACTTATGAGTACCCCTACAGCTGCCTGTAGTCTATCCCCATGGAGAACTTAAGAGTAGGAGTAACTAAAACCCAACAAACACATTGTTAGTGGAGATATCAATTCCTGCTTGCTGGTATCCACCAGAAAGTTTCTTCTATATCAGGTGTATGGATCCCAATGCCCCAGTGCAGCGATGGGGACACTGCAGCCAGCAGGTTAGTCCATCCTGTGGTCTGTATGGATCCCAGTGCAGCGATGGGGACACTGCGGCCAGCAGGTTAGTCCATCCTGTGCTCTGTATGGATCCCAATGCCCCGGTGCAGTGATGGGGACACTGCGGTCAGCAGGTTAGTCTATCCTGTGGTCTGTATGGATCCCATTGCCCCAGTGCAGTGATGGGGATATTGTGCTGTACAAATGGTGCCGTCCTTTGGATGAGATGTGAAATCAAGGACTTATTTGTACTAGCTACATAAAATACAAAACCACTGTAATTTCATAAGTTCTACAATAATTATGGTTATAATGTTTTGTTGATGTGCCTGTCCAAAAAAATATGAAAAAAATATATTCCACTAATTTCTTGCAATTTTTTAGCTAAAATAAATCAGAGGCTTGTGACCCCTTAATATTGTCTTAATTTATTTTTCCAACACACAGTTTCCCAGTTGGCTTGTGAACAGCCTGTATATGCTGAATGCATATCAGTATATTTCATATTTAGCATTTCTTGTATGGAGTTCTGCCGTTTTATCGTAGAATGCATTTTGCATTTTGCGTGTAGATGTTCTGTGGATGACACTGTCCCCGTGTGGCTCTCTGGGGTCCCCTGCGGACGGCTTCCGTAAGCCAGTGCCCTGGACTGGGCCGGCAGGCAGCGCTGGCATTGTGACAGCGGCACAGGAGCCCTGCTGGGCCCAGCGGAGGGGAAGGCCTTCCCTAAGCAACAGCTCTTTCTCACAGCCGCCTCTGTGCTCAGTCCGGCTTCTCTCTTTCTCTCTCCCCTGGCAGATTGATATACTTGCGCAGATCTGTCTTTTTTTGTCTTTAAATGCCTCTTTGCGCGTTGACTTTGCTTTCTTATGAAGCATGGGCCCGCCTCCCATTTTATTGGCAGAATCAAACGGAACTGTGCTCCGCAGGACGGTGCGGAGACGGTGGGGGGGGGGTGCCTCTTTGGAGAAATGGGCCAAGCTACAGCAGCTTTGTACGGTCTGGGCTCTCGGTCCGAGGCCCCCGTATTGATCCCAAGGCTGAATGCCACTCTGACGGACTGCTGTCTTTGTGACTGCACTCGTGTACCCTGCCTCTAGGGATTCCATTTGCCTTTTGTCTTTCACATCAAGGTCGCCCGACTGAATGTGGTGTTATGCGGGGGCAAGGCCAAATCCCATGTATGCTTGACACCAACTCATAAAGACTGAGGAAGCGCTTTATCTAGGGGGGCTGTGTTACTTGGATGGCTCCCACTGACAAGAAGAAGCTTCTTTTGATTAACAATGGCAAGGCTGACTGAGTTTCTGTAACATACACACAAGAGGCGACTGTAGCGGTTACATCAGGGGGTCTGGTGTGGAATGTATGCTTTTCAGATCATCATATACAGATGGTACGCAAAAATACCTCATATATATTAGTGCAAAAATAACTGCTATTTTTTTTATCGACCATTGTTGCCTTTCTTTTCCAAATCATTCACCTCTGATAAGCGTGATAAGAGAACCATAATAGGTGTATACTGGGTGGCACTTGAGGGACATCTAGTGGATGTAAATGGCAAGGCAACAACAGGAATAGATCGTTCAGATATTACCAAAAAAAGCATTTGCCTGTGTTTCTAAGTTTCTAGTAGAAATGTGAGGAAAAAGGATGTGAAGTCTTTGGAATTATCTAGATTTCTGCAAGAACGACCCCCAATATGTGATATGATCTTCATCTAAGTCCATAATAAAAATAAAATAGAAAAAACGCACAGACACAACATACTGCATTGTCATATTTTTGCTGAATAAATTGTTTAAACAATTAAGATTATTAATGCAGTATGTATGTGAATCTCTAGGATCTTGAAAACATGGCGTAAGTCTTTCCGATTAATTCATGCGACCTGATATAAAGAGATTTAAGTGGACGTCGGAATAAGGCTGTTACGTCGCGTGCGGGCGAGCGGGGAAGCAAGCAAGTCGAGCCGTGATTACGGGTAGAAACGGGGTTTATTTGGAGCGGACAGGACAATACGGCAGACAACATCAGTGACGGATCTGGGGAAACTAACTCAGACTAAAGACACAGAACAGGCTGAACATAACATTTAACAGGTGATTAGAATCGGGAATTAACACGAGGTAACGAGGGGGGCGTGGCACACAGGAGGATCGAACGAGCAGGTCATGACAAAGGCATGTAAAAGCTTGCAGTAAGATATATTCCACTAATTTCTTGTCATTTTTAGCTAAAATAAATCAGAAGCGTGTGACCCCTTAATATTGTCTTAATTTATTTTTCCAACACACAGTTTCCCAGTTGGCTCAGTACAGACTTGGGCCTTCACCCAGCCATAGTAACGGAAGACATTCAGCACCACTGCTGGCCACTGCTGGTCTCCCTAGGAATGGCAGCTCGTAAAGGTTAATGCCAGGGCATAACGTACAAGCTTAGAAAATGACATTGAATCCTATGGTGACAGCTAAGGATCTGCAGGCACTAGATAAGAAACATGCTGGGCAGGAGTGGTGGTCATAGACCATGCAGGAAACCACCACTGTGAAAAAAAAGCTGTCCATCTCCAGTTTGCTAAAGACTACCTGGTTGTTCCACCATGCTACAGGACCAGTGTGGACAGATCTGTGGACAAAAGTTGAACTTTTAGCTAAACGTAACAAAACAAAACATTAAGGAGCCGTGTCAGAGCTGTCAAAGATTCTTCATTAGATATCAGGAGTGGCCAGTAACTACCTCTTACTAAATCCAGCTCAGAAGTGTGGCTACTTGGCCCTAAGGTAGCTTAAGGTGTCAATGACATAATACTTATTGGTTTTTCTGTTCATACCTCTTGGACGTGGAACAAAGATGCAACCAGGGTTTTAACTAGAACCAGGAAATCTGATCTCATTAGTCTTGTTTTGTCATCACTTACTTTAAGGTTCGTTTTGAATTTAAGCTGCTATTATTCATCTATAAAGCTCTGAATGGCCTTTGCCACAGCATTTGTGGGATGCTGTACTTCCATACAGCCCCCCACTCCAAAGGGGCAGGTTATCTATGAGCCATCAGATTGCAAAGATCTATGATGAGTGGCAGAGTATATGATCCTTAAAGAGCTTCCATCAGGACTTGCCTGCCTGAATAACTCCCTGACTGCTGTATAATGCACCTGCTTTCCTGTGCTGCTCCACCATCTGCCTGAATCTACCTCCCAATAAACTATGTAAATTTCTCCTGCCCGCTGTCAGCCAGAAGAGGACTGCCTTCCTCCTCCATGGTTCCTCCTAATGTTTCTCTTTCTTTCTGATGGACTTTTTCCTCACCAGGTGCTTTACTCTCTGTAGACACTTCCTGGGACTCAGACTGAAGGTGATGAAGATGTTACCCAAGTCTGTACCCTAATCACTGGTGATCCCTGGATGTTCTGCAGTTCTCCTGACACCTGCATTACCTACTCTTTCAGATACAGCACTTGCTGTCAGTTGTTGGGCACTCCTTGAGAAGGAATACCACCGTTCATTCGCAAATGCACACCTACGGGCAATTTGGTAACTCAGATTCACCTAAGCGTGTTTTCAGTCTGTGTTGGGAATCCCCATGATGACACAGAGAGAACAAGCAAACTCCACAGCAGAGACTCCAACCCTGGTCCCAGAGGCATGAAGCAACAGTGATAACCACTGCACAGCCGTGCCCCCCAGCCTTTTTATTTTTCCGAGTATTACTCAGCCTCTCCCCGGGTTATGATGAGGTCACATTCCGATAAACCTATCATAAGGCAGAAATATCGCAAAGGAGAAATATCGTAAGGCAAAAATGCATTTTAAACAGACCACCTAACCTAACAAACATGATTAGAACACTTTGCCACAGTTGGGTAAAATCATTAACACAAAGCCCCATTTTATAATAAAATGTTGAATATATCTCATGCAATTGAATTGAATAATGTATTGAAAGAGAAAAACATTTACCCATCCTAAAGTCAAAATATCGTAACCCCTTCCAGCACCCAATGCCCTGAACCCTTGTCCCAGTCCCTCAGCTCTGAGACAATTCTACATTTCTGCTTGCCATTCCAGGGCTTCTGGGCAGAATTCAGAAGTGTCTCCGAAGATTCTTACCCCAGTTTCAGGGCAGACAGATCCATAGATGACACCATGCAGGTGTCTCAGACGAATCACGGCCCCCACAGGCCCGAGCGATCGCTCCGGGGCTCTCTCACCAAATGAGTCACAGCCCCCGCAGGCC
This sequence comes from Hippopotamyrus pictus, assembly GCA_026781145.1. Lineage (NCBI taxonomy): Eukaryota > Metazoa > Chordata > Actinopteri > Osteoglossiformes > Mormyridae > Hippopotamyrus > Hippopotamyrus pictus. The sequence goes on from JAODLC010000133.1 coordinate 17,731,437, forward strand.
GAGCTATCGATCTGGGCGTCTCTCTCACCAAACGAGTCACAGCCCCCAGGAGCCGAGCGATCGCTCTTCGCCTCTCTCACCAAACGAGTCACAGCCCCCACGAGCCGAGCGATCGCTCTTCAACTC
>JAODLC010000133.1:17734119-17755718 GCA_026781145.1 Hippopotamyrus pictus
CCCACGAGCCGAGCGATCGCTCTTCAACTCTCTCGCCAAACGAGTCACAGCCCCCACGAGCCGAGCGATCGCTCTTCGCCTCTCTCGCCGAACGAGTCACAGCCCCCGCGGGCCGAGCTATTGCTCTGGGCCTCTCTCGCTTTCATTCACACTAACAAACACACTTCACACAACTCTCAGTGTCCAGCCACCAGGCACCGCACGACACATCCGGACACTCCTCCATTTCACAATGTCATGCATAACTGTGAAAATTACAGCAATCAGAGGAGCAGCATGGAAAGAAGTTATTTCAGGAAAGTTATTTCTCCTACATTATAATTTTTTCTTGTGTTGGACTAATATGTCTGATCAGGCTCTCCCATACCAGATTTCCAAAAATTATTCTCTCATATTTGTGTAGTACAAGGTTCATGCAGGCATGACCGTGTACAGTTATATACATTTTCAGCTGACAGAGAAGTTTCACCTATATACTCTCAGCCATTGTGTAGAACAAGTACAGTAAAATTATCCAGGCTGCCAAACCTATTCTGGCCTTCCCACTCCATTGACATTCATGCCTCTTACCCAGTAAAGGACTGCAGAGATCATAGGCCATTGTGCTGCCCTAGTTCGCCTTTTTGATATTAGGTGGTTGGTTAATGTTTGAGCCCTTACCTGCCAGATACAGTATAAATAATTATGACTTCAGTGATTATATGGATACATGTGGGTCACATTCCTGGCTGCACATACACTAGAGAATTTAAGCTGGGGAGAAGCAGACATATTTCTGCAGTTCAGGAAGTATTCCACTCTTCTTTTGCTCTGCATCCCTTCTGCTTCTCTCTCAGCCCACCTGCCACCACATTTGTCCTTTCTCTTTCGACTAACGGCCACAGCTGTCACTGTACAGTGGCACACAAACAGGTCATTATTGGTGGAAGCACACGGACTGTCAAGGGGCATCCAGCCTATAGCAGGATTCCTTGTGATTTATTTATTTTCCACCCTGCACATGGCAGGTACCTACCTGTAAATGCTATGTCAGACAGCTATAATGAGGCCATGAGCTGCAGACGTACATCGCAAAGGGATCTGCTTTGTCCCTGATCGATTTTGAATCGATGTGTGATATATTTTTGACAGCAGGACATTACAAGCTACAGTCACTGCAGCCACAACCGGCTCTGACCACTCGAACGCAGAGTTCAGCAACTGATATAAAATGCTGAATGAGTGTTTGTTTCTAAAAAATTTTATGAGCACCAGCACAAGATTTTGCCACACCATTTAAATCGACATAAAATGCAACGCATCCTAACTGTCTTACTGATAAATGCTTTGGAAATAAGTATACAATTTATATAATTAAAAAAAAAAAAAAAAAAAAAAAGAATTAAATGCTGCTTTTTAAAACATACACAGCAAGTACAGTGATGGACAGGATTCTGCTAATCTGGTTACCGCTAATTTCATTAGCAGACTGGCGTTTCCGCTGACTTTGATATTTCTTAGTGCGCAATTAGCTTCCACTAAATTTAGTTCCGATAACTATAAATCAGCTAACATTTTTTCGTAGTTAAAGTAAAAGTTTAATCCTAAAATCACACTTATTTGTTCCGGTTTCATGTGAGTGTGTCTGCAGCAGTCTATATGGCACGCTGTTCGCTGGCTATGCGTAAACACAAGACATCATTGGTTGATTATTTGTATTTAAGGTAGTCTGGGCTAAACGTAAGTAAATGAAGATTGTGGAGGTGGAGTGTGGCAAAAAGCGAAAAGGCATCAAATCCAGGTCAGGCACAAAAACACACATCTACAGCTGTGGAAAAAAATTAAGAGACCACTCTATATTTTTAAACAAATCTACATTTTTAAATCTTGGTTTAATTATGGTTCTGCTGACAGAAGGCTACACTGAGCAGCAGGCTGCTTTCAGGTTCAAAATGTCTAAGACAGCAGGACACAAGAATAAGGTGAAGCAGGAGACACTGGGAACGACCAGAAACCAGCCAGGTAAAGGGTGGAAGCGACTTTCTAATACCAGAGATGACCATCAAGTTATCTGACACTTTCTCATGAATCGGAGGATGACGTCAAGTGACCTTCAAAAGTTATGGGAAACATTAAGTGCAGGTGTGAAGTGCACTGCTAGGACAGTCTGTATCAAGCTCCTAGAAGAAGCACTGAAGTCTGGCATAGCAAGGAAGAAGCCCTTCATTAAGGAGAAACAGGGAAGAACCAGACTGCAGTTTGGCAAAAAAAAAAAAAAAACAAACAAACAAAAAAAACATAGACAGATGCACACCCATAAATGAGTGAAGCAAAAAACTGCATTTATTCCTCTCTCAATAACTCTCCAATGCCCCCCCTCAGGCCATGAGCACCCTTTTCTAACCTGCATGCATGGACATGGGAAAGGTAGGGTCATGCCCTGCATTCCTTTCTCCTTGTTCTTTCTGTTAATGAGCCACACCAGTTACTTGTTTAATCTCCCCTCTCGTTACAGCCCTCGTGTGGATCACCCCAGGTGCCTCCTGTCTGCTCCTTCGTCCGTGGTGTATATAGTCCCTCCCTGTCTCGAGTTCCCCAGTCTAGTCATTGATGTTGCTGCCTGCTTGTGTGGCCTAGTTTGTCCTCTGTCTTGTGCTCTGGCCTGATCCTTCCTACCCCGTTTTGACCCCTCATGGCCCATTTTCCTTTAGCTCTGCCTGTAAGTTCATTTAATAAAGCCGCCTTTGGTTTTCCCTTCCCCTCCATCCTTGCCTGTGATGTGACAGGTAGTGTGCAAATTCTCCCTAAACAGTATTAGCCCCTAGACATGACCCCTCCCCCCCCCCCCACCATTGACAAATACAGACAGGTCTAACAGGGGGGGAGGCTGCGTCACCTGAACTGAATGGGTCATGGTGGGCGGGGTAGGTGGTGAGGTCAAGCATAAGAGTCAGATGCTGAAGTGTCCATATCCAAATGGGCCGGCTTCAGACGGTCCACCGAAACTTGCCAGCAACATCCAACGTGAAAAACTTGTCCCTAGGTGGCAGCACTCAGAACGGCCCATAGGAAAGTGGTTGCAGTGAGTCATACCAAACAAAGATATATGTAACACGCGCGTAATATCTGCTCGTAAACCAAATAGGGTTGCAGGTCCAGCTTGAGAGTGGCCTGTAGATCCATCAGAACCCGGGGAAGCTTGTGGACCCAGCTCTCATCCCGGAGACTGGCCTAAGAATAGCCCATTAGCCTGTTGATGGTAGGCTGCTGTGCGATGGAGGGACATACCCAAGTCCTAGGGTGCCGCAGTCCAAAGCTCTGATGTGAACTAGCTCCCACGGCCGAAGCGACGTCAGATGGAACCACAAAATGGGAGACGCAGCAACCATATGGCCATCGAGTGGACCTGTCCACCGCAGTGAGCAGGTGGGTGAACCCTAGGGAAGAGGTCAGAAGCCCGACCAGTTCCGCGTGCACGTGGTCGAAACGGTGCTCGGGCAGCACAAAGGATGCCAATGGCGCCTTGGTATGTCGGTGTACCTTAGCACACTGGCACTGGATGCAGGAAGCAGCCCAGCTGAAGACACCCTTCCTCGGTCCGTGCCAAACGCACTTGCCAGCCACCATCGCTGAGATGCATGTCTGCTTGGGTGCAAAAGCCCGTGCAATTCCTTGAAAACGTGACAACGCCACCTACAGGTCGCTAATGATAGGTCTAGCCGGTCTTTTCCGGGACATCGCACAGGAAAGTGGCACCACAGTCATGTAAGGGAACGTCTGGCAGTTGCAGACTGGTGACCGTGGTCCGGTCGGCCTGTCCTTCCGGATCAACCTGTTGGTCTGCTGTTAGTTGAGTGTAATCCACCCCCAAGTGCACAGAGCCTCCTACTGAGTGGGAGGGACAGCCGGCGACCAGGTTATGTTTACCTACTATATGCCCAATGTCATAAGTGAACTCTGATAAGGAGAGCTGCTGCTTTTTGTTCCTAGCACTGTAGCATATGATGAAGAAGCCTGACTGTAGGTCTCATCTCAAAATCAACAACAAAAAAAAAAAGTTTTGTAAATTTGCTCATCACTTAAGGAATCTTGCACAGTTGCAGAAGTGGTAAAATGTACGACAAGCCATTCATTATATGTTTTTACGTTTTGGACCACAAGTGCATTACATCAATAAATCATGTTTGGTATTTAATCACTAACCACAAGGCCTGGTACTCAGCCTGAAGCACTGTTGCTGTATAATTGATTCGTAATATTTTCCATTAAGTAACATTAGTTTGAATTAAAGCGCCTGGGCATAGAAAATTACTTAAGACCCTTCAGATTCAAGAATTCAACAGTGGCATAATGTAAATACAAAGAATGTATCAGATCTTAAATTCCACAAAGTTTATTTAATACACCAGCTGCAAATCTCTGCATCAATTATTATTATTATTATTGTTATTATTATTATTATTATTATTATATATTGTTATATATAATAATAATAAAAATGAAGCCTTGAAGATTTAAAGTCAGAAGTTTTTCGTTCGAAGAGTAAAATCTAATGACAGATATCCGGTGTAGACGTGGCTTTTCATTGTAAAGCAGACGTGAGCCGCCTCCAAGCGGCTGGGTAGATAGCAGAGATTGCAGATTTGAGGGACTGTTCACAGGGACTGTTTTAAACTGGGTCTGAGTTTATGTAAGAGACCGGCTCCTGCTGGGGCTTGTCCCCTTGGGCTCTCCTGGGGGGTCTGTAAAACCACAGGCAGGCAGGCAGGGATAAGGGTAGTAAAAACAGAAGAAAAGATCAAGTTTTATTCTCCTTTGCATCCCTTCTTGCTACCGTTTTGTTCTCCAGTAAATGTACAGTATCATTTCTGCTCTGAACCTTTGGTTGCTTGTAATGAATTATTGAGTAAGTGCAGTCTTCTGGGTAGCAATATTCATTTATGTGTGTCTGTGAGAGAGGGTGTGTAGATATTTATTCGTATTTATGTAATAATTTTTATGCTGAGTAACACATTTACTAATCGATGACTACAAACTAATTTGTGGCTGGGTTGTTGGTTGGTATTTCAGGAATGTGACAGACCTGCATGACTGTAAAATTGTAACGGACTGATAAAATAGACCACTGACTGGAAAATTACTTTTGTGCTATTTTTGCTCAAAACTAATTTCATCCTTCCATAACTTCTAACCAATGGTGAAGTAACGTTTCCTAAAAGGGAAATTCAGACCAGCTCAACCTTTTATTGTGCTTTAACAGAAATTATATTTCAGCATTCAAATTATATTCAGCACGATGCTCATGTGAGAAAAGTGAGGGCAATTCACTGTCTCCTGGGTATCATACGTTTCTGCCACAACAGACTCACCATGTGCAACATCATCTTGCTCAGTCTGGAGAATAAGACAATGGCTCCTACGACTTCGGCCTAACGTGGAAGTTCTGGGCCCAAGAGCTACATAATCAGAAAGGAAATTCTTGCTGGCTCCTCTTGTAGCTCGTGTTGAAAAATCCTTAATCCTGGTTTCTTATAGCTTTCCCTGATCTAGACTTCACATATACTGTATTACTAGTTAAATAAACTTAAGCTAGTTAAGTTTGGGGGCGGCATGGTGGTGCAGTGGTTAGCACTGTTGCCTCACACCTCTGGGACCTGGGTTCAAGTCTCCGCCTGGGTCACATGTGTGTGGAGTTTGCATGTTCTCCCCGTGTTGTCGTGGGGTTTCCTCCGGGTACTCCGGTTTCCCCCTGCAGTCCAAAGACATGCTGAGGCTAATTGGGGTTCCTAAATTGCCCATAGGTGTGCCTGAGTGAGTGTGCCCTGCAATGGGCTGGCCCCCCGTCCAGGGTTGTTCCCTGCCTCATGCCCGTTGCTTCCGGGATAGGCTCCAGCCCCCCGTGACCCAGTAGGATAAGCGGGTTGGAAAATGGATGGATGGATAGTTAAGTTTGCAGTTGAGATGTGTCTGTTTGCACCTGTCCTCTCATTTGTTAGTGTTTTGTTTGCTAACCTGTGATGTTTGTTTAGAATCCATTGCTCTGTCTGCCTCCTGGGTCCTGACTTGCAATGAAATTTGATCGCACTTCTAGAATCGCCCAGTTCCTGTCTTTCCTTGTTTGCCTGCCAGACATAGAACCTCGGCACCTGAATCCGGCACCTGCACATTGTTCCAGAGCCGTTCCTTGTTGTTCTGTCGGATATCTGTTTTTCTTACACCCTTTGCAGTGGTCTCTTAGCGGTGTATATGATCAGGATATGAGTCCTTAGTTCTGCTTTATTTTTATTTTGGAGTTATGTTTAAGAAAACTTGAAAACTACAGTAATGCATACAGTAATATTTAAAATTACATTTTTTGTGAGGTATACCCTCGGCCTACCTTCTGAAGATCATATAAAAGTGCCAGGAGAAAGTAATAAATGGTCCAAGTTGGCCTACTTTGGAATTTCAAATATTTAATCCCCCTGTATTTTTCAGGACACACCATGAGCGAAAGTTCCTTTTCAGTTAAGGTCAGTGTGTGTGTACTGAGACTCAGTTGTTGCCAATTCTGTGCCTTTTATGATAGACTGCGTAAACCCCATGTGTAACAGGGCCTCAAAATCATTTGATCAAAGGCTACAGCCAGTGTCATGCAGTCATGCTAGTTAAACATTAACATTTATTGCTAATACATGTAAAGTAGCTTACGTTTAGCTTGGTACTCAAAAGTACAGTACAATGTCTGTTTGTATACCATTAGGTTCCATAGTGATGTACAGCAATCACAAAATCGCACTCAGACTGAGCTCCGAAGATTACACACGGACAACAAACATCTGGAATTTGAATTCACAGTAACATTAGTGTAGCCCTACCATAACTTCAGAGTTCAAACAGGGAAAGCTGACAGGCAGTGATAAAAGGTATAAAATGCATAGTGAGAAACTGCTTTTGGGATCAGCCTGGCATTCCCAGAGCAATGACCCATAAGCCAGGTACGATGGTCTATGCAAGTCTTAGCAATTGGACCATAGTGTCCTCTTGATAAGCCTTTATAGGCTATGAAACCTTGAGTGAATGATTCCTGTAAAGCTGCCTCATCCTCTTAGCGTGCCGTAATTCCTTTCACAGCCATCCAACTTTCTTTGCCACCCTTCAAACATCAAAAACTGTTTTCTAATAATTGAGGACGCGCTGTACTCATCACTGGAGAAATGCATGAGTTGAAATCCCTTGTATGAGCTGGAATTGAGACGTCCTCCAATAAGCAATAGTGCTCAGGATTGGCTGGACACCACTCCCACATAACCACAGTATGGCAACCTACCCAGCATGAGGATTAGTTTGCTGAGCTCAAGGAAGCAGTGAAATGGGGATCAGCACTTGATACGAATAGACTGCAGTCAGCAGGCTGGCTTGCCAGTAGTCAGTGGTATTATAATGGAATGTCTGTAATTAACCAGGACCTGCAATCTCATGAAGCAGGAAAGTTTGCTAAACTTCACTGGCACCCCTGTGATGAATCCTAGGTGAAGGAAGTGTATTGTTCCACTACAAATTAACTTAGATTAGCCATTTAGTATTTGCCCATTCAGATTTTTCCATGGTAAAAACTGATGCATTCTTTGCTGTACAGACTTTGCAGTAGTAACTGTAAGAGTTGTAAAAGAATGTTACCTAATGTAATATTCTACAGTGCTCAATACTAGGTGATGATGGAAAGTAAAGTCTGCGCATCCCAACCAGGTCCGAGCCGCAGAGTACTTGGAGCACAGGGTGTAACCGAGTCTCTTTTTCCAGTTCCTGTGGTCCTAATCAGCGACTCGCAGAAATGAGACAAAACAAGGTAACTGCCTGCAAAACAAAACAAAACAAAACAAAACAAAACAAAACAAATGTATCACGGGCCCTATGTCTCCCAATTTATCAGCTAGTGTCTGGTTCTCTCTGTTTATCTCTCTAATGCTATCAATATTCTATTGAGACTTATCAAATGGACCCTTACTGACTCTACTTATCTAAAAGGCACGGTGTGATATTTGATTAGTCTCAAGCAGATCATCATCCTGCTACCAGTACTGAGGTCTGGGGCGTCAGGCCGTTCCTGAGCTCTCCGTATGTGACCTGACATACATGGAAACAGGATGCAGATGAGTGTGGCTGAATGACACACAGATAAAGGGACTGTGAGATTGTGAGGAAGCAATGTTTAGACTAAGAAATTGTGATGCATGTGTGGGACAGAGCAGGTGAGGATTGTGAGGGTGGCAGGCATACCGCAGAAGCAGCAACGTGATGCACTCTGATTTATATCTAGTGTGGTGGGACAAGTATACTTTTGGTACTGTATGTAACTGTATTACGCTGTATGTTCTTAAAGAAATGTCAAACTTCATTTCAACGTTCTGAAAACAGTAGCGAAAAGTTAGTTTCCTAGCGATCTATGATGTACTAATTGTATTCAGTGCATCTTAATCATTGGATTTTACTTTAATTGTCCTTTTTGTTTGAATTCTGAATGTCTACCTTTACTTATTGCAGTCAATTAATAGAGCAATTAAATGTTGTTTTAAGAGATTTTTAACAAACAAACAAGTAAACAAATAAACAAACAAATAAATATGCTGTAACTAGCCCACCAACTGGCCACTCAGTGTATATTCTATGAACGCATAAGTTGCATTAGACATAAGTGACTGGCAGATGAAGGAATTTTAATGAATGTACATGATAATCACTGGAATGAGTTTGTCTGCTTGTGTCCTCGCAAATATTTGCATGAAAGCTGCTGGAAACAGGGTCCTTTGATTATAATAACAGCCGAGAGCAGCTGTCTATTTTATGTCTGATAATCAGGTTGTGCAACACTCCCAGAATATTTTATGAATTCCTTTGTATTCTGACAAGAGGTGATGAGAGGTCTGTAGTCACTATGCGTGTGAATACCTGCTGCAGAGTCCTGCCCGCATTCTGGACTTTAGTCCTCAATGTGAAGCAGCGTCTAGTGCGATTTCACAGAGAAGCACTGTTTGCTTACTCTGGCACCTTCCACTTTCTGTCAGGGGAGTTAGCTGACATGTCAATGAGCGAAACACAAGTCGTGTCCTTTTATGGTGTTTCTCAGTTCCAGATCAGGCCTACGCCAGCTGTTGCTATGGCTAGGTGATACCCACTGACAGTCAGAAAAAGCACTTTAATGCAGTGTGATTATACATTTCATACATACTGGATCTGTATAAGACTGACATTCAGACCTGAACCGTATGTATTTGGCAGAAAACTGAGTATAACACTGTCAGTTTATGGACCCAGTCCAAGACAGGATCTTGGCATGTGTGCAGAATTCAGGCACTTGTGCAGTTTTGAATGCTCATTAGTGGTTCATGGCATACATTTTAAAGGGCTCACTATCATTATACATTACATAATCTATATTCTTATAGGCAGTGTGCGAAATACGGGGGGGGGTCGGCGGTGGGGGTGGGGGTCTGACACCCCCGATTAACCCATGAGACCCCCTGAAAGCCTCAAAAGCAAAATTTGAAGGGGGTCTCCAGATCGGTATTGCGCAACAATAGGGAGATGCCCCCCCCCCGAATATTGACGGGTATTTCGCACACTGTTTATAGGTATTTGCATAACTAAAAATTAACACCAAACAGAACGAATACAACGGTGAAAAATGAGGGTTTTTTTTTTGCATGGCTTAACAAGTTCACTGTATAGAAACATCAGATTGAACTCCAAACATGCCAGTTTCTGGGCCTACAGTGATCCAGACTTGCCGCAAGACAATGGTTTCATTTTTAGAAGTTATTTTAGAGTGCTAAGTGACAATTTGACATCAGTTAAAATAGAAAACAAGTTACAACGTGATTTTTCTATAACAAACATCAACTAAATTGTTAAATTTGATAAGGACAACCTGAGCAACAGGACTAATGCAAAAGGATGCTTTTCCATTCATTAAACCAAGTTTTTATGTGATAGATTCAAATAACTGTAATCATTAGAAAGTGAATCTTTGGGTTTATTAAGTAGCCTTAACTACACCAAAATATTTCCTATAGTTACTAATCAGTTTCTCATATCCTCTTTGAGACATTTTTTTGCTTATTCTTACATATGCAGCCCTGCCAGCTGGTTCAGAATTATGAACTGTCTTGAGCACTGCCAAAATATTTCTAGGTTGCTGGGATGACATCTTTTTTTGCTGGAATGTTTATGATCTTTCTTACGCAACAGTACCCACTCCCAGTCCAGCTCCCACTGCTTCCTGTCTCATACCATATTGACTTTAGATTACAGAGCTGGGAAACCTAATTGGTGCATTGCTTTGCTCTATGAATAAAACACTGCATACCAAAAGCAAGTCTTCAGACTGTTTTCGATACATGTATGCAGAAATTTTGTCAATAATCTAATGATATCTCTTTCTTTTATTCTTTTGTTTGTGCAATTTGTAATTTCTGCACTGTTGTTGTTTTTGCGGCCCCACGCCCTCCCCGTGTTTGCACTGGTTTGCACTGGTTTGCACTGGTTTTCACCGTGTTTCTTTGTTTCCTCCATGCAAACATGTGAAATGGCATCTCTAAATTTCCCAAAATATGTAATTGTGTCTGTGAGTGTATGTGTGTGTCTGAGTGTGTGTGTGATTATGTGAGCCTGTCTGAGTATTGGTATGTGACTATGTGTACTGTATGTGAGTGTATATGTGTGTATGTGTGAGTGTATATATGTGTGTGTGTGTGTGAGAGTGTATATGTGTGTGTGTGTTAGAGTGTATATGTGTGTGTATGTGAGTGTATATGTGTTTGTGTATGTGAGTGTATATGTGTTTGTGTATGTGTGTGTGTGTATGTGAGTGTATATGTGTGTGTGTGTATGTGAGTGTATATGTGTGTGTGTGCGTGTGTGTGTGTGCGTGTGTATGTATGTGCGTGTGTGTGTATAAAATCTGTATTATCTGGCCATAAAACCAGCATCCAAGTGTGGTTCAAACATGTATTTTTGATTTAATTAGCTGCTTTAGCATGTTTACTTACAACTTCAATGGCTGCATGCACTTGTGGCGAGACAACATGGGGAAATCTAATACTTTGTGTGTGTTAAGAAAAGCTCATTTGAATGGCAAGTCAACAGACCGCCATCTTTGGCTTACTGTGCTCTTCATGTCTATGTTATAAAATCCTCTCCATTCAGGTTTTATTCAACAGCACAACAGTGACCACAATCTCCTGGTATAATTCGCTTACATGTGGGGCACATTCAGTCATAAAAAGTACATTCAGAAGGAGAGTTTCTAAATGAGGTCCTTGACAATAGCTCAAGCCAGGTAGTCTGGGAATGCATTGCATTCAGAACACACAAAGACCAGAGTGTGGGATGTACGTGTGCCTGGATATGCCTCTGAGTGAATCACACAGGCAGGACTGTGTTGGATTTTGGGTTCGGTTTACTGTCAGGCATGAGGTTACTTGATACTGACTTATTCAGGAAGTAAGCTTCTCCCTTGGAGACATTCTCTACCTGTTGTATAACTCCATGTCTTCACATCTGCGTAGAACATTACCTTGAGAAATGTTTGCTGTCCTTACAAGACCTGGATATGCTTGCCAATATACAGGGGTGAACAAAATAATGGAAACAGCACATGAAATCGGAGTGTAACTTGTAGGTAATTAAAGTTTCAAACAGAACTAAAAAGGTAAATTATGTTAGGTTGATATCCAGGTAGCAATACAGTATGTGTCAACTGTAGAGAAATGTCAGTCAGCAATGTGTATTTTCAAAGCAACGCGAGGTAGCTAACAGAAAGGCCAAACAGATGCTGGTTCAGCTGCAGGTGCATTGATCACAAAAAAAAATATTTAACATGTCAAAGGATGCAATCTTAAAAACATGTCTTTCAGCGGAGTCCGCAAGCTCCTGAAACCGTTCTGCATGACTCCAGCACTGCCTCCATCAATAACCTCAGCTGACTTTTTATGACACGACAAGCATCCAATAGACTCCTAATTCTTCAATTGTGGGTGTGGGTTACTAAGAATAGCCGCTTCTCAATTAACATCTGAAAACCTGGAAGGCAGATCTTTCCTTAAATGCCTGTTTGTGAAACTACAATAACCTAGAACGGTGTTTCCGAATCCAGTCCTTGGGGACCCACAGACAGTCCATGTTTTTACTGGGGGCTGGGAGAGGCCAAAAATGTGGACTCTTTGGGGGACCCCAAGAACTGGGTTCTAGGTCCTAGACTAGTCCTAGACCTTATTGTGGTGCTATAATGGGAATAGTGGGGCCAGGGGCTGCTAGAGAAAAGGCCACCTGCTATTAAGGAACACAGAGAACATACAAAGCAGTTCAAAGCAAGCTTTCTGAGTTTTGTTGGTTTTTGGGGTGTTGCCATAGTACACAGCAGATAATTGCCATCTCTCTTTGATCAACTAAACATTAGAATGGATGGCACAAGGTATCGTGAGTTGTTTGCAGGTAGGAAGCCAACATATGGATACTCACAACCCACATTTGTTGGCTGTCCTGCTCTTTTCCCTCACAGACTTAATGCTATGGTGGCTAATAGGTTTCACCTCTTAAATCCACTTAACAGAGTGTAGATGATGGAGCAGGTTAAAAAGGATTTTAAAATGTGAGACAATTCAGTTGTGGACAATGGGAAAAAAAGATATCAGGGCCTTTGAACATTGTTGCAATGCTGGTTTGTTTTTCTCGATCTCAAAACTGTCTGCCAGTCAAACGGCATCCAACCATTGTCAGAGCAGCGGCCATTCGTGAATGAGGCGAAAGGTGGATCTACATTGAGCAAATCTACAGAATATCTACAGTTAGACAGCTGACAGCCCTGGGGCCTGTTACATGAAGCAGGATTTCATGCTTAGCCAGATAACTTGTTGGATTTAAGGTAGTCTGAACTAAATCTAAGGGAACAAAGAAAAATATGTTGGATGAGACTGAAAGAGATGAGTGGAAAACTCAGCACAGCTGTGGGAAGCACCAGAGTCAGCATCTGCTTCTATCCATGTGGACTATCCATTACAGCATCTTGTCTAGAAACAAACTGGATGTTTTGATGTGACACAATGTTAGGAAAATTGCTCTAACATTTTTTACACAAAGGGTATACAGTATGGTAGATTTTAATAATGATTAGTTAATACTGTTAAGAGTCTGTGTTTTTTATAATGATGTCTGACACTAGGGTGTAATCACAAAGTAATTTATTTTTGTTTTTGATTAAATGTAGAAAGATGCATCATGCATTCACTAAAAGCATTCATACCCTTGTTGTGTGGTGTTTTTATACTTAATAAAATGATTGGTGCTGGTATTTTAAAGTTTTCCTTCTAGATATAGGAGAGCGAAAAAAAATCATTCGCATTATTATTGGTAGTCAAACTTTTACTCCTTTTGTTCCAGTCTAATAAAGCCTGTATTTGACGACTTCTGTTGTCAGCAGTAAATACATTTCAGTTTAGCAACTAACTATAACTAGTAGCTTCTAATAAATTCTTTAAAAATCAATCAGTTAGCCGATCAATCAATCAATCTCAATCACATGTAACAGAAATAGTTAACGAGCCATTCGCATGGCTGGTCAAGTGTCACAAACGTGCACGCACACATAAACTGACAAAATGTTAATAGGACGAAGTCATAAAATATTTTAACTAAAAGGATCGTGGGAATAATTTAATAGACGTTTTTGTAAGCGATTCACATCTTTATCCTACCCCGTATCAACTTGTTATGATTTTTTACACGGGTTTCGTACAATTTCGCATTCATTATTAACTGAAGGTTAAACACCATTGAAGAAATCAAGGGAGAAAAACATCACTGCACCATGAGAAAAAAAAACCTGTAGAATGTATCGCAAAAAAATACCCTAAACGTGTCTTGCAGTTGAAATTGCATCGCATTCTTCCTGCCATGTTTATACGCCATTCTCCACGGGGTGGCGTCTCACGCGAATTTTAGGGGGCTCGTCCTTCCGACCACCGCTATCAGCAATTCAGATTTCATGCAAATCAACGGCGTCATTTCAAGTGGGAGAAAATGAGTGAGCAGAAGAGGGGGACGGTGAGCGCGTGCTGGCCAGTAGGCACTCTGCTATGGGAGGACCTTCTCCTTCGCTGTCCCTCTCCTTCGAAGTTGTTAACGAGCCAGATGCACAGGATTTAGCGACACCGGAGGATCAGGTCCATGTCGTTTTCCTGGGCGTTGGGACATAATTTGTCGCAATTGTATTATTTGTGTTTTCACTCCACGGTTTTAGACCAGTGAGCATATCTGCGGAATCCGAGATACAGCATTTGACCAGTTTTCATGGCCATGGGCAGAGGGGAGAAACGGGTCACTTGTAACTTGTACCGGTGGGCAGTGGTTATAGTGTCGCTTTTGTACCAGCGTTGCAGCCATGGAAGTTGTCCGGAGAATGAACTGGAGAAAAGAGAGGAATCGGCCAATGTAGTTTTAACCGGGACCGTGGAGGAAATCATGAACGTGGATCCGGTGCGCAACACCTATTCCTGCAAGGTAAACTCTACAGGTTTTTAACTTTAGATTTGAGGTACTTATCAGTGACATAAGAACGCTGTTTATGCGTATTAAACGGTCAAATGTTATCACTACTATTAATTATGTTATTAATTATAAATAATATATATTATTATAATTAAATATGAAAAAAGGTTATATTTAAAGATCATGCATGCAGCGACTTTCATTTTAAGGTGGTTTGTAAATAAATAAAAAAAATACTGAGCTTTTAAGAAGTCACAAAAGCTCACTATAAATGACCTCTTTCTGAATATTCTTAATATATTAATAATTTCGATCTGCGCCCAATACAATATTAATTATCTGAATAAAGATGCTTAATACAAAACAAAACATCATGACACGTCTTTTGAATGTAGACAGATAACTAATCTTATCCTTTGTATTATTCCAACTTCAGGCAAAGAGCAGATCATCACTCTGTAGTGCTTAAGTGAGCTGAAATTTGTAAGCTTGATGTAAAAACGACCTTGAACACTCTGAATCTGCCAGGGGTCTCATTCCCCTTACGTACTTTTTTTGCATATGCTTACTTGTTGATGAATTAATTTAAAAGCAAATATTTAGAAAGATGACACTGAGTTTCAGAAAAACAAGTCTGAGCAGTAAGTGCATTTTTAATTTTTTTTTTGCAGTGATTGCTTGTGTGTTTCATTTACTGTGTACAGTGACACTGCATGAAAAATGATATTCAAACATATTGACATATTGCAGTAATATTTTTGCAGATTTATGCGATGTAGATTTTGTAGTAAAGCAGAATGGTATTTTCCATTCAGAAGTGTGATGCACTGTCATTTTCCATCAAACTCATTTTGTATGTACTGCTAACCTCTCCAAATGCCCCATCACACTTCCACTATGAAGCATCCCATAATATTTCAGACTTTTCTAGAGATCAAATCTATGCAGGAAAATACTGGACATCTGGATACAGAATAATAAATGTTGATAATAAGGACTCTTAGTTCTGTTCTGTCAGCCTTCCTTGGGGTCTTGTGTCGTGTACATTCTGGTCCTAGCATTTTTATGCAGTGCTTTTTGGTTTTTTTATATGTACATGGGTTATGTGATTATGATATAAATGTTTTTTTCCCTGCATGTGTGAGTGACTGGTGTGTGACTGTGCCCTGCGATGGGTTGGCACCCCGTCCTGGGTTGTTCTCTGCCTTGCGCCCATAGCCTCCAGGATAGGCCCCAGACCATCCCACAACCCTGAATAGGACAAGTGGTTTCAGAGAATGGATGGATGGATGGATGGATGGGTTTTTATGAATCATCCATATACTTATTTTCCCAGTATTTCTGGCATTTTGTCCACAGCTTTGTAACTTCTGTGCATGCCTGTGCTGATTACTGAAGCCGCTGGACACAGTCATTTTCCTGTGCTGCAGGAATGTATGCAGTTGGAGATTAGAATCTATAGTCCTCAAGGCCATGGATTGCAGCACAAGTTTGACTCATGCATTCATTTTTCTTCTGTGAAACATAGTTATGCCAAAGCCTTAAGGCCGGCAGGTCCCTGCAGGTACGTTAAGTATTCTGATTCAGACCTGGAAAGTGGAGTTGAAGGAACTGATTAATAACCGCAGATGTGAATGCGCGAGAAAGATCGGAGGCTGGCATTTGATGATTTGCCTTGTCTCTTCTAGGTTAGGGTGTGGCGTTACATGAAAGGCAAGTCAGTGGTTGGCAGCGACGTTCGGCTGGACGGAGGCAACAAGGTGATGATAGCAGGTTTTGGGGACCCAGATATCTGCGACAACCAGATCAGCACCGGCGACACCCGTATCTTCTTCGCCAACCTCGCTCCGGAACACATGTGGCCGGCCCACAAGAACGAGCTGATGCTCAACTCCAGTTTGATGAGGATTACCCTGCGCAATCTAGAGGCGGTGGAGCAGTGCGTCAAAGGTGAGGAGCATTACGGCTTTCATTGCCGAGTCATAACTTCTTTGTTTCGTTTTCACACTGGCTTGACACGGATAGCTTGTGATATATTAATTGTCTTACCTATACGTCACTTGGCACAGAAGCATCTGATAAATGCAATGTAAATTTAACCAAAGGTATTAGCATGAAGTTGGTCTGCTTTTTGGTGCTGTAATGGGATGTACTCTTCTGAGAAGACTCTTCGTTAGATGTTGGAACATCGCTGGTGGAATTTGTGGATGTTCAGGTCGAGTGTTGATGTTGGCTGATCACTTCACAACTGTAGTTATTTCCAGATGTTTCTGCTTAATCGCTTCACTTGCGGTTGACCTGGGCACCTGCAGCAGGGCAGAAATTTGGCAAGGTGAACAGCTGGAAAGGTGGCATCCTGTGATGGTGCCAGGCTGAATGTCACTAGCCTCTTCAGTATGACTGTCTGTTCTGCTGCCAGTGTTGTTTGCTGGGGACGGCAGGTCCTTAATTACACACCTGTGTCGGAAGTGGATGCAGCTTAATTAGCTGGCTCCTCTGTTTGAAAGGGAGGCCCACAAACATTTAGCCACATAGTGTACATGGTACATAAGAAGACAGACAACACAATAAACACATAACATATAACACCAATACTGATAGATTGTAGAAGTTTTAGAAGTTAGCTACAGAGGTTGAGTGTTACTTTTCACACACTTTATGGTTCCGATTATGCGAAATGTGTAATATATACAAGTACAGGGCAGTGGTTAACTGACACAACGTTACGTTAGGGAGGCAGTGCAAAAACACCCTTTTCCCTCAGGTTTATACTTTGTAATCAAGTGGTTCAAACCTATATCCTGTTCTTGAACTTCACTGTCTTATGATTCTCCCTGTTTTTATATATGATATTGAATGGTTTCTCATAATTCATATAGTTTATGTATGTTGTATGTTTTAATGCTTTGGCTACTTTAATGGCAATTATGCATCATTAAAAACAATTTAGTAAGATCCAGTGATATATTTGATGTTAGTCAATTAATCCATAACAATATTAATCTTATGGAAAACAAATATTTTATGTACTTTGTGTCTATGGGATAAGCCATTGACTTCCTGTTCATGGTCCAGTGTGTCTGTCCAGAGAAGTTTTCTGAGTTCATGTTGCACATCTAAGCCCACGGGCAAGTAGGCTGATGGATTCTGATGTATTTCTTCAGGAAGTGAGTTGGGCCAAGCTTGTCAAAGCCCAACCTTAATTGCTAGTATTTAAATGTAATTGTGAGATTTTTGTTTTCTGGTTACTTGTCTTTGTGTGTGTGTGTGTGTGTGTGTGTGTCTGTGTGTGTGTGTCTGTGTCTGTGTGTGTGTGTGTGTGTCTGTGTGTGTCTGTGTGTGTGTGTGTGTGTGTTCCTTTTCGTACATCCTTCTTCCTCACATAAAACAGGATGCCCTGAAGGCTGTGTTGAGCTGTGGCATTTAAGTGTTTGTGCTACACAAATTGCAATCATAAAGCTGTCTTTGTTTGCGTGTAGTTTGTCTTTCATGCTGGCGATTGTTGCTGTGCCAGGTCTGTACCAAATTAGGCAGGAGTGGTGCCCTCTAACCAATTATCTGTATCAGAAACTGAACAGAAGCAGGTCAGCTATCATGTCCTGGCCAAGAATGTAACCATCCAGGAGATACTAGGGCCCTTTCCCAAACAGAGGGACATGAAGGAAGGATTCATGCTACTTTAATGCTAACATGCATTAATAATTGAAAAGTATATGCTTGTCTGCATCATGGGGAAAAAATCTGGGCACTTTGAATGGCAGCATATCAAGAGGTGTTACCTCCCATGTTTTTCGGTTACTCTGTCACCATGGAAACGGCATGTAGGTCATTCCCTCTGTTGGTATGGTGTGGAGGGGTGGTCTCATGTGCATACAATTCTCAGGGTCCCTGAGATTTCCTGAAACAGTCATCGAGTTTAGGAGGAACACACCTTTGTAATGGTTATTTATCCGATTGGCGTGACAAACTTTCTAAAGACTTACTTGAAGTACCATCGCATCCGGATAGGGCAGAGTGATTTACACACGTACTGAGTTTGCATAAATAACCTCAAGATTTTCATTTGGATGTAAGGCTTTTAGAGGCACCTTGGGGCACGAGGCAGGGGACGCGCTGGTCGAGATGGTGGGCCAGTCTCGGGGCACACAGTGCACAGACCCTGCTTTCTGTTCACTTCCGTTTCCGTTCTGTTCATCTTGGGTGAGGTGTAGCAGAAGCTGAACTGTGAATGGCACCTGAAATTTGGATTACGTGTAATATAATTAGGTCTGCAATTACATACAGTTTGGTAAAGCATAATCCCTAATGCTATCAATTTATCACACTAATAATTATTAAAATCATGCTGATTAAGCAAACATATTGCAACCAAGCTAAATATATGTAATAATCAATAAAACATGTTGCTGTCAAGCTGAATATACTTTGCTACTTTGTGCCCCTTTGATTCAGCTAAGGTGTTTGGCAAGTAGCCTGTCGCTCTTACTTCTGTCCTTATCCTGTACGGGCTTCCTCTGGTAGGAATGGTTCTGCTTTCCCGGATGGTCTTTGATTCAGACCATGGGCAGTTCATTGGAACATATTCTGAATCATTACAGAATCCTTGGGAAGAGTTTTGGCTGTGATTTCTGCACACATCTTGGTGATGTAAATATTCCATACCACATATAGACATTTCAAGGTTAATTACTGCAACATTTAGTGGAATAAATCCAGTAATGCTGTAATATTTGCGATAATGAAGGTGTATAAAGTTGGAATTTAAGAACAATGATAAATTCATTAGTTGCACAGGTACAAATTCTTCTCTTCACCTACCCCATCTTGGTCTCCATAGCTTGGGGGTCACAGCACAATGTCAGGCAGCAGGCAGCACCCCTGGAACTGGGGGTTAAGGGCCTTGCTGAAGAGCCCATGGACATGTGACTGTTCTGTCAAGGCCAGGTCTCAAACCGGCGACCTTCTGACTACAGGCACAGAGACTTGGCCTGCAGAGCTAGAGCGGAAGGCTGAAGAAGCCGCTGCGTATTTGAGAAACCAGTCACAGAAACCTAGAAGCTGTGCACTGAATGACAGTATTATGTTGTTTTTAATTAGAAGGTGGAAGGTGAAGTGAATGCGTGAAATAGCATTGCTGGCATCCCCACTGAGGAGCGGTGAAAGACGGGGAAGAGGATGGCAGCAGGGAAAACAGAGGACGGGAGTGGGTGTTACGGAGCCCCCTTCGGAGATGCAAAGATCCGAATTGCAGTATTTCAGAGCACAGGCTGCAGATTTTCAGGGGTAAAAAACAAAGATGAGAGGCTGCTTTCCTGAACAATGCACCTGTTAACACCCTCATTCCGGAAACCGGAACAGAGGGTTGCCGTAGTTCTCAATCAAGACACTAATGTTTTGTTACAGATGAGCCCTTCAGCTCGATTTCTGCATAGGATGAAAACGTTCCACAGTAATGCATTTTGACACCAGAAGCACATGCATGTGCTTTTGTAGGGGATGTTTTTATTATTTACTGAGCCCGGTCCACCTTCTGAGATCCTGGGTGTGAGGTTTTAGTACTGAATCAGGAGGATTTCTGGATTATAAACACCGACGTGACAAAGGAATGGGAAGCAGATTTCCTTTGTAGGTTGTGAAATTACATATTGGGTTGCAAACAATTTCACATTTCAAACAAGCTCAGAGGTTAATTATGAATTTTAGGGGACATACCAATGATAGTATTACTAATAGTTGAGAAACTATTTTTTAAACTTCAATAACAATGAGAACATTCACTTACAGTACCAGCCAAAAGTTTGGATGTGCTAAACAGCTTACAAAGGAGAGTGATGGTGTCGAATCACATGACCTGGCTACTGGACTTAAACCCAATAGAAAGGGTTAGGGAGGAGCTTGACCAGAGAGTGAAGGAAAAGCAGCCAATGACTGCTCAGCACATGTGGAACCTCCTTCAGGACGGCTTCCCAGGGGGCCACATCATACTACTGGTGTAGAGGAGACTGGAGTCCCTGGAGTAACGGGTTAAGGGCCTTGCTCAATGGCCCTATGGTGGGATCACGCTGCTGCCACAGGATTTGAACCAGCAGCCTTCTGAGTCCCAACCCACAGAGTCCCCACAGCAAATTATTTTTCTTTTGTTTAATACTTTTTTGGTCATTTCATAATTCCACATGTTATTTTGTAGTTTAGATGTCTTTTATCTAAGGTTATTCGAAACCTTTCTATGTGTATGTGCATCCAAACTTTTGACTGGTACTCTTACTTCACAGATAATGCCAGCATAAAATTAGAACAGGAGTTCTATGACTCCAAAAGCATATCTACATTAACATGAGTTTCATGTAACTAAGATATTTACTACCTACATCATTGATGTTTCCTTGGAATCTGTCTCCCGTCTGACTGGAGCTCTTGTGGTGCAGACAGTCATGTGTATTAATTAAATGGCTTTTTCCCGTGTAGATTTTCCTAATGTGAGGGTATAAAGCGTAGAATCAAGCAGACTTCCCCATTCTGAGGTATCTGGAACTGGGTGTGGTGAAGGTTTAAGCTGGATCTTCTGTGCCACATTTCTGCTTTTCTTTCGTTGTCCTCCAGAGCAGGTACCCTGACTCGCATGACGCAGTACTGGATTCTGGGGCCATGCAGTTCAAAGGTTAATGTCTATTGATAGAAATGCTTGTTTGTGGTGCTATTGTGATGCATATTGACTGTAATAAAACAATTTGGATCAATAAATAGCTTAGCGGGATAAAAGTGCAGCTGAGAAGCTTTGGCAGATAACGATCTCTTTAAATGTACCTTTCACCACTGGAAGAGTCTAAGTTGAAAATGTTTGAAGCTTTTCTCCGGCTTCCCTTTCTTTGGCCCTGGCCTTTCTCTAGAATGACCCTGTCTATTTGATACAGTACGTTCAAATAAAAGTAGAAGCCATTTTAATAGAGATACTTCATTGAGCCCATTGCTACCCCATCTTGCCGTCCATGACACACATGTAGGTGTAAGTGAAATGAAATGATATTAGACGAGCTAAAAGAAATGTCGAAAGGATGATTGCATTGGAAGCTAAGGATGACGTTAAAAGTTTCTTCCAG
>JAODLC010000133.1:17797044-17811780 GCA_026781145.1 Hippopotamyrus pictus
CTTAAATCTGACAAGTTATCCAGCTAAGCAAGAAATCCTGCTTCATGATGCAGGCCCCGGGTTTGTTATCACAAATTCCTTTTAGACCATACAAAATCGGAACATGATATAGAATACACATGTGCTGGGCTGATAATTGTCACCTACTTTGATTATGTCACTTTTTTGCACTTTTTTTTTTTGTTGGTTCGGCTGATAGGGACTTTGCATTAATTCTTCTGTGCAACTCTGGGAAAAGTGTGAAAAGAGGCCCAGCTGGTAAAAGACTACAGAACAGTAAATGCAGTGCTGCAGTGCAGTGAAAATCTTATCTATGAAGAGCCTCTTTTTCAGTCATTACACCTCAGTGCAGGTCTGTAACTCCTGCTGAAAAACATGGTCTCTGGCATTTGTCCTCTCTGAGGGAGACAGGATGTGTCATTGTTATTATCAAGGCTGCACTTCAAGAAAAAAAGACATTTTTAAACCTTACTGGATATGTGAATGCTGTCTTAATTGTTCCGGTTAATGCTTGTTTTTTCAGTTTTAGCATCCTCTAATTTAACGTGGAGTAACAGCTGTTTAACATTAAGTGCTATTATAAATGTTGTGCTTTAGGGCAATTGCGTTTGGCAGGGTTTCAGAAAAATAAATTAGATCAAATTGAAGCAGCCAATGCCCTTGATCTGTGGTGTTTTTTTTTTTTTATATAATTGAACGTGCACAATCATGGTCTTTGCATCTTTGTACATGCAAACAGAAAGAGGGATATTCTATGATTATGTAACATTATTGCATTTTGCATTAAATGTTTGGATAGAGGGTGTAAGGAGGATGATATTATGGTAGCTTTGGGGAGAGAGAGGGAGGGGTAGACCTCTTTGTCCGTAACACCATGTAAATCAGTAGTAGAGACGTTATATTTATGGGACAGTTTAATTGTGGTGATGAAAAGCACTGTCCTTTAGTCTGAATTATGGTGGCTTTAATTGGACAATTTGTTAATGGAGGGGTGGCTTTCATTGACATGGGGGATTTGCTTGAAGGTGAGTGGGCGGGACTGGCGGAGCAGCGTGGGAGGAAAGATACGAGGAGACGACGATCAGTTTAGGCATGTCCTGATCTTAGGACACTGCAGCACATTCTCTTGTGTTTCCTGTATAATTTATTGAGAATCTGGATGATGTCACTGGCACCTTACATCATTGGTTTCCATTTGGCACACGCTGACATACTGATCTTGTCCTTTACTTGTTCTCAGCCACAGTGAAAATGAGGCCAGCACTGATATTCAAAGTGAAAGCAAATACATAGAGCATCTTCTGGATCTTTTCTTGCCTGAGGAGAAGGCGTTGAGATGCAGACAATGGAACGCACTTTCAGAATGTCCTTGTTTCAATAATGAAGGCAAACTAGAAGTTTGGAAAAAAAAATCATACTCTTCCTTCTATACTGATTTTCTCCCTTATGGAAAAGACTAAATTGGGCCAAAGCCATTGTACAAGAGTTGGGTTTTTAATGGCATCTCTTGACTTTTTCCCTGCATAATACAGAAAGCCTAATTAGTTGTTAAGATTCGTTGCAAAACAAATATGTTTTGCATCATTGGCTCCAGTTTCCTTCAGAGGATTTCCAAATGAAATTAAAGGTTTACTGTTAGGTAAATTAGTTGATTTGCTTTATTGGAGGTAAACACAAAAGTGTAAAACCATGCAAAGCAGCAGAGGTCTACGGAGCATCTTATTATCAGGATTCCTACACCTGAAAAGTGTAAAAAGAGACTTAATGTGTCCCATACAGATCCCATACATCACCATCGTTCAGACTACAATTTGACAGTTTCATATATTGTTCCATTATGTTTGTCTGTAAGAGCACTGACAATCTTTAAAAGCAGTAGAAAGTAAGATTTCATCATAAGTGGCTTATGGATCTTAACCAGGAGTTTATAATCTCCTAGTGAGCAGTTCGTCTTCATTTAGACTTTGTTCAAAGCAACGTGCGATTGAGATAGATAATAATACAGACATTCATATGACCAAAGATTCATGAAAAACCACGATTAAGGGAATGGGAAAGTGCTCCCTTAATATTCATTTAATAATATGGAAATTGGTTTCAGCCAGCTAGGCTTTTGTCTTGTTTTCCATTTGACATGCAGCCTTTTGTCTTGTTTTCCATTTGACGTGCAGACAAAGTGCCATCTTATAGGAATGTCAGTCACTTTTTAATACGGCAGCTAATTACGGTCTGTAAGCAGCCGTATTTCCTTGCATTCTATAGTCAGTGTGGCACCCCAAGCCAGCATCACCGCGGGTGCCTCCCCCTCTATGGCAAAGTGAAATTGGCTGCCAATCTGACTACATGAGAAGTTTGTGCCCTAGGCGGCTGCCTATGTCGCCTATAGCATTAACCATCCCCATAATACAGACAGTACAGTGAAAAAGGCAATCTGTAATCTTTACATGTGAAGTGTTATTCGAACACCAGAATACCATAAGCACAATTTAATAAGTGTAACAGGAGAAAAGAGGATTAAAACTATTTTTATAAGCAAAAGTGGATAGCTGGTCCCTCTGCACAAGGATCATAAACCCTATTCACAGTGTCTTATTCAGCCCTGGAATACATTAGAAAATTCAAGGTTTTGTTCCAGTAGTTGCTTCAGCCCTGTGCACATTCCTTGTTCTTTCTTGGGCCATCCTGGCCTTATATCAGGATAATTCTTTTTTCTCTCTGTGGATTTGTGCGGAGTCAGGTCACATTGACCTCATTGACTTAGGGCCTCTGACTGTAGAATGACCCCATTCTCCAGCTAATAGGTAATGTTTAAAGTTAATGTTTTGCCAGTGTGTCTCACAGAATTGTACAAAATTACCAAAGAACCTTTTTTTTCTCTCATCACGTGGTTGCATTGAATATTGTCAGAATCTGCGGAGGGGAGGCCAGTGATCTGAAGTCCATCTGTCACACAGATAGAACCTCATGTTATCAGAAATAATCAAATAACTAGAATATGACTGCCCATTAAACACCATGAACACCACAACAGAATAATTAACAAGATCAAGTTAAATTATGGACTGAAACCAACTGATTGGTATGCTTTTTAAAAAATGTATAAATAAATTGTATTATTTCTGTCCACTTTCTCTAGGCTGAAGTAAGGACTTATTTGTTGTAACCAATGTATGTATCTGTTATATTTTGTTTATGTCTATTACATTTATTTTGTACATGATTTTGTATAATTTATCCCCTTGATTGTAGGAAACAGTGTATTTTTCTTGGTTATTGGGCACCCTCTGGTGTAGGTATTTAAGGTTGGAGGTGTAAGGTAAAAAGAAGTCTTTCCCAAACATTTTGAATGATGTTAGTATGTTTCGGAATATTTCTTGCTAATGTAAATAAGCACATTGAGCCAGTTTCAATTTCCACATACGCCATGAACAAATCCATGGAAATGTGAGTAACCTGAGGAAGAGGTTAATGTATTTTTTTGTTTGTGTCTTTAATGGTCTGTCGGTGATCAAGAGCTTGTAGACTTGATTGCTCATCTTCTTGGTGCCATGTCATCTACCATCTGTGCTCTTAAGTTTCCTCTTAAGCACCTAGTGGCACCTCGGTAACTCCAGTTAACCCTAGCATGTTTTTGGAGGGTGAGAGGGAACTGGAGTACCCACAGGGGAGAACATACATCCTCCATAAACATAGAACCGTGATGGAGACACATCCTGGTCCCAAGATGTGAGATACCAATGCTAAGCACTCTACCGCCATGCCATCCCACAAAGGAAGCCATTTAATTTTAAAGAGATTTATCAGATCTTTTGTACTAGGAAGATGAAGAATGACTCAGTGGACCAGCAACAGCAGAGATGTTCTTGCAGTGATTCCTGAAAACAAAAGGGCTAATTGGTGAAGAACATGATTTGTATGAGGAACAACTTTCCATATGAGAGAGCTATTGGTATACAGTGGAATGCTGAGGACAGTCCTTTTAATTTTAAATTATCTCTATTGATGCAGTGAATCACAAGAAGATATATAGTGCCAAAACATTAGGACCACCCACAGATGGTCACAGGTGGGTGGCTCACGAATAACAATGATTATCTCAGAACAGCTGTACTAATGAAGATTTGGGAAATATTAAATGGCAAGCAAAAAGCCCCTTTCCATAAGCAATGAGTTGGACGCAGTAGAGTAGAGCAAGCGTTGAGGTCTCAGTGACTTTGACAAGGGACCGGGGTTGAACATGACATGGCTTGTGAGGTGTTCCTGGTCAGCAGTGGTGAGTACATACCAACAATCGGCGGAGGAGGGAAGAACCACGAACCAGCAATAGACTGTTGGGCCCCCCACGGCTCATTGATGCATGGGGCAACATTGGCTGTTCCATCTGGTATGAGGTGACAGGAACCTACCCTTCTTCACTCGCTAAAGTGCCTGCAATGGGCATGCGATCATCAGGCCTAGACCTTGAACGAGTGGAAGAAGGTCACTTGGCCCAATGAGTTCCGTTTCTTTTTGCATCTTGTGGATGGGTGGGCGCGTGTCTTCCACTTTCCTGGAGAACAGATGGAACCAGGATGCACTATATGAATAAGACAAGTCGGTGGAGGGAGTATGATGCTCTGGGCTATGTTCTGCTGGCTCCAGCCATTCCTGTGGAGGGAACTTTGACACGTGACGCCCATCCCATCTGTGAGTGGGATAATGCGACGTGACGAGTTTGCAGAACATGGTGAAGAGTTTCAGGTATTGCCCTGGAAACCAGACTTCCCAGATCTGAGAACCGAATGCTAGTTTATTGTCTGATACACGGGTTCCCACATTTTTCAGCCTCATGAGGCCAGCCCACTGGGAATTTTCTCGAACTTCCCAATGGCCTGTCCGCACGTGCCAAAGGCAGATAGAAAGGGTGAGAGAGAACTGTCAGAAGTTCTGTTTCAGGTGAACAGGCACGAGAGAGGACAGAAACATGCTTATGATTGCACCAGTTGTTGTTGGTCATAAAACGGACTCCCCCGCCTTTAGATTATTGGACTCGTTTGTTCTATCCATGCGTAAAATAGAGAAGGACTCGGCTGTCTGTATTTCATGGTTGGGGGGGGCAGGGGGGTGGGGCATGTCTTGGTGAGACAAAGGATGTTACAGTCCCTTACATCCCGGTGAAAACGTGCCCATTTAGTTAGTTTTCTAGTGATTGGACATATGCGAGAAGGGTTCGGGGAATGGTAGATTTCCCCATTCTAAAATTTCTGTGATCATATTCTGGAAATCATCTTGTCATCCGCCCCCCAAGTGTCTCTTGACCCCCATTTTGGGAACCCCAGGTCTAATATATCCCAGACCTTATCATGCACTATTTTTATGAGATAGTCATCATTACTCGCTTCATATTCGGATGGTAATAGTGTTTTGACCCCTTGGTGCATGATATATGTAACTATTACAGTAATATATTATAGTGTATTTTATATAGTGTATTATAGTGTAGTGTACATTTTCAATTTGATGCTCTGGGTTTTATATCTCTGGTTGTATCTGTTGACAAACAAATGCTTCAAAGTCTTTTAATGTAAATGTTGTCATCCCAACATATCAAAAGTCAGACCTTCTTTCTGGGCAAAGACAGGTTTAATTCTGGAAGGATTTAAAAGCCTTGAGTGTTCATATGCATCACGTTTGTGAGGCTAGTGAAACAGGGCATGGACGTGTACATGTATCGCATCTAAGACCAGTGCGCTATAATGAAAACATGCATCCTTTGTCTTTTCTGACGGGGAAGCTGAGTGTAACACCATTGAAGCATATCGCTGTTCCCAGACTGGGAATTATAATACTTGTAGTGTTATATTGGCTGCAGAAATGGATCGAATGCTGAAAAAATGGAATTCTAGCTTGAAGCTGCAGAATCTCTGCCAGTGTCTGAAAGTACAACCGTTTTGCATGTTTCAAAACATTTGTACTCTTTTCTTGCTATCTGTCTTGAGCTGTGGTAACGCACAAATTTCCCTACTGTGGGATCAATAAAGTCTTGTCTTATCTTATCTTATCTTATCTTATCTTATCTTATCTTATCCTATTTTTCACGAATAGACTTGACAAACCCATCGCCATAGAGCATGTTAGCTGCTGACCACTTGTTCCATGGTTTAAAAAACAGGCAGGTGAATGACAGGGCCAGTCATGATTTTTCCAGAGTTTCGGTGACCTAAACTTATGCCTATTGAATCTGTGTCAGCTGAAGTAAAGAAAGACATATTTTGCAGCTCTAATCTAAAAGAAGATGATCCTTTGAGGTTTAATGAATATTTTTATTCTCAAAGTAAGTTAAAGACCAGCAGGGCATGTCTTCTAACGCTTAAGTTTGTGGTGAAATATTTAATATGGCTTTGAATGGCAAAAAAAAAAAATTGTGAAGACCTCAAAGAAACAAGCTTTGGATGCTTAGGTTGCAAAACTGAAGCTGACCTTGATTTCCACCCTTTTGTAGATGTGGGAGAGTCTCAGGCTGCCATGGCAGTATTGCATTTTGTCCAACAATATCATTTCTCAGAGGAGATACAGTTTTGGCTAGACCCACATGCTGCCGATGTAGTAGATATACAGTTAACTAAGCACAGCATTTATCTTTCAAGAGGAGAAATATCCCACAATCCTTCTCAAGAACAGTCATGTGATGAAACTTATTTTGAGTCATCGCCGTGAACAGGTGGGACACTGCAAAAGAAATCACACACTTTGTCATAGCTTTGTCAGAAAAATATTGGATTCCAAGTCCAAAAAAAAAAAAATGATTAAAAAGTGCATTTGTTGTTCTTTGCATGCAGAAGTGGCTGAGATGAAAATGTGTGATTTGTCAGAAGAACTGGTCGAGCTAAGATATATACTGTACAGGCTAATGTGGATGTGGATTACTTTGGTCCTGTGGCAGTCTCCGTTTTGCCCGTTGAGCATTTGTGAGTGGCAGGTTTCTCTGGCCATTGATATGTGCAATAATCCTTAAAGGTACCAGTTTCAATGGCACCAGTCATAGGTTAAAGCAGCTTTAAAAAGATTTAGATCACACCAAGATCCTTGTGACCCTATTTAAAAATGGAATCTAATGTATTTTTAATCCAATATTTGAAGCATACCTTGGGGTTGTTTGGAAAGGCTTCATGCACTCTGTTAAGAATATTCTTAACCAAGTGTATTAAACATTCTTTAAGCATACTTAAAGAACAAATGTCAAAAGATGAAATTTTATATATAGCTTTGTGTGAAGTGGAAGCTATTTTGAAAAGTTGCTCTCTGAACTCCAGTTTCAGATCATCCGCATGATTTGGAAGCACTCACACCTAATCCTTTGTTACAGCTGAAGTGTAAACTGCTTAACTGTCTGGTAAAGAAGATCAGTTTGCAGAAATATGCCAGAAACAAGTTCAGTACATTTCTGGGCTTTGACTAGACAACATCTACCCCTTTAACATCAGAAATGGAAAAAGAAAACATTAAACCTAAGTCTGTAAGTATAGAAATTTCTTGTTGAAGAGGCATACCAAAGAACTCCTGAATATTGGAAAAGCACCTGCAGGTCATGTTATATCCCAAAACGCTGTGTGTGCCAGGTTCAGGTCAGGACCAAGAACGATATGCTGGATCAACCAATCCACAAACCCAGCCTTTTTCTAATGGAGAATAAACAGAACATATGTATCATGGAGTGTAGTGCTGTAACCTCTAGCTGCCTGACACTGTCTTGTACTGACTTGACACTAATAAAGAACACAGAGAGCCGAATCTGATGTTCAGTAATTTGATTATGAACTATGCGGTGGTTCTAATTCCAGACCTGCGGGGGTGTTTCATGAAGCCAGATTCCTCAGTTAGCTGGGATAACTTAAGCTAGAAGTCATGATTTTTCCAGTAAGAATGCTCCTTACCTTTAATGGAACACCCCCCGATCTTTAATAGGTGTAGCCAGGAAGACCCCTCCTATTTTGAAATAGCTTGGCCTCCATTCTCAGAATGTAATCTTTATCCACTAGTCGTAACACTTGACTGCAAACTGAGAGCTTGCAACCGGTGTTAGAAATCTGTAATAGGAATTCACCTCCATTGATGTGTATTCAGAGAGGCAAAAATCTGAGTCTAAACAGAGCTTTATAAGGGGGGTGGGTTTACACTGACATCACATATGGGATTCCATCGGCGGGTGGCTCACAAGTACTGGACAAGAGATTCCAGTTGAATTGGCTGGAAAGTAGGCTTTTAAGATTTAATATATTAGATGCTGTTTCAACTATTGAAGTGAGTCTGTGTGTTCTCCGAGCACATGATTCTTAACCTAGGTAAGAACTTGTTTGTGGATAAATTCTATATGAGTTCAGCTATAAAGTGTATAGGGTCTGTCACTGGTGAACCTACACAGGACTGGTAGTAAAATGCTCCTACGAAAGATTATTATCTGAGCTGAATGTGGTCAGCAGAGAGATGCCAGGCATTTCTTTAACCTTACCTATAGTCAGTGCTGTCTCATTTTATATTCTATCAATGTATTATGACCTTATTTATGAAAAAACATTCTTTCTGGCTTCTCTCAGATAAAACCTTTTGTAATTCCTCCAATAGAAGAATGTGTTTTGGTGATTCCTCTCTGAAAATATCACATAAGCACATATTAACAACATATACAGCATTCGAGAGGTGAGCAGTCAAATGAAAGGAAGTTTAATTTGCCTGGGCTTTTAGGGGATGCCCATAAACCTGATTCTAGTTGCTTCAGAACAGGCCAAATGCCTGGAGTGAGATCATTCAGAGGGAGCCAGAAGATGGGAGTGGCACTTAATGAGCTGGCTTCGCTGGTGGAAGCTACGTGGGATTACGTGAGACATCTGGATTTGCTGCAACGCCGCGATGTGCTCTCAGCAGCGCTGTTAGCTAAACAACGAAACATCTGGGCAACCCGTCATTTCGATTTCTGTTACCATTCTGGCTGTAATGTCAATAGCTTCAGCCTGTAGCCCGTGTTATTAACGACTTCACTTACGCGGAGTGATATTTGAGTGTTAATGCAATGAACAGAATGTTTGTAGTCACTTGATGGAAAGGGTTTGCCTTCATAACCGCATGCCCAGGAGGTCAGTGATAGAGAAACTCAAAAAAGCAATATTAGGTGAGCACCCTCTGAATGAGCATGAGCACGATTACCTGTGACCAGGTTGCTGCCCCCTATTGGCCGCGGATTCTTCCATGTGACATTGATGATAGTATGTCAGATTGCTGTGTCGTAGCAAGTAGCAAAAATACATGAAGAGGTGTGTGTACTTGTGCACCTTGGACTGTAATCCTCCTTCCTGTTCCATTCTTCAGCAGGCAGGTGAGGAGGGAGATTGGGGGTCCCTGAACATCTGCCCCTTTTGCCTGAACAACAGTGGGGGATTTCCACCCCGCCCCGCCACCCCAGTTCCAGCCTGACACTCCACTTCAGGAGTGGAAAATGGTTGAATGGGTCTCAGACGTTGACGTTTATTAAACACATCAGAACCCAAAACATCAACAGACTTCTTTCTAACAATCTCAGTTTCCTTTGCTAATATGCCTGCAAGTACATTACCTTGCGATTCCTTTGATAGTATTTTTGGTGTGTATGTTAGTAAATCAAAATATCCCACTATTTATAGTGATTTGTATGCAAAAAAAATGTTCTCTCCTTTTTAATTTTGTGTTCCAAAACATCCTCTGGCAAATGCACACACACCTTCACTACATTATGCAGATTGCCTTTTTTGCAGCTTACATTATATTTAAGTACCACATGACTGGGGTAGCAGTGATCTACTGCCAGCCATGTTAGCTGAGAAATTCTCTTCAACTATGAGCTCCTAGACTTTACCTTTGTCAATCCATCCATCCTCTGCCGCTTATCCCTGGTCGGTTCGTGGGGGCAGCAGCAAAGCAGAGATGCCCAGACCTCCCTCTCCCCAGCCACCTCCTCCGGCTCCTCCGGGGGATACCAAGGCGTTCCCCGGCCAGCCGAGAGACATATCTCCAGCGTGTCCTCCGTCTGCCCCATGGCCTCCTCCCAGTTGGACATTCCCGATTCACCTCCCCAGGGAGGTGTCCAGGAGGCATCCGGGTCCAGGATTCCCAAACCACCTTAGCTGTTCTTTTTTCAATGTGGAGGAGCAGTGGTTCTCCTTTGAGCCCCTCCGGAATGTCCAACCTCCTCACCCAAAGAACCTAATTTCTCTCACTGGTATCTGTAATCTCGCTGTTTTGGTCCCTACCCAGAGCTCATGACCACAGGTGACTGAAGCTGGCTTTACTATTGTCCTGTAAGGCATTGGTGCTTAATCCTTTTCCATAACAAACCAGAGGGTGAAGCTGCTGCCATCTAGTGGCCTTTGTTGCAGCGTCTTTTGCTGAGATAATAGTGAAACAGACCTCGGTGTATATGATTTTAAATGATTTTAAAGATTTTAAACTTGTATTAATGACGCAGAATACAGATTTGTGTGAGACATCTGCAGACTTTCTGCATTTACCTCATATTGAAGTGTTTGTTTTTGCATGCTGTGCCTATATGTTTTTACCTCGATTTTCTTAGTCCTGGGGGGCCGGAACCCTGCGCATTTTGGGGTTTCCTCTCATGTAATACATTCAGCACCTTGTGCTAATTACCACACAGCTCTTGAGCTGAATCATTGGTGGCGGAACAGGAAAAGAACTTAGATACACAGGGCTCTGCCCCCCCCCCAGGACTGCAGTTTGACACCCCTGCTGCTGGTGTAAAGTCAAGTCGAGCAGGTTTATTTGTCATTTCAGCCATATACATAGTATATAGTGAAACAAAGCATTGTTCCTCAAAGACCAAGGTGCACAAAAAATAAAAGGATAGAAACAACACAGAAGTGCATAAATGCAATTACAGGACAAGACCATGTACAGTGCAGTTGACAAAGCAGTAACAGTGTTAGTCTGAATGGATATTTGAATAAATACAGACGCTCCTCTACTTACAAATGAGATACGTTCTGAACGTCTGTTCGTAACTTGAAATGTTTGTAAGTCATTATTCAACATCATTTTAAGGGTATACGCAAGTACAAAGAACTAGGATGCTGGGAGTACGCATGCTACGCTGCTGGGCGGTGGGAGTAGCGGCCGGAAGTCATACTAGGCGGAATTGGCGCGCAGAACAAACTTTGAAGTTGCGGACAGGAAACAGGAGCCTAACGAACACAATTTGGACTTACAGTCCTCTTCGTTCGTATGTCTGAAAGTTCGTAAGTAGAGGAGCGTGTGTAGTATTATTGCGGATACAGTATTATGACATATACTGTATCCTAGCAACAAGACAGCAATAAATAGGAAATAAATAAAAGTGGAAACAATAGTAGCAGCAGGACAGAGAGTGTGCAGTGTAAAATAAATGGTGTGAAAAAGCTGCTGTCACTGGTCAGGCTTTGTGAAAATGCACAATCAGTTGATTTAAAACTAACCAATCACTCAGCTTTAAAATACTCTAAAATAACAACATACATCTAGAAATACCCTAAATCCATCCATTTTCTGTAACCCCTTATCCTATGCAGGGTCATGGGGGGTCTGTAGCCTGTCCCGGAGGCATATAACCCAGGATGGGGCACCAACCATTCAGGGGACACTCACACACCAGAAATACACTAAATGTAAAATGCAAGTTAGATTTAGGGATCTTTTTAATATTAATAATTTAAACTAACCTAGTCGTTCTCCTCCCTGGATTTTCTATAGAGGTAGAGAATACTGAAGTAGATTTCAAACACTTATTTCAATATCAACACTTATTTCAAGCTGTTTTAGCAAAGATTAATATTTGTACTTGTGTTACACTAAGTCGACACAGTAAGACAGCAGAGTAAATTTAAGCAACGTTTATTAAAAACACTTTTGAAGTACAATATGAATACTGTACCGTAGAGCATTCCTGTAGGAGGCCACTCAGATGTACTCTGATAGAATGTTTAATCAGTCAGGCAGTGTGATGCTAAATGACACTGTTGAACGTGATAAGAGGCAGGGCCACCGTAGATGGTCATGTCGCGAGTGGCTGCAGGTCACAGAACAGTCCCTCTCCTGTCGCTCTTACAATTAAGCTTAACCACTCTGGCTTTTTTGGTCGATTTCCTTTGCTTCTCTTCTTTCAGCTTGGGTGGTGTGTGTCTCTGCGGGTTAGACTGTGATGGAAGGCTGGCTGGTGGTTGGCATCAGCATCACGCCCTCCAGCAAAGCCTTTTAGCGATGATTTAGGGGTGGCACATTAATGACTGACCCTCTGCCAAGATCGGATCTTACCTGAAAAAGTGTGTGTCTCATAGGAGAGAAACTGTAGAATTTCTCTGTGAGAAACTGTTTGACTCTGAAGAAGTCCTGACACTTTGTAGTTTGGCAGCCATTGCATTTGTACCAAAATTTTCTCTGTGGTGTATTGAAGATGACAGGAACCTTGGGAGGAAAAGGTCAGGGGTCACCAACCTTTTTCATTCGAGTGCTACTTTGAGAAGATGGAATGGATGGCCATGTGATGCCGCCATTTTATGTGTATTCATGTATTGCCGGGCTGTTCAAATCACGGTCCTCAAGGGCCGAGCACTGCTGGTTTTCCAGCTTTCCTTTACCTGAGAGCCAGTTGTTAAGCCTCTGGCCAATTAGAGCCAGAGATTATTGAGCTAACTACCTGGGAGACTTGAAAACAAGGCCTGGATTTGGAATCGAGGGCCAGATTTGAATAGGGGGGATGTATTGTATTAAAGAAAAATAAATATAATCTTCTGCCACAAATGAGGCACACACACATACTGTTCTCCTCTTTCCCATTCTTCATGAAAACAATGTTTTCTTTTGTTTCTTTTATATTCATCTACATTACCTTGTCTACCTGTTAATTTGTGTTGGCAAATGAGTTCCCATTGGTCAGTATCTGCTGGAAAGAGGAGTGCTGTCCATGTATTTGATTTGACTATCATAAGGTTGTAGAGCGTGATTTGTTTGTCAGATTTTCTCTGAAACGCTTTTTTGACCTTTAGAGAGGCTCAGCGTTCGACTGCTCGTGCCCGTGTGCCTTGGAGACCCTGGCCTAGGTTTTAATACTGTTTTACGATAAGAATAAGAGTAACTTGGCATAGATCTGCTGTGCATTAAGAGAGAAGCTTTGAAGCTCTGCGGTGGTCCGCAGGCAGTGTGGTCTTGACGAGATGGCAGTGATGCAGTGTTTGATGCAGTGTTTGTCTTATGCCTCAGAGATGCAGGTCAGTTGTACAGTTACTGCATTCCTTTGGTTGTGTGCCTACAGTCTCTCTCTCTTTTATTTTCTGCTTTTCCCTCCCTGTCTCACTGACGTGTGCGTGTGAATTCTGCACTAGCTTTACAGAAGATGAGGGCCTTGAAGTGAAATTGAAGAGTGAACTTTTGTGCATCTTTCTAATTCTCCATACTTTTCTTTTTTTTTTTGGTATGGCTCAACAAAAATAGCAGTGAATGACTGATTTTTCTGAATAGTGCAAAGGGTTCTCACCTGTACATGGAAAAAGAAGCATGCGCATATGTAGATGATGTAATACAAATAGGCTCCACATGGTGGCGCAAATGTGTTATCAAAAATCAAATTTCTCATCCTAGTTGCATGCGGCTGGCTTAAAAACAGACTAAAAAAAAGATAATGTGAGAAGCTTATGAGCACAGCACATGCTGTTTAAAAATAATCGTATGTGTATTATGTGTGTTTTTTTCCTTAATATCTAATGTAATATGTGACCCAGTTTCCTCACAGTATTCTTAGCCCTTTGCTGTCCTGTGTGAGGCAACCACATGCAATTAAACTAAAAAATAAGAATTTAGTAAAACCTAGTGATCACTGTTGGCTGATTCATGGAGGCATCTAGGCATCTATAAGCTTTCCCCATGAGGGACAGTTGCTATGACCACACACTGAGCAAAATACGATAAAGATTGTGTTTTGGCTAATTAGTCTGTCATCTTTTTTTTTTTAAAGGCATATACAGATATTGGCAGTCAGTGGTTTAGTAGCAGGGGGGAGGAACTGGAGGACAGTGTGCTTCATCTAGTAGAATGCTGAGTGGATTCCACATCTGGTGCTCACTGAATTTAGAACAAGACTTGCATGATAAAGCAGGCTCTTGTCCAATCGATTGATTCCCTTCCCCCCATTAAAGCCACCCCCACGCCATTTTCTCTGACAAACCTGGGCCTTCTGGGACCAGCTAGGCAGGGCTGAGGTCCTCGTAATGTAGAATGAATGATGGAATGGATTTCCCAGGGCTGTGTATATATCCATGTGTCATCTGTCCAGAACATGGTCTCCAGAGACCAGAATTCAATGGGGAGAACCGGGAGACAAAGATCACATTGACGGAGCAGGAGGCTGCCACTACGTGACGTTTACAGTTGATGCTATGGAATACATATTGAAGGAGTTCAGGCAGAGATAGATAGATGTACTTTTCCCATCCAAAGTGAGGGATTCTAGCAGCACAGCATCAAATATAACACAAAGAGCACGAGTGCAAGCGTAGGCTTAGGGAGTGTGACATCGTGGGTGCTGACTTCAGTCTGCCCCCCCACACAGGCCGGCA
The DNA here is from genome assembly GCA_026781145.1 of Hippopotamyrus pictus. Classification (NCBI taxonomy): domain Eukaryota; kingdom Metazoa; phylum Chordata; class Actinopteri; order Osteoglossiformes; family Mormyridae; genus Hippopotamyrus; species Hippopotamyrus pictus. Next base: position 17,811,651 of record JAODLC010000133.1, read on the forward strand.
CGGAGAACTGACTCACTGATGGACTTTGGCTTTGACCTTGACCACAGTTTGCAGTTTGCCTTTAGCAAGCAGGCCCACTCTTTCATTTTCTCTAATGTTAGAATGCCAGGGTTGTGGTGGTGGGGGGGGG
>JAODLC010000133.1:17816272-17828304 GCA_026781145.1 Hippopotamyrus pictus
AAATTAATGGATGGTGCCTACAAAGATACGAGTACAGGTCTGTGTGTGTGTGCATGCATGTGTGTGTGCGTGTGTGTGCGTGCATGTGCGTATGTGTGTGTGTGTGTGTGTGTGTGCATGTGTGCGTATGAGAGCACCTTGTAATGGGTTGCTGCCCCATCCTGCTTTATTCCCAATCTCACAGCCATTATTTCCCTGATAGACTTCAGACCCCCTGCTTGGGACAAGCGGTATAGAATGAATGAAGAATGAATGAATACAATACAATGAATGATTGAAAACAAACAAACAAAAAATTCATAAATAATAATTATGATATCATTAAATAATACAGTTTGTAAGTGGAGATAGGTTGAGTAGAGTGCTTAACTACAACATGATGCTTATCACACTCCTACTGAAATCCAGCTCTCACCCCCTATGATGTCTAGGATCAATAGCTGCCAAGCCCATAGATCGAAATCTTAGCCAGTGTGACTCATTGAAATGTCTGCTTTGCAGCTGCCCCCTGGTGGCCCAGTTAAAGAGCACATTCAAGGTCAGGAGGGGGTCATAAAGGCTGCCGAGACGTTTCTGCTTGGTCAATGCAGGTACTCCCCTGCTTTTGGAGCCCAGCTCTATTAATAGACTCTCCTCATCCCAGTGTCATCTGGACAGTCAGTGACTTCACGGCCCAGTGGATTTCATTTCCATTTCGCTTTCCCTGCATTGCCTTTTCTGATGGGGGCTAATGCATGTGGATGATTGTATCCTTCCTTCCTCCTATACAGTCTCTGTAATTCGTTACTGTCCTTTATGCTGAAACAATTCATAATCGTTTGTTTCATTCATGGGTTGACTCATGCCAGTTTGATGGACTTGTCACTGTCATGTCTAAAAGACATCCTTGTTATTGTGGAGCATCATCCAAAAGCGAGAGGCTTCTGGTGACAGAAGAAGTATCACTCAATGGTAGAGTGGCAGTGCATTTCATCATGAGATGTCTGAAGAGCAGAAGTCCTAAGCTGAAAGAAATGATGAATGCAAACCATATATGAAGAATCAAATTGTATAGCTTTACCTTGATGATATATGTACTGAAATACAGTTATTGACATTTTGTGACTCTGAGAGTAATCCGCAGAATCAGTTTAATTTAAATGTTACTTTTCAATGAGGCTTTCTGTTGTAGAGTGAAATCCAGATAGTTTGTCAATATTATTGACTTCACTATTAGTCTCTGTATGCAATACATTTCCCTCTTTATGTTATGATGAGGCTATAGCTATTTTATCCTGAAGCAATCACCATCTTTTTGAGCCATTTATGGTAGTGACTTGAGGTGCGTGACCTTTGAAAGGCTTCCTTTAGAGTGCATGAAAGTCCCCTGGAAACTTTAAGTGCTTTGAAATGCTAAGGTGAGTGTGTAAGTCTAGCAAACTTTTCTTTGCGTGTATGTGTGTGCAGTTGTGACAGTTCATTCTTGACATTTCCCAACTTTAAGTCTGGAACAATATAAGATGTTGAATTGCTGCCTCTGCTTTGATTGACGTTACCACTGCTTGAGAATTATTACGAGAACTTGGTTCATCTCCAGAACCTTGGTCGACGTGCATTTTTTTTTTCTTTTTCAGAAAAGCAGTGTGTCTGTCATCTTTGGCAGGAGCTCTGAAGCTGTTCTTTCCTTGGAAAATTAAGGTGCTTAAAAAAGGAACCAAAGCAGTAGTGAAAAGAGAGCTTGCAGGAGGCCTATGATCGCTGACATGAATTATTGAAATCCTTGACTTTCAGAAGACTGTTAAATGGCAACCACTGTGTGGCAATTAATATTCCCTGTTGTTCCCTCCATCTGAGATCAGCCCTGACTGGGAGGAGAGCATAGAGACAGCGACTAAGCTCATTAGCGCAAATGCAAATGAATAGAATGTTGTATCTAATAACATGTCACTTTCGGCCTTAATGGGTGAACTAGGTTCACATAAAATGTGTCCAAAACTTTGGTTAAAGAGCGTTTGCATTTTCTGTGTCCGATTGTGTAAGAGTCTGCATGTGAGTCCTCATCGTTACCTTGCTACTGCTAAAAATTAAGAGTACAATTGACCAGTATTTAATAGCTGTTGAAAGTGCTTAGTTTTGATGTACAGTGGGTTGCCAAGTAGGAGTCTTAGGGATGTACTGTATCTGTCCAAAATATTTATCATGGAAAGCAGGTGGTGCTTACGTCTCGAGTGTTCCAATGAACATCCTTCTTTTTTGAAGGATTGGGTATGTGGAGTAATGTGGAGCAATATGGAGTAATGTTGGTAATGAGACTCTTTGGTTAGTTGCCAGGCAGAGTTGTTAGGTTGTGCCAGAAATACGATTGCAAATTTTATTTATTAATTAGGGTGTGTGTGTGTGTGTGTGTGTGTGTGTGTGGGTTGGAGCTGTAATGATCTCCTGCTCCGCTGCTACACGGTCCTCCAGACCGTCATCCCCACTCCCCAGTCCCATTACTGCTTCAAGATATCTCACCCTCCTTTGTTACACTGCTTGGATTTCTATATATTTTTCAGAGGTTCTGTAATATATTAATTAATTTGCTAACTCCTTCGCTATAGCAGAACCTGACGACTGGACCTCTTTCAGCACTGAGGTGGAGAAACCCAGTGTGCATTATACCCCTGGGGACACTCACACCGGTTCTGCAATGCCAGACAGGACGGTGGCTGGAGACGTACAGGGGTGACGGTGAATGTTTTATGAAGAACGTGTCCTGTCAGGTGGCTGCTCTGTCTGGGGGGGGGGGTGCAGACTGGTGCTCTGCCAGTTAATGTGGACGTGCGGATCATTCACCTTGAGCCGGGTCTCAGCTTAGGATGCCAGCACAGCTGTCCATCTCTGCATGAATCACACCTTGTGCTAACGGTCTCCGGGGGATAAGGTCGCCTCCAGCCATTCACACCCATGTGTCACCGTCCAGTCTGTCAGAGATCTACCTACAGCTTGCATGCTCTTTGTACAGATTCAGTACGCTGTATTTGGATTAAAATACTGAAGAAGTATCTTCCGTATATTTCATTTTCCCAAACAGTAATGATCTCCAGACACAGCGATGGTATTCAGAGCTATGTGAAGCTCTCCTCTTGCTCTGCTTCCTCACATAGTAATTGCCTGTAAGGTTTGGGGATTTTGCTTGTTTTGATGGTGAACCGTAAAAAAGGATGGTTAGGCTAGCCCTGTTAATTGCTATATTGGTGTTAGAGCATTGGATTGTGCCTTTTGGTTCACACCATACTACTGTGTGAAGTCATCCTCGTATTGATGGCTTTTCTTCTTTCTGTGCTGCCTGTCTTCCAAGCAGCCAGATAATTTTTTTCTGGTGCTTTCCAAGTTCAAAGACCTGGCTTTATTATCAACTAAGATCCATTTTTTTTTAACTTTGCCTTTTAATCTCTGTACAGCACCAAACTGTTTTCTTTTTGATCTGTCAGATGAGGAAGGCCGAATCCCCCACCCCCCCGCAAACAGACTGTGTCTCCCTCGCAGATGATTGACTGGAGGTGATGCAGAAATATTTGCAGTCGCCTGTTTTCCCTACTCTGAAAAGCTTGAAACTATTTAGCTTGCAGGGAAAAATCTACAGAAATGCAAGCTCACTTGCTACTTTATGATGCTTGTAAAGAGATGCCCTTAAATCTGTCTCCTCTTGCTTTACGACCATTTTCTATTTGATGCTTTGGTTATTTACTTGAAGAAGTAAAACAGGAAAACAGATCTGATAAGACATAGCTATTACCCTTTTGGAAATGTGAAACAAAAAGCTTGTTACTCTTGCTAAATTGATGTAGGAGTATCGCCGTCCATATCCTAATTGTAAGAAGGTTATTGGCCAATAAAATCCTGCTGATCACTTATCCACAGTGCATGGAAGCCCTACAGGGTAAACAAGCAAGAAATCTTTCATGCATTGCCTTGGGGTGAGTCATTTTGTGTCAGTTTGCACAAATTTATTTGGCACAGCTGACTTCGTGGGCTGAACAGGTGCGATCATATGTGTGAGAGACATATTCTTTTACGATAGTCTGACTGTTCTGGAGTGTATCCAATATCTGGAGTTATCTTTCAATATATCTGTATGCCGAAATAATGCATATATAATTACCCACGTCTTAGAATACCACAAAGATTTTTTTTACCACGTTTACAAGGCTTGTCTGATGAAAAAAGGAAGTCTGATTTGTATCACCTTCGTTTGACACCTCTGCCACAATCTGACCTTAAAATAGATACTTTGGTGGAGGCTTCTGTTGCTGAGGTTTGTTCTGTGACAATGGTGTGTGACTTGATCGTATTTGTTATGACCTTTGATTGTATTAACTGCGCCGATGTCTGTCGTCTCCACGTGGCCTGGTGATTGTTTTTTAGAGGATGATTGATGTGACCTCGAGGTGCAATATCTGTGCTCCATTTCTGATTGATGTAATTGTTGGTTACCATTTCTGGTTGCTGTTTGTACAGTCTGTTGTTATTATTACTGCTTGCAAGGTTCTGGGATTAGAGTGTTATTCCGTGCAGAGTTTGTTGTGCGAGGGAATTACTGTTTTTTCGTTTTCTGCCCTTATATACAGTACATACATGCACATGTTCAATGCCAGTACCATCTTTTTTTGCATTTTGTAATCGTTGATGTCTTTTTTTTGTTGTATTGCTTTTGGATAATCGCCAGCGACCCTAGTCTAGGTGATGACAGATTTTTTTATTCTCCTAATTTCACTTGGTGTTATATACTTTGATGTTTTTTCACTGTGTGGTCAGATCCTTTCGCGTGCCTTTACCTCGTTAGAGATTTCCTCAGGCTCGTCACCTTGAGAGACGTAGAGATGGTCTTCCTTGCCGCCGAACAGGACAGTTTGGTCAGACGGGGACGCCGTTCCATCATGGCGGCTCCACCGTCCTTCACCTCTAACGTGGAGTCGCGGCAGTATAGCCGCATGCTTCAGTTTGGTCCCTGTGACCTCGAGGCGAGATGCAATTACGACGGGCTGCTGTGTCCGGCGCTTCTTGCCAGCTTGATGTAAATTAATGGCCCTGCCATTCAGCTGTGTGTGGTCTCTGCGTCCCGGGTGTAGGCTTTCCCACATACCGAGCTGGCTGAGCCCCTAATGACACCTTCATGCGGCTGCAAATGGACGTAATTCCACGAGGTCAGACCTGTAGACAGAACTCTCTGCCCGAAGAGATTAATAGCCTCTGATGGGAGGCAGGAGAACACTGAGATATTCATCATCCTGGGCAGCACACCCTCATCACATATGGTGGCCGTATGTTTGCTGAAGTGCGTGTGTTTATCTGTGTGTTTTTTTGAGCTGGATCTATATTCTAAAGAAATGCGGAACTAAGTAGTATATGCGATACTTTTCTTCTCATCATTCTCTGTAGGTCAACAAAAAAATAAAAAACTCATATTTGGTGCTGTCAGTCTTCAGTAGCACCCCCCAACACTTTCTCAGACCAATCACCTTCCAACTCACTCGTGGATAGTGATTTTAACAGTATGGTATTAGGGACAGGGCAGCACACAGCCAAGCCCAGATGAGATCAAAATGAAAGTAGTGAATGAAGATGAAATAGCATCATCTCCCTTCACGGAGTTTTCAGGAGTTCACGAGCCCATATCACACCAGCAGATGAATATGTCAAAGGCAAGGATCCTATATCCGGACGTGATATAAAGGAATGGACTGACATGCATACAATATTCAATTTCCGAATATTCTGTGCCTTTCTGAACAGTAATTTGAAAAGTCACCCGCACCCTAAATGAAGATATCATCCAAGCAGATGTTCAGTTTGACATTTAACATACTGACCCTTTCAGCTTCTAATCACCACGTTCAAGGTGGGGACTCGGCCTATCGGACCTGACATGCCTGTAATGAACGGAGGGTCTGCTTGCTGCCTCTGTCTCTGCTTATTCTGTATGCCTTAACAGAATCTGACATTTGCAAATCGGGAGTCAATGGGCCCCTCAGCTCCAGGCGATTGTTTCCTCCAAAAAAACAGCAGCGTGCCGAGAGACTTGTGACATTTATTCATCTGATCTATCTTTTGTCTCCCCAGTGCCACTTGCTCACTTTCTCCAGACTCATACGCCGGCATTCCCAAAAGCTTTTGGTTACTCCCTGCTCCCTCCCCTTTCTCCTTTCTCTCCCTCTCCCTCCCCCACTGACTCTCTCTCTTTGTTAGACAGCCTCGCCTCCACTCCCCGCTCTCTCTCCTCCTCTTGCTCTGCCTCTCCTCATCCTCTCAGCCGGTGGAAGCAGCAGAAGGCTGTGGAGTAGCAGCGAGCTCACTGGCACTCGAGCCGCCCGCTTTCTCTGAGAGGCTGAGCGAGAGCTCCCAGCGTTTACCATCTCGCCTTTCACCGTTTTCCCACCTTTGGCTTCAGCTCCTTCTCCCTGCCGTCCTCCTTCTCATCTTCCGCTCAGCCCTGGGGGGGGGGGGACGCGGGGACTTGCCTGCCGTGACTGGAGCAGCATTTGGCGGGGATTCACAGTGAAGAAGTTGACGTTCTGGTTGGTGGCTCTCTGGACCAACTTGAACGGAGACCAGGAGCAGAGAGCGCAGACACGCGACTGGCGAGGTGGGGGGCGGGGGTACGATAAGCCGGTGAAAAGCTGAGGCTCTGAATGAGCTTCTTTCCTCTGAAAGGATAAACAACTCTCTTGTTGCGAGGAAGAAAAGACACTGTTGCCTTTTTGGTGAGGGAATTGTACAGCAGGATTGGGTCAGTGAAATGGATTAAAGCTTAGCTCAATAGAAACCTTTTTGTTCTATGCACATTTCCTTGTTATTTGTTTCTTGATCAAAGTGCATACAGATATTTTATCTGAATGAGAGAAGTGGCCCAGTGAAGTACTTTGCGTCGGCCCTTGTGTGGAGATCTGAACTGTCCCTCAGACTTGAGCTCTGGGATTCCTGTGACCTGTTTTTGTTAAATCTGACTCTGCGTATGGTGCCACTGTGAGGTGAAGAGGAGATTCGGGCTATTAGGTGAACTTAGTACTAGAAAGGGGGGGGGGGCGTTAAAAAATAAAGGGTTTGACTGTGGAGGGCAGTTTCGGCTTGTTCTTCAGGCCATATGGTTTGGCAGTGAAGCCGGTCGCTATCTGTGTTCTAATTAATGTGCAGAGGAGCCAGTAGGGAGGCGGCTATTTATGTGATTGGCGTGGGGGCCGTACGTGTGACCCCCCAGGGACGTGCAAGAAGACAAAGAGAGCTTCTCCCCCAGCTGTGCCACCACAGTCAAGGGGCGGGAGCTTCTCGACCCCACAACCTCTGCCCCGGCGGCCAGCAGGAGCTCTCGTGATGCATCGCTGTTCAGCTCTGAGGTCTTGACAATCACTGCACTCACCCCGGGCTGAAGGGGAGGGCCGGGTCGCTGGGCTAAGTGGGGGTATGTGGTACGAGTAAAGGGGTCAGACGTCGGGGGACTGAGCTCGCACCACAACAGTTCACTCTGTTCACCCTGCTTTTCCCATCGTGTGAGATATGGAGTTGTAGATTTACTCCTTGTCTCAGAGAGGATTTAAGGAGGGCGAGTGGCAGTGTGGCTTCCAGTGGCAGTGACTTTACAGCTGTGCGTGGACGGCACTGGCTGGGGAAGCCGGCTGAGCGCCGCCTCGTCGCTCCTGTCGTCTCCCACCCCGAGCCTCCTCTGGGAGTACCGTTATTCTGGGGGCGCGGGAATGTGGCAGCACTGGATGGGTGAGCCACCCTTGGGAGCTGGAAGCTGCTATGGATTAACCCGCGCTGTCTGGAACGCCGTGGAAGCGTCTCCGATTGACTGCTGGATGGAGCATTAAGGAAGTTTCCTCCTTGGGAAACCACTGGAGTTTGGGCTGAAATTGGACGCTTTATTTTTTTTTTTCTCTCTCTTGTTCCTTCTCTACTTCCTTATCCTGGGGCCCCCCCATCCGCCCACTCCCTGGCCGGGGGGTGTGGAGTGGAGCATGACCAGCTGTCAGTACCCTATTGCTTCCCCGGAGCGAGACAGGATGTACCAGCACAAAGTCTCGCTAGTGGTTCGCTACTTCATGATCCCCTGCAACATCTGCCTGATCCTGCTGGCCACCTCCACGCTCGGCTTCGCTGTGCTCCTCTTCCTCAACAACTGTAGGTGTCTCGCTGTGTGTGTATGCCTGCGTGTGTGTGCATGCATGTGTGCGCACGTGTGCGTGTGATTATGACTGCCGGCGTGACACCCGATACTCAGCGTGCAGGTTATCTTCCCCCTTGGCCATATGGCACGAAGGCTTTCTGGGAAAAGTTTTAAATCTGCCCCCGTCTCGTTCGTTTAACGTGCGACTGACGATGGTGAACACAGAATGTTCCAGTACTACACTATATTCACCTCCAGCTCCATAAAGTGATACAGCTTGTGGGAATATTTTCAGTCAGTGTTATGGAGAGATTTCATCCCGTTTTGTCATAAATGTTCACTCTAGTTGGGAATTTTTGCTGTATCTATCTTATTATTACATTTTCTAAATAATTGCATTTTTATTTTTTAATTTTAGGATGTGTTTTTTTCTGAATAATTTTGATTCTTTTTTATAATGATATTTTGTGCAGGGTGGGTTGCTTCACTCATCAGAATATTTAAAATATGTCTTTGCTGTGGTTGTATTAATGTGTGTTTTCCTGGGTGTTCGGACTTCAGGATTCAGCTGTAAATTTGGGTGAAAAATGAGGGCACATGATCAAAAAAGCTACATGAAAGCAAACATATGAAAGGGCGTCGGAGAATTCATATTTTACAGGGAATGGAAATGACACATTACTGAACCTTAATGACCAACCTGGACCATCCAAGCTGTTGAACTGTACTGCTTATTGCAGGTTCACTCTCTCTTTTTTGATTTTCTTTTTTTCTTTTCTGAAGGTCTAGTTAAAGCTATTTGCCAAGTTTGCCGGTCATTTGAACTATTTTAAAATCCACAGCAAATTTTTGTTGTGTCACATTTTGCATGCCATTTCAGAAATGACCGTTCTCCAAGGATTTAAGTGGAAATATTAGATCTGCTTTGTGCTTTTTCTTTTCTCTTTTCTGTTGCAACAGGACAAAACTTGATACTATATCACAATTACTAAGTAGGAAAACTTCAAACGAGTCTTCAACATCAAATTCCACTATTGTCATAATGAATTGATGTTTAGCTCTTGAGTTCTGCCGATGCTGATTAACTCCCCAATGAATGTGGGAAGGATTTATTTTATGGCTACGAGGCGTAATAATAATGGTTTCCAGCTGGGTGTGTTTGCATCTCCCATTTGACTTTTACCATCTTCATTTGTCATTTCTGCAGTGGTTTTTTTTATCACATACAACCTAAAATGTGCACTTATGTTTAATAGTCTTGAAGTGAGATTCCAGCAGTAAGCTCTGCAGCATTAAATACATCGTATTAAATTGTTTGAAGGAATAGCGCATTGTGTAAATGGATAGTAAACCCATTGTGAGATTTACATGTAAATGTCTGGTAAAAGAATTAATAAGAGTAATACTTGCCGGCAAGCTGGACAGGGTGTGTCTGCTTTGTGGGCAGGCTTCTCCTCAGCCACCCCTCTGTGACTGGAGGACCCCAGCTGCCTGTCCCTCCTGTCGTTTGTCAGAGGTAGTGAGGGAGGTATTTCAGCGCTGCGGGTAGCATAACAGAACCCATTAGCATCCTAAAGGTTTTCAATTACTTATGCTGTTTTCCCAGTGGGGTGAGGAGCCAGTATTTCATCTGGATTTAAAGCACTAAAATGCATCTTTTTCCATTCAGTCGTGAATAAGTTTTATTTATCTGAGGAAAGTATTATAGGCTGATCCAATCAAGGGGTTTGCCATTAAATATAACTACAAACTGAGTTAATTTCACACAGGAAAAAAACCTTTATATAATATATAAATGTAAGGAAATCTACTGCAAGCTCTTTGAAGAGTACCTGTGTGGAGTAGCTGTCTGTGTTTGTCATAAGTTTTTGACGCCCAAACCTATATTTACTATGAATGTGGAACTGGGCACAGGCACACACACGCACACGGACACACACACGCACACGCACACGCACACACACACTGTATATGGGCACAATCACAGATATATACTTTTTTTCTATATCCAAAAAATGCAAGATCTGTCACCAGCACAAGCAATATTTTGCATTCTTGCAGTTATGTTTGTTTTTCTCGTTCACCACTGCAAATGACAATGAAGCCTTTTCGACCAAAAGTTTCGTTACAGAAATATCCAGATGCAATGCATTGGCCCTCTGCTCTCCTTGGCTGCAGAGGAGTGAAAACTGAAGTTGAGGTGGGGGTTTAAATTTACCCCACCTCCATCTATCTGGGTTTTATCTGAAAAACAAACACCTTGTTCTTTGTTTGCCTTTTATCAGGGACACTGAGACACTCACGATAAAACGTTTCATTTTTATTTTCCCACTTGACCTCCATGACCCCCTGCAGCCGTAATCTTATTGCTTCCCGTCCCACCGCTAAGCATGTAAGGACACTGGTCCTTCTTTTTGGCAGATCGATGTGGAACGCCGTGAATAAATGAAAGTGCTGGTTGCTTCCCAGCATTACTGCTTCAGAGGGATGTGTCATACATAATTGTTGCCAATATTTTATTTTCATTTTATTTTACTTCCAATTTTCACATCCAAGTGAGACATGTATATCGCACAGGTTGAGTGAACGCAAAGTCAGCTGCTGTCCTGGGCGCATGCTACCTCCGCCATATTTTTGCTTACATCAATGAAAGTACCTGTCGTGTGCCATGTGAGCGTGTAACTTCCTGTTGAAGCTAACTGTTTCCTGTTGGACTTGTTTCAGATAAACCTGTCCACTTCACTGGAGCGACGGCCCCTGATGGTGAGTCCTGTTGTGGTTTCTCTTCTATTAGCTACTGAGGCCCACTCTTCTTTCCGCTGTGGGGGCAGAATGGCCCACGGTCCTGACGAGGATTTAACATTCAAAAGGCGCAAGGGGTTCTCAGCTTTGATGCGCACTTTTTGACAGCTTCATCTGTTTGCAGTGCGGTTGTGGCATACTTAGCAGCGAAGGCCTCTGGCGATTCCAGGCATCCTTGAATACACATGTACTGCGGTATTTCCCTGAAGCTGGCTGCATCTCCCCACCACCAGTTCTGTCATGTCTGCTTTGGCCCCCGCTCTCACCAGGCTCCCCAGTATTAATCTCCTCAGTTAGTGGGGTAATTTAAGCTGTTGAGCTGCAAGAGTAATTGGACAAACAAAACAATTTATTGCCAAATGGTGGATCCTCACACTTTTTAATTGGGGAAAACAGCTGGTTTCATAGGCTCTTATGAATATTGATGAGGCAGCACATGAAAGGGAGTTTACTGGAGCACAGCGCTGAGGCTGGTGGCGAAGCCGCTGTCATTCTGAGAGGCCGTCAGCGCTGTGTAAGGGCATCATAAATGCAACGTGAATGGCAGCTAATTAGGAGGCAACCTGTGGTAGGGAAATTTATGGCCGCTGTATTTGTCTGCCACATTAAAATGAGCTACCATAAAATTCTCCAAATCAGTTCCTATTAAATTCCTGCGTGCAACTCCCACCAAAGGCCAATTTCACTTCACTTCTCAAATAATGATTCTTATTTCTGGTTCTTCGTTAAACTATTTCCAGTTCTTCTGATCCATATGTGGATTTATAGCATATTCAAAAATTGCATAGTGACATTTTAATTTGAATATATTCTTTTTTGTTTTAAATAAATTCTTTACGTAGTGTCTTTTGCATGCTTTTGAAAATGGTAAATTTCATCAGTTATTTAAGAAATGTTATGTCATTATTCCTTTAAATACATCATGCAAGAGGTATTTCTGACTAACTGTCTGCATATTTTCAGTTACCAGTTGTCCATGATGTGATGCAGGGTGATGTGATCCCTACCCCAGGGGCAGTACACTACACAGTGTGTGTGTATATATGTATATATATAGATATATATGTATGTTTTGGGGGCAGGGGCAAGTCCATCCCTGAATCATTTG
>JAODLC010000133.1:17829180-17843840 GCA_026781145.1 Hippopotamyrus pictus
AGTCCACACTTTTGCTCTCTCCCACCTCCCTGCCAGACTGTCCACATTTTTGCTCCCTCCCAGCTCCCTACCAGACTGTCCACACTTTTGCTCCCTCCCATCTCCCTGCCAGACTGTCCACATTTTTGCTCCCTCCCAGCTCCCAGCCAGACAGTCCACATTTTTGCTCCCTCCCAGCTTCCTGCCAGACAGTCCACATTTTTGCTCCCTCCCAGCTCCCTGCCAGACAGTCCACACTTTTGCTCTCTCCCACCTCCCTGCCAGACTGTCCACATTTTTGCTCCCTCCCAGCTCCCTACCAGACTGTCCACATTTTTGCTCCCTTACACACATTTTTTGGTCCCTGATGACCGGATTGGGAAACAGTGGTCTATGGCAATCCACAGCATGGTGTGTTCTCTTTCCAATTTGGTCTTTTTTATTCCAGCAAGAGGAAGTGCCAGAATGGCTGCTGTCACAGAAATGCACTATGACAGGCAACCCAGAGCCAGAAGCCGCACAGAACAGGGTTCCAGTTCAGTCATAATGGTTTACGTAGAATAGGGCTGATACTTGCAGATTTTGCAGTTAGCTGTCAATTAGCCAGGTAAGGTGTCCAAGCTGTGACCCAGTACTAACAGTAAGTAATTAAAAAGTAGAAGAGCACACTTCATACAGTAGCCCTCAAGTACTGGAACTGCACGATATATAACCATTTTCAATGTAATAGCGCTATTATTTTCAATACTATGTACTAATGTATGTATTTCCTTAAAAATATGTTTAATGCTCTCTATTATTTAGATCTGTCTGTAATTGTCTGGTCCTATTCTCTTTATTTTTCTTTGAACATAAAGATTATATAGGTAAGCACATGTACTCCGTGATCTGTATCTAACAGGTGTTTTCATCTTGTATAATGTGTCTGATAGTATAATGGACAGCTGCAGAGAGAATGCCGTTTTTTGCAGATGTTATTTGAAATCTAAAAGGCACAGGCTACATCTTACAACAATGGAGCATGATTCTGCTGCTTCTGAAATCACTGTGGTAGGACACAAGGACTATTGTGGTGTTTAATACAACATAATATAATAGGCTTTTAAAATAGCAGGATATTGAAGAGGTTTTTGAAGCTCGTGATTTATTCTCTATCCTACTGGACGGCAACTTTACAATGTAGGACGTGTGACTACAGTCAGCAGCCAAATCCCTCCGAATAAAAGCCACCTAATCACTGGCTGAAAACTGACAGAGCAACAAAGCTCTCCCTAATTATCATCTTGCTCCCATTTGAAGTCTGATACCATACCATCCCCAATAATTATTACTTGTCGTGCTGAGATATAATAGCAATTGTTCCAAATTAGCCTGTTGTTTTACGTCAGAAATCTGCCAGATTATGTCATTGGAGGGCTGAAAGTTCAAAAGGATTTTGAGTTTAATTAACTGCGCGAAACATTTTCAAGAAGTAAAGCTACCATTTATATATAATCCTTACATAGTATTTTATATCATACTGCATAAGCACGCATGTTTGTGTAAATCATTTAGAACATAATTTAAAGCATAAATTATAGTTTAATGGAGGGTAAGGACCCGGGTTCGAGTCTCCACCAGGGTCACATGTGTGTGGCGTTTGCATGTTCTCCCCGCGTCGTCGTGGGGTTTCCTCCGGGTACTCCGGTTTCCCCCTACAGTCCAAAGACATGCTGAGGCTGATTGGAGTTGCTGAATTGCCCATAGGTGTGCATGTGTGAGTGAATGGTGTGTGAGTGTGCCCTGCGATAGGCTGACCCCCTGTCCAGGGTTCTTCCCTGCCTCATGCCCATTGCCTCCGGGATAGGCTCCGGACCCCCCGCGACCCAGTAGGATAAGCGGGTTGGACAATGGATGGATGGATGGATGGAGGGTAAGAAACTCTTGTTTTTCCTCATGTTTAATCATTTTGTGCAACACAACATAATGCCACAGTCTTGGTGAAAAAGGAGCCGTCAGTCTCAGTATCTGCTAGGTTCCTGCACCATAGTAGCCAATTCTTGGCCATAATGCTGCTTGGATCCTGAATCTTCAGAATGCTGCCTTCTGTCTAGTTTTAATACATTGCAATCCAGGACTCCAGTACCCTCTCATTGAACCCCTGTGATCACTCTTCGCATGCTGCCTAACCTCCCCTAAGTGGGCAGAACCTCCTGTTCTAGACTGTTCCGAATATCGCTTCCACTCTGGTAGAAGGAACTCTTCAGTAGGCTCAGGTTCACTCACAATCTTACTCTGCACACTGGAGGTTAGATGCTTGTTAGATCCGTGATGAAAATATTTTAGGGTGTTTTCACACTTGGTCCATTTCTTTAAAGCAGGGGTCTCAAACTCCAGTCCTGGGGGGCCGCAGCCCTACACAGTTTTCGTTTCACCCTCGTTTAACACACCTGATTCAACTCCTTGTGCTAATTACCACACAGCTCTTGAGCTGAATCATTTGTGGTGGAACAGGGAAAGAACTTAGATACACAGGGCTCCGGCCCCCCAGAACTGCAGTTTGAGACCCCTGCTTTAAAGTGAACTCAGATCGATTACTCAGCATTTTTTACATATATGTGAACACGCCAAACGAACTCAGACCCCTTTGAAATGAACCAAACTGAGACCACATAGTAGGTAGTCTCAGTCCAGTTCGCTTTTAGTCCGCGTCACAGTTCGTTTAACTTGTGCATTATGAACATAAAGCAGTCCTGGCTTGCTTCAACAATTTTTACCCTTTAGCTTTGCTGTAGGCAGATCACGTGGTACAGTCCCAGGAAACAAGCAAAAATAATGGCTGCAAGTGTGGGACACGGAATAGTTTGGTCAGAGGAGGAGACTACGGCGTTTCTTGACATTTGGAACAAAGAAAACATAAAACATCAACTATCTACAACACACATAGTGAAAACTACCCAGGATCCAAAGCAGTAAAGGTCTGAGAGCTCCATAAGAACTTGAAGTATGAACAGAAAAAGGACTGAGGCCCCTCTGAGTTAACGTAAACCAGAAAGAGAACTGAGTCCCCTTTCTGTTGGTCTACTTTTTGGACCACTTCTAGAGGTCTGAGTTCAGTTTCTTTAAAGAGGACTATATGTGAAAACACCCTTAATCTTCCAGTAATAGAGATTATAAAGTATGGTGCAGTATATTGCTCTGCACTAAGGCTTATGCATGTATGGCTGATGTTTATTACATGAATATATTCCAGTTTTACGTTTATACTAACGATGCTCTCCCACACGTTTAGCTTCTCTGTCATGTATGTTTACCACACGACATACGAACATCTGCTTCACAGTGAATATAAACTGGTCAGAATAAATTTGAACTTTGTGGACGTCCATCAAATTTCACTTTGCCTGCAGTCATTTAACAACCAATACATGCAAAAATGTCTGAAGTTAGTTGATTTTCAGTCTAAAGTAGATCATGTGATCATGCTGTGTCCCTCATAACCAATCAGAAACGTCTGTCTTTTAACGACATCAGGCATTGAGCAGCTGCTGTGTATATTACAGATTAAAGTTCAGTCTTACCTTGAGAGGAAGCAGGCTTTTGATATTTTTTTCTAGAATTATATTCCCTATGCGGGGTATATTCCTGAATTTTAAGCAGACCAATTTCTATATATGGATTTAGAAAGCAAAATAGGTCTCCTTAATTTTTTGGGGATTTTTTAAAGTGTTCTTTAACCAAGGCACTGTTTTGTACTGCTTATTCATTCCACTATTCAGCTTTAAAAAGAAATAATCTCTTCTGTTGATTAAAGATAATTGTTGGAGCTGAGCGGCACTCTGCAAACTCCAAATGGTGGCTGTTTTAAGGGTTTCTCTCGACCCATGTTGGTATAATTCTAGCAGTAATATGCTTGTCAGCTGAAGGAGTATATTATTAAGACCTGGGGAATCTGAGTGATTAAACTTTCCTTGTAGTGAGAGGCTTGAATGAAGAGCCACCCGAGGAGTAATGAGCAGTGCGTTTGGCAAAGCCAGTGGTTACCTTGGTGATGCAGTGGAAGAACTTTGGGGAAACTAGTTTTTTAATGCAAAAAAATTATTTTTTTGTACTTTTTTTCAATTTATTTATTTTGTAAAATCTGAACCCCATACAATGTCATGCATCTTTTAACCAGAGTTTGGTAGTTCAGGTCCAGAGAGAAAAAGTCTACACAGGGATTTTGTTTCAACCAGTGGAGTACTCAGTACTGTGACTCTTTATGCTCAACTGGTTGGTTGAAACAAAATCTTGGTCTGGATTTTTACTCTCTGCACCTGAATTAGCCACCTCTGTGTTTAACTGCCATGGAGCCTGTCCCAGGCAGCGCCGAGGTCAAGACAGGGGTACACCCTGGATGGGATGCCAGTCCGTCACAGGACACACACAGAGAAATGCTCTGTGGGCAATTTGGAGACACAAATTAGTGTTTGTCTTCAGACTGGGGAGAAAACACACACACACACACACACACACACACAGCAGAGGCAGGATTCAAACGAGGAGGACGCTGTTTCCCGTGAGCTGCATCACGAAATCTCAACATTTGAAGTAAGATGAGATTTGATACCGTGATGTGGTGTTGAGGCTGGGTGTTCCCTGTTTCATTCCCTTTCCAAAAAAGTTCCTCCTGTAATTAATTCAATTCTTGCTGTGTTCTTGACAGCGAGACTCTCGCCCCTTAGAGGAGCAGAATTAATCACAGCAAGTCTGCTATCTTAATTAAATCTTTTCATGTCACAGATTTTGCACAATAGAGCTGAAAATCTCTGTCATCTTATGGGTGCTTAGGATGGAGCGATACTGTGATGTGAAGAAGGTGTAAACGGGTGCTTTGTGGTCACGGCTATGCAGAGTGTGCATGCAAAACCTCTAAGTGATGCAAAACCTTGCAGAGGACCTCAGAATGTGCTTTGTCGAGTGGCTTGTCACGCTATTAGAACAAACTTTTAATATGCAAACGCAGACACCCACTTAAAATTTTCAGAGAATTTTTCTTTTTTTCACACTTACAAGGCTTGTTAACATAATGCATAACTCTTATGTAAGATTCAAGATTAAGTTAGTAGCGCTAATTAATTCAAAAGTGAAGAAACAAATTTAGCATGTTTGGACATTTTCTGGCATGCGCCATCGCTGTGCGTTTCCCAGTGTGTGACAGCAGAAGCCAGCACTGGATATCAATGCTGTTCAAGACGATCACCTCAAATGCTCTGGTGAAGAGACTGGAAGTCAATAAGTAGGTGCTGGAAATTGTGGGAGATTTATGTCAACTGGTTACTACAGATTGACTGACAGATGTCTTTACAGACTTTTCTACCTGAGAGGTGTGGCTTTCATTTCAGGCACCTGGATAAGCCTGTGGGTGTTACAGTATGTCAAGAGACAGTCTGCTCATTGTTGCTGAAAATGGTTTATAGGAACACCACGTAAGCAACATCGTAGTGACGAATAGCTCGGAGTAAATTACCTGTTAATACCACTAGTAGCCACTCTGGGGACCTCTGTGTACTCATGATAGATGTTAATGTATCTTAAACGTGGAAAATGTGTCAGCTGATATTTTATAGTCTTTGTGAGATTCCACTCAAGCAGCAAAGCTCTGGAAAGACAAATCCCCGCTGCATTAACTAGCATGTCCCAGTTCCTCAAGCCAGAAAGGGGAAGGTGCCTCTTAATAGCATTTAAGTGTGTATTTCTGAAACAGCCATTGGGTTAGGGGATTACCAGCTGTTTGCGGCAAGCTCTCTTTTCATAACAGGTCACTGTTTAAATTTTTTATTAAAAAGAATAGCATGGAAGTCATTGTTTTTTATCTAAAATAAGTAGTCTAAAACTATATTTATGGGTGTCTGTGCAAGAATGGTAGTGAAGATGCTTTTATGTAAAGTACAATGCATCATTGTTTATCTGGGTATGTGGCACAGTGTGTGTGAGTTATTCAAGAAGATAGTAGACCTAAAAAAAAATCCAAAATATCCATGTACAGTACGGATCTGTCAGTGGGCTAAGATGCATCTTTTTCGTTTGTGATTGACATTTTATAACATTTTCTTTGTTAGCGTCTTTTGTATGCTTTTGAGGGAGATACGATGGCAAAGTTAATAGGAATGCTTCATGATGTTAGGTAAGCAAACGTGATGTATCTCAAACATGATGTGTCAATCAGTCAATCAAAATTGTATTTGTCGCATACACAGTTGTACTCTACACATCAGTATTTTTAAGTATGCATACGAATTCGATTTGGAATGAGTAATTGTATCATGTCTTTTTGTGAGTATTCACAGAACAAATACCAAGTACCAGATACAAGTATATTATAAGGACGCAAATGACAGCATTTTGGGGAGTAGTCTGCCTTTTGATCACCTGATGATTTGCAGTGCATCTCAGTTTAATAGGTATATCTTCTGCGCTTTTTTGGAAAAGCTCAGTTAATGCACTTTGGGTTGCAGCTTGCTTTTAAGATCCTTAACAGGATGATAGAAAGGCCCCAAATATTGTGCTACCCTCTGTCTACTTGGCCAATTTGAACCTTTCCTAAAAGTAAACCTTTCCAGTGTACTGTATGCTGGGTAGCCAGTTTGATTTACATCTCAGAACGGTTATGCAGTTTGCACGATAATAAATTAATGGCTGCATAAATTATGTTAAGTGAATGAAAGGATATTCCAGCACCAATTCTTGTCCTATATTTATGGGTTTCTCTAGTGTGTTTGGAGCAGTAACTCCAATTTAAGACCAAATTTGTTAAGACATGGAATGCTGCTTCACTGCCTCATTTTCACAGGCTGTCTTGGCAATAATGCCCGTCAATCTGAGTCGATACTTTTTATAACCTCCTTGTCTCTGGGCTCGCAGACACCACCTGGTGGTTGGAAGGATCATTTCAAGGAGTTTGTCAGTCTGGAATGCCACAGCTGTAAATCTCTGGAGGTCTGAACACTTAATTTGAAAAGCTAATTGTAATTCACAATAGCCTAGCGGTTTTATTTAAAATTTTGAAGCGTGTGGACATTGTCAAGAAAATAAGGGTCTAATAATAATGATTTCAGATATATAAAGTTTAAGAAACAGTGTTTACGCATCTTATTTCATTTGGAAGGAAGGCCGTCCTCTGATTTCTTTGTTCTGCATGGCCTTATTTAGGAATTGCCTCCTTTAATTTTGATGCAGATCTACTAATGGACCCTTTCGTAAATAAACTAATGACCACCAGAAAGCTATGGAGGATGAAGCCCTGCTGGTTTAATAAAAACAGCCCTAGAGTGTCTAATTGTTAGAGGGTGGTTAGAGAGTCTGTTTTGTATGCAGACATGGGTGCGTTGCAGAGAAGTGGCCCAGATCAGTCTCATCTGCATAATGAAAGGGACTGTCATGTCCAGAGTAGATGAGGCTGGCCGTCAAAATTCTGGGGAGTCGGATGGAACGCTTACAGTAACTCCTTTTATTGAATTCTTATCTTAACCCTGGAAAGGAAGGGGGGAGGGGGAAAGGCTGCACCGCATGAGCAATGTGTATCTCATGGGCGTTGGAGCAGGCTGCTCTAGTGAGGGTTTGGTGTGCAGACAGATGGAATTCCTAGGGCTGCCCCTGAGCGCTGGCTCCAAGGAGAGCAGCCCAGCAGCCGTGTGGGCTGTAATGTTTCGGGCCATTTCTCATAGCTCCAGCCAGAAACCCACAAATGATCTGTTTGCAGCAAGTAGCAACTCCAAGGAGCCAGTTCGTCATTGTACCCAAAACTGGAAGCTGAGGCAAATCCCACTGAGACGACATAAATAATACTAAAAACAAAAAAAATATCCAAAGAGCTTGTCTTCTTCTATCTTGCAACAACACTTCAGACACATTTAAACCCTCCTATGCACTCTGATGCTGTGCTTTTCTGGGCCTGGACTGCATGCGGCTGAACACGCAAGTATAAAAAATGAGACTTTTAGCTGAGAGCAGCCCTTCTTGGACAGAACTGCATTATGGACCATATAATATGTATGGAGGTGGACAGAGTGTTTTGAGCTTGAAGTTTTTATTCTTTATTGCTTGATGTAAAATGCTTTAAACAGACAAGGCTATTGATAACTTTTGGATTTCATTTCTGTAAAGAATGCAGGATAGTATAAGCCTTATAAAATGTTAGAATAGAGGGTAGGATTAATTCTGTATGTATAGTGTTTATATCCTATTCTACAATATCCTCTACATCATAATCATTATAATAACAATCAATAATCATAATAATAAGAATAGCAAGCAAAGAAACAAATGAATGTGTTTTCAAATATCTTCCCATGTGCTCGATCATTTGATCTCTTTGCCCATTTTCTGTTTAACCAAATGATTCATGGCTTTTGAATTTGATCGACTGATCTCCAGAGAACACAAACTCGCCACTTTGATTTAACAGTTGCCTTGGTGAGTTTGATTCACTAGATTTTGAAAGTAAATGGAAGAAAATTAGATGATTTGTGTGCTAGTATTGTGGGCTAAAAAGATGTCAAAATATAATGTTTCCTTTGACAGCTTATTTTCTCATGATTTCATTGAGAAGTTTGAAATTTAAAGGCCCCAAGTTGTTTGATTTTTGTTTTCCGCCCATTTTCATCCCTTTATACCCCGTGCTTGTCAATTGTTTTCTTTTTGCCTTATTCACCGCAGTTTATTAGTTATGCACATATGTACTTTTTGCCAAGCTGTCATAGAAAACTGATATAATCTTTAAATAATTGCACATCTTCCTCTGTGACAATTATGAGAGGAACAGGGCTTTGCAGTCTGGTAACCAGAGTACAAGTAGATATTAGTGCCCTCAAGCTATGAGTTTGCTATGTCAGGTGCAGAGCTCACTTTTGCAATTGTAAAATTATATTCATTTGTCTTTCAGGATGAGATTTGGATAATTGCATTCTCTGATGTGTTTGTGTAGATCTCCCCACTCTGGAGCACATCTGTTTGAGGGTGGCTTAATTAATCAAAGCATTTGGCTCTATTTTTCGTATGCATGACAAATAGTTGGGAAACTTTCAAAATATTTTCCGATTAGCACAGTTAAAGTTATGTACTTAAGTTATGTCATGTTTGTCCTTCCAACCACATATGCTGCTCAGGGTCTTGCAGATGTCCTGCTTTTTACATTGAGATCAAATTGATATGAGCTTCATAACACAGAAGTATGTTTTTTGTGGTACAAACTGTCAGGACCTTCCTCCTGTATGCAGCTCCCCAAAACATTAAAAGTCCTGTTTTCTGAATAGACTGTTACACTGCCGGGACCTGTGCTTTCTCAGGATTGTGCTACAGTAGATGAGGGGTCAGAGGTCGATGGGCTTCCTCTCAGCAGGCTGCACACATACCACGCAGCTAATGGCCACACTCATACATCTGTGCATGAGTAGAGTCCCACCAGACAATGCAAACTGGCTGCATTTTCTGCAATATTTAAAGCAAATCACTGCAGATATTTTCCTTTGGTTCTAGTTCATCCGTATTACAGTGACAAGATTTTATTTATGGATCATTATTAAGGAGCCTGTGAGGTCACTTTCCATGTATGCATGATCTGCTTTTTGAGTTTGTCAGGCAGTGAAAGGGGTGTGACTTCTTCCCGCAGAAGCACCCGTCTGTTTCAGTCACGCCATATGTTCCTCAGCCCCAGGTGGGACAGGAAGCAGCTCCACGAGAGGCAGAGAGCTGTGGCCTTCTGCTGCTACCAGCTCGTAGCTGTTCTGGAGAACCACGCTCACAGACACAAAGAATTTCTAACAGGGACGGGAAAATTCTGCATTTCACATCGCTGACATCAACACTGGCTTTCCAGCTGAGTCTACATGAATTTTTTTTTAATGTGAATTCCACACAGACGTTATACGTGACTCATATTTTTATAGGCAAAGTCTTTCATATCCAGAAACATCTTACGCATTTTGAACTATGAATTTGAAAGGAAAGTGTGCCTTTTGACTTGTGGCTCTGAATTTTATTGGTTGGTAAAAAGCGGAATTTGATAAGCTCAGCAAATTATCAGTGTATTTCTAACCTTGTTGTGGACACCCACACCTGGGGACACCCACACCTGCATACAAACACCACATATTTCTCTTTGACTGGCAGCATAATAATTTAGGCATGACATTACAGATACTTATATCAAAAAATAAGGTTCTGACACTTTCTAGTTTCTAATTAGTGCAATGAAAAGATAAAGACTGGTGAATGTGAGGACAAAAATGCACTTTGGAATCATAAAGTGGAAATTAGTAATCATGAAAAACAAAATATAAAATGCTACTTTTACTGCTTGCCAATTTTCACCAAGGATTTTTCTAAGATGCAGCTAAGGATGAATGTATGAAATAATCAAATTTTGGCCTGTAACTCTCCCCCCCACCCCCACCCCTTCACACACACACACACGCACACACACAAACTCACATCCCGATGCTAGAATTGACACAGTCCATCCATTCATCGACTTTCAATACCCAATTATAAAAAAAAACAAAACATATATGCAGAGAATACACGCTGCTGGTTGGGTTTCACTGGTCTGCGTTCCAGAAACAGGAAAAATAAATATATTATTTACGCTTCAGAGATCGGGAGCCCAGTTCAGCCCTGAGCAGCTCAGCTTTGCAATGAATAAGTAACAAGCAGGATGCTCTGAGAACAAGTGCATCTGATGAAGCTGCAAAGGAAAAGGCCCAAATTGTGATGAATCCAATCTGAAGAGCTGTCATCTCCCTGGTAAAACCGAACAGTGATTTCCTCTCCATTGTGGGATATTATTTGGAGAGGAGCCTTAAACTAATTTTCAGTGTCCAAAGTGATTCCAGGCACAATTTCTTTTGGCTCAGACAAATGATGATTACTGCTTCTTTTACATAAGGTTGTCTTTGATCCTTTCTGTGCTCATTGTATTTTCTAGGGCATGAAAGTATATGATAACTCTGGGGTTCAGTCTATATAATGGTTACTTTGGAAACATCAGCCTTTCACTGTAGGGTGTACAGAAGCTGATGTGAAACAACGCAATACAGCAGCTGCTGCCCCGACTTTAAGGGCGCTGTGCACCTGACGGCTGTGTAATTGGACTGCAGTTAGGTTTGAAGTTACACTACAGTGCGTTTACAGAAACTCTTTCTGATTACAGTTTGCTGGTATGAGTCCAGTGTATTTTATAACTGAAGATATTTTCTAAAATGAATTGCTGGCCTGGCCTGGGTGAAAGATATAGGTTACTTCAAAAATAATGGTCTTATAATGCAGTAGAAACAGAAAATTTATAGACACTAGGGTCTATTTATCCTCTGCCATTCAGACACGAGGCATTTCAGCAATTCTGTCGGATTTAACATTTTACTTCGCATTTTTTCATTAATTGCCTATTATTGTGCACCGAATACAGAATTTATCGCTCCATTATTATCTTGGAATCTTTATTAGGTTCACCACATGTAACAAACCTCCCTGAGTCTACAACACAAGATCTGCTAGTTATATTGAGCTAAATACGCAACACGTAGTGCTTTTTCAGGCTGTTCATCGTTTTAGTTCAGCCAGAGATTGGAATAAGATGGCAAAATTGCTGAAACTGCAAGGTTTTATCAGTGCTGCTGAGTCCCTGTGCCCTATATCTGATTCATTGTCTTCTTGTTTTTGAAGGCTTCCAATTTCCCGCACTCTCTATCTGTCTGTTATTGTCCTGGTGTGATGGGACCTCTTGGTCCGATCACACGAGTCACAAGTAATGCTTTGAAAGATAGCCGATATTTTTTATTGTAGGATTTTCCAGTGACATGAGTAAAGCTGACCAAAGGATCCTAAGTTTAAAAATTAATCTTCTGGAAGAAACTTTATTAAATGTATGTTTTGTAGTTAAGCATATGGAGCGGACATAAGACATAAGGTTTTTGACGTATGCGTCAGGTGAATTTGTCGCTGCTCTTGTGCGTTTGCATCTGCATTTATTTGATATTTCGCTTTCCCTCAAGAGATTAAATTTTAAACTTAACTCGACATCTATTCAATTAGCAGACGCTTTTATCCAAAGTGACATAGATTTTGAGAAAGCAAGGTCAGACAATCCTTAGAGCAGTTGGGGTTAAGGGCCTTGCTCAAAGGCCCAACCGTAAAACCACTCTGCCCACTACAGGATTTGAACCTATGACCTTGTGGCGCTGTAATACACTGAGCCACATACCACCCACACTTTACCAGTGTCAGCTCCTAAAACTACGTGGCATTTACAAAAACTGATGGACTATTTTTTTTAAGTGTTATTTAGAAATTCATGAAAAACTTTAAGGTGATTAATATTCTGGTACTCATAGCTCATCCATTTGACTGGTCAGATGGCTGAAAAATGGCAGCGAGCTGGTGAGATAGCAGCCTCTTACATTTTTCTTGCTGCAGCGAAGGTCCATTGTGCTTGTGTGTTGTGTCTCCATATTTCCATTGTTGAGCTCTCCGCCTGTGACAGGCGGTTTTTCTGTTTTTCTTCCTAACTAGCTATCAAATTGATAGTGTTTTTTAGGAAGAATTGCAGGAAAAAAAAATTGGTGTGAGGAAATGAGCATCTTATTTCCTGGTAAATATGTGAGCCAGTTCCACCAATTCCATAACCGATTCGCACCGTCGGAAAGCGGCCCAGCTGGGGCCAGGCTAGACCCCTACTCCATCTCCATGGAAACGTCCACCCCAGACCTCATGCACAATTCATGCTGACCTTTTCCCTCTCTGACGAGGCCCTCTGGAAGTGTGGCCGGGCCTCGGCTCCGAGTCGGTGGGCTCCCTCGGCCCGATTGTATTTTCCTCCCCACCTTCCGAAGCAGGAGGGGCAGTTGTGTTGTAGAAACATCTACCATGAAATATTGATGAGGGTTAATGCCTTCCATAATCATTGGGGTTGGGTGGGGGGCAGACAGCAGACAGAGTAGAATGGGGGAGGCGAGAGCTTAATTGGCGATGTCCCCTTTTCTGGGAACGAGAGAGGAGGAGGGATAATTGAGACATCCCAGCACCCCTCCGAAGGCTGCCACACACTTCTTGTTGGTTACGGGCACGTCACAGTTTACGGACGGGCTTGTAATTTTCTACATCTTACTAATTTATTCCCTCGTTGTGTTTTATTTGGCATATTATGTTGCCTTGACGTCAGACATATGATTATTTTTTACTCATTTCAGATTTCTCATATAAACAAAACAAATCCATGTTCGCAGTAGCGCTATTTACTTACGTAAAAGGTTTGCCAGTCGGCAGAAGGTGGGATTGTCGTACGATGATGGGCAGCATTGTGACGGTGGGAATTCGGGGTTATGCTCGGTGACCAAAGCGGTCAGCACTTAGTTTGTAATTACTAGTGTTCTGCATATGCTAATGTTACATCCATTCTATTGCCATGAATTACCCAAATTACCCGTAACCATTTTAATTGAGATTTGAATTTCTCAGAAGAAAAAAACAGAGAAGACGAAATTATACAGGAGATAGATTTAATCTTTTTTTTCCATTTTATCGTGAGATTGAAGGACTTCCCACGGAATAGATCTGATGAAAGCCTGGTTGCGTAACGCACAGGTGTCCCCAGTTGCCTCTGATTGCCCTCTGTTTCATCACTGTCCTGTGGTGTATTTCCAGCAAACGGGTCCCCGCCGGGGGTGGAAACGGAAGCGGCCCCTTTTGCTCCTCGTCCACGGGCGTGAGCGGCGCCCGAGGAGCGTATCCGCTAATTAGAGCCTGAGTACTTCCTCTTTTAGGCTGCCTAATAGGAGCCAGCGCCCAGCGCCATTGGCTGCAAACCAGACTTTGACTTTAAAAGGCTACATGATGAAAATCTGGGCTTTGGGGAGGGAGGCCGCTCATGGAGGTGCTGGGAGTATACTGGTGCTTCAGTGTGCAGGGAGTCAAATGGCACTGGGACTGGAGTGCTGGGGCCATCCATCTGCTCCCTGTGTGGGGTAAGCTTGCTTGGGGAAAGGGTAGCACAGCACTGCAGCTGTTCCTCGACCTCTTCACACAGCAACAGCACATAACCCGGCGCCGTGCAGCCTTGCCTGTCTCTGTGCTACCCATTCATACGTACATGTCACGGCTGTGCGTTCCTAGGGTGCAATTCTGGCATTAAACTGCCAGGGTTGGAGATTTGAGTCTTGCCCTCATGACGTGTGCGGAGTTTGCGTGTTTTCCTCGTGTTGCACAAAGTCCCTCCTATGGTCCCACATGCGGTTTAGCAAAATGGCATCCCTAGCGTGTCAATCTGTGCATGCGTCCTGCAAAGGACTGGTGTCGTGTCCAGGAAGTCCCCCGCCTCGTGCCCTGTGCCCGATGGGATAAGCTCCAGCCCCCTACCATCCTGTACTGAATAACCGTTTACGGGATGCAGAGATAGATGGATGTATCCTTTGGTATTATATTTTGCTGAATGTTAAGTGTTTTGTTATTAAGATGTTATGACCTTGCAAATTTTCTTTTTATGCTTTTGATTTATACAGTGTTAAAGGAGTGTTCTCATTTTAGATTTATATATATGTGCTAAAAACATTTTTTTCTATCTCTATTGCCACACAATTGTAAATTATAGTTCTCATTAGGGCTGGTCCGAATACCATTTTTTGAGCTTCGAGTATTCGGTAGTGATCAACATCGAATATTCGAAGCTTCGG
>JAODLC010000133.1:17851798-17862202 GCA_026781145.1 Hippopotamyrus pictus
TAATAATTTTAATTTTAAAATTTTTTTTTTTTTTTTTTTTGGTGTTTATGGTATGAGCGTGGCACTGTACACGGATCCATGGAGTGGTTATGTTTGTACTTTTAGGCTGCCGGGGGATGCTCTGTGGATTTGGGGCAGTGTGCGAGAGAGACCCAGCAGACCAGTCCAAAGGGACCTGCGTGTGTAAGAGGACAGTGTGCCCCCTGGTGGTGGCACCAGTGTGCGGTTCCGACAACTCCACCTACTCCAATGAGTGTGAGCTGGAGAAGGCACAGTGCAGCATGCAGAGGAGGCTCAAGGTGGTGCGCAAGGGGCCCTGCGGTGAGTACACATGCACCCCCCCCTACTGTTATAGACCTGCTATGCAGCCTTTTCCCTAGGATGTCTTCTGCGTCATCCACACTGTCCACTGTTGTGTCTGCTGGACCTCACCACTGTGCTGAGATCTCACAATGCGACTGTGCATCAGTCTCACAACAGTGTGCCTGCGGGATCGGTGAGTGTTTCATCATCATCATCATCATCATCATCATCATCATCATCATCATCATCATACAAGATAGCCTTGGGACCTGTGGGCTTGCATCCTGAAGAATGGAACAGGACTGGTGTGATCATCACTAAATGAAATCCCGTGAAACAGTTTACACAGCATGCATTGTCCTGTTCCTCCATGGTGCCCGCTTAGGTGCAGCATTACCAACCACACTCAGAGTCCTGTTCCTCTATGGTGCCCGCTTAGGTGCGGCGTTACCAACCACACTCAGACTCCTGTTCCGCCATGATGCCCGCTTAGGTGCGGCGTTACCAACCACACTCAGAGTCCTGTTCCTCCATTTTGCCCGCTTAGGTGCGGCGTTACCAACCACACTCAGAGTCCTGTTCCTCCATGGTGCCCGCTTAGGTGCGGCGTTACCAACCACACTCAGAGTCCTGTTCCTCCATGGTGCCCGCTTAGGTGCGGAGTTACCAATCACACTCAGAGTCCTGTTCCTCCATGGTGCCCGCTTAGGTGTGGTGTTACCAATCACAATCAGAGATTGGCACAGCCCAGCATGCTCCATGCAGGTGAACATCTTGCTGCATCATTAACAAGCCTTAATTACCACTTTCGTTAGAGCGGTTGTGGTGCGTGTGCTTACAATGGGCTTCAGCCAGACCACTCACTGAATCACTGAGTCCAGAAACATAGAACTGACTTTGTGTTTTAATTCTGATATTGTGACAAGCTTAATGTGAATCAAATAAATTACAATGATTTATTTTTTGCTTATGTCTTCGGAACTTGTGTCTTAGGGAATTATACACTATGTTTTATGGACATAAACAAAAGACAAATGTCATTGTCATTCAGATATTGTTTTCTGAGTGACCCCAGTTGTTGGAAATGATTAGACGAAAAAGATGAGCAGCACTTGCTCAAATTTAGCAGTTCAGTGGGTGATATTTTCTGCCATCATGTTGTGCTTGAAGCTAAATGAGTCATCCTTATTAGTTGGGTGGGGGGGAGAATTCTCAACCCAGGCCTTGTCTCATTCGCTCTGTGGGTGGTGGGGGGCTGATGTGGGACTGTGACAGGGTTGATGCTGAGGTCCCTGAAGTCTAGTCGTTTAAGCTCAACATTACAGCCCCAGTGCCTTGTACCACGGGCAGTGCCCTTCTGCCCAATTACTGACTGGCGTTTCAATGCTGCACAAGCCAGCCTGATCACACAGCAAGAGAAGAAAAAGGCTTTTTCAGTTGTTCTTTGTTGCTTTTTGGCCCCGCTCACCAGTGGGTAACTGCAGTGTAATTTATGGGGCCTGATTGAAATTGAGAGAGCGCATTTATTTTCCATAGCCCGTTCTCCTTAATTGCTTTCTGAATGCCTAACTCAAGCTGGGTGAGAAACTTTCGGATAAAAGATATCAAATTTAAAGAGGGGGAATTTAAAGTTGTCTTTATTTTGCAAAAGCAGTTGATTGAACACTATTGAATATTCTACCAATGTCAGTAAAAAAATGTTCCCAGTGTCTGTGTGTCAAAGAGTTTCTAGATGGACTCTAGGAGCTAAGAGAAAGTCAGAGATGAAGGAAGAATGAGGAGAGATGAGACGGATTTCACAGCCGAGCCCCGTTTTCCATGACCTGGCCATCCGGGGGGGTTCGGATTTTTCTAGGGAATGTGAAATGTCTCCAAAATTTGATGCGAAATTGTTTGATGTTTCTCCTTTGTCCACTTTGTGTCCTTATTCAGAGTCAAAACTGGGGACACAGATATAGAGACGACCTGGAATCAAGGCCAAAGTACCAGAGTGTTGGGACATTTCTAGGGTTGGCAGCTGATAGGTCAGAGTAGCGTAATTCATAGTGGTAATTTCTAAATATAAAAACAAAAAGAAAACTAATTAATTCTCTTCCACAACAGCAAAATATAAAACTATCTCTTTTCCAATATGGGGACAACCTTTTCTTGCCTTTATTTTGTTGATATGGGATAACCGTCTTTAGATCACTTTACACAACAATATCTGATAAATATATGAACAAATCAAGCATGCTAGGAACCAGAATTACTCGCTAAAACTTGAGGTACTTGTCTGGAATTTTGCACTTTTTCAAATTCAGTAGCGAGTTAAAGGTTTTTCTTACATTTTGGAAGTGCCTTTAAATTTTGACAGTGATAAACTATAGCTCTGGTTAAAAGATTAATTAATATTTAAAAAATTCAGCTTTTATGTTTTGAATAATGTTCAGTATTTCAGTATATTGTACGTCTTCCCAGCCCTTAATTATTTTTTTTTTACCTGTCACAGATCCTGTCTGTCAGCGGTTCCTGCCTATAGCTTTTTTCGGTTGAGCGATGTTGTCATGGTTCCCTCTCTCGTACTGTTCCTCCCCACCACACACACAAACACCAACCCCCTACTCTCCACCATCAGCACTGTTATCTACTTTGGAACCTGCAAGATTCTAAATATACATGGTGCAGAGACCAAACGTGTCTTTGCACCTGCAATGTGTAACCTGGAGCATATTATTATCTACATTAATAGATCCATCCTTCTTGGAGCTGTGGACTTACCCAGACATACAGCCCCTCTGTGGATTCTGCACTCTCACACAGTCGTTGATGTCATCGGGGTCACATTCGCCTCAATTGGTTACCTTTAAGCTATAAGCCTGTTGAATGGGCTCCTTAGTCAGGAGGAAGGCGACTGCATGCGGTTTTCTCTGCATGCGAGTTCTCCCAAATGCGCTGCGTTGTCCGTACATCTGAAGATCCTGGGTGATCCTGGCTTTTCTTCATTCACAGAGACTCATTGCTCCTCACTACGCTTCCCAGCAGCTTTGCTCAGCTTCTTACTTTGAGCTGATATTAATTAATAGATACAACTAAGTTATTCTGATAAGAATTGTTGCTTTTCCATAGCAGAATATTTGATGCCATATCAATTGGTCAATGACATAGTGACGCCACACACATTTTGAGGACTTTTCATTCGTGATTGTATGTGGTTTTAAAATCATTATTTTTTGCACCTTGGGCTGGACACAGGCTAACATCTCTTTTTGCACCTTAGGCTGTGCTGCTTTTTCACTGCCTGATAGACACAGGCTAACATCTCCTTTTATCCCTTGGGCCATGCTGAATTTTGGCTACCTGATAGACACAGGCTAACATCTCTTTTTGCACCTTAGGCTGTGCTGCTTTTTCGGTGCCTGACAGACACAGGCTAACATCTCCATTTATCCCTTGGGCCATGCTGAATTTTGGCTACCTGATAGACACGGGCTAACATCTCTTTTTGTACCTTAGGCTGTGCTGCTTTGAGCTGCCTGATAGGCACAGGCTAACATCTCTTTTTGTACCTTAGGCTGTGCTGCTTTGGGCTGCCTGATAGGCACAGGCTAGCATCTCTTTCCCTGCCATGTGCCTTTTTATCTCCTCTTTCATGAGTCTACAACAGTGGCATCATTCCAGGCTTTCTCGCTTATTGTTTTGTATGCTACAAAAACACAAATGATAGTAATTTACTGTCTGAATGCCCCAACATTTATTTTTGTCTCCGACATGCAGGGAGAGGCACAGTTTGAGAAACAAGTGTGAATAATTTGAATTGATAAATAAAGACTCCCTACTGTGACGGTGAAATTTATTATTCACCTGACAGAATGGCTTCCAAAGCAGGAAAAGCCAACCCTGACTCTACAGTATGTCCCCTGCATCACCTGCGTAGAGACAAAGCTTTGAATATCTGACAAGGAGTCAATTGAAATTCTCATGCCATAAGACTGAAATTCTCATGCCGTAGTTGCTGGGGGTGGGACGGGACAAGTGCATAGGGATTTTGGACAAACAGCAGTGCAATGCTACAGAAGACAAAATAACAGTAAAAGGTGTGATAATAAATAATAAATAAGTAGTGCATTATGGGTGGCTGCAGAGGGCTGTGCAAAAAGACAATAACGCTGAATAAGGGTTTGGAAACGAGGAAGTAGTACTTTGACAAAAACATGACCGTGCGATGCGACGACTGCAGGGTGGACAGGTGCAGGTCACTGGCTGTTAAGGCACCTGATGGCTTGTTTCTGTAAATTAAATCTCTACGTCCCATTGGCTCACACTCCACTTCACCTGAATTATGCATCACTGGAATCGGGCTTCTTGGAATGCAACACACAAGACATACTAATGATCTATGAGAGGGTATGAAGAGGAAGCATTATCTCATTTAAATTCCAGTAAAAACAGCATTTTTTTGTCAGCTATTCAGATTTTTTTTTTTGTTTTATCTGACTTTTGTCTCACATTATCAATGTTTTAATTATGTGTTGTGATTTCTGCATGCCGTCCTTGTCTTTTGTTTAATGTTTATAGAGCACAGCCATACCTGCCTTATCTCCTTCATCTGCTCCAGGTCCCTCTGGTTCCCTGCTTCCTGCCTCTTTGATTGCCCTCTCCTGATATCACGTACACTTGCAGCCTGGGTCCCCCCTTGGCGGGGTTTGAACCCTGTGACAGCAGGATGTTTCGGTCCTCCATAATCTGACAGCTGGGGCAAGGTTTCTTTGGAGAGTTTCCAAAAAGCTGGAGCCCTTGTGTTGAGCCTGGGAGTCGTTTTTTTTCCAGAAGATGCTCAGCAGTGGGAGGAGTAACAATCTTAGAAAGGATTCTAATAGTGTTTCTTACCAGTGCCTCACTAAGCCAGTGCAATAACGGCAGAATAATGGGGGGAGCCGCTTATCTTCTCTGTTTGTGCGCCGTATTTATGAGCGCTAATATTTAGACGGGCATTTCTCCTGGGTTTGTGGCCACTGCCTCTTTGAGCTTTTGAATGTGTTTGTTCATTTGTTCATTGTACTCTGCTATCTCTGTCTAGTTCATGTTGAACAAAGTTGCTTATCAGAACGGCCCAAAGAATTAAATTTGTCCAGTCGAACAGCATATTTTGAGTGATAAGTTGTTTGGCTATTTGTGTGTGTGTGTGTGTGTGTGCATGTGTGTGTGTGTTTGGCTAATGTATATATTGTACTGTGGGGGCCAAATGTCCCCACAATGTGATAAAGCCTGTTATTTTGACGTTGTGCAAACCATTTTTTCGGTCCAAACAAGGAGAAACTCAGTTTTAAAGTAATCTGTGACTGCAATCAAAAAATTAAAAATGCCAAAACTTTCGTATTTAGTTTGGTTACTTAGGGTTAAGGTTTGGGCTGGGTAGGGGTTAAGGTTCTCACGTTGGGAGATTTCCCCATAGAAATGATTAGAGAGTCCCCACAAAAATGTAATTACACACCTGTGTGTGTGTGTGTGTGTGTGTTAGTGTTTGTGCACATGTGTTTGTGTGGCAGTTATTGAGAATAAAATGACAGAACAAAGCATTTGCCATATGTGTTCAGTAGTCATATAGCATTTACATAATGTATGAGCTGGATAGCCGTATATCCTGAATCATTCTGACATCAGAATGGGCTTAATGATGTAAAGCAGACCACATTTTATAAAACAGAATAATAACAGAAATTGCATTGGACTGTGGAAAATGAGAAGCGCTAAAAAAAGCCCTGGATACAAAGTGTCAGGTACCCTTCCCTACTGAACATTCCGATAGTCATTTATAGGGGGCCGTAATGCCGCCTGAATCACCACCGGGGCGTGCTCCACGATGGACGTTCTTTAAAAATATATTTCAGACGAAGTAGTGAGTGACGTGAGAGGTAGTTCTGTGTGGGGGGATGAGCCTGGCTGTGATAATGCTCCATGCTGAGCTGTGTGACAGGGCGGTGAGTGTGAGATAGACGGCTCTCTGTATGAACACTCCAGTGGGCACCCTCTTCAGACAGAGCGCTGCCTATAGCCATCTGATCTCCTCTGCTTCTTATCAGGATTAATTCCAGAGGGGCCGAGCGCCTGCGTAGCGAGGAAGGGGGCCGCTCTCCACAAGCGCTGCTGCTTCCCGCCATTCGTTACGGCGTCTTATTTATATTACTTGGGCATCAATCCTTCTTAATCATTCAATACCTGGCTAAATGCTACATTTAAGGGCACACGGGACAATCTGAACGCTCCCAATTGCTTTCCGAGCAGTGCCCTTGCTTAAAGGGCAGGGATGTACAGACAGTTAAGATAGACAAATCGAGTTTCAGCCGAAGCACTGGATGTTGCCTGTCTCACGCAGTAGCTGAAATCCAGTGCATTCAGGCCGCCGCCTTGGGTCTGGGAGAGATGCCAGTATCTGCTGGGACTTTTGAGACAGATTAGCAGCAGTTGGTTTTGAATGGTGGAGTTCAAATGAAAGTCGTGCCGCCCCCCTTTTAAAGATCACGTCGGAGGAGCTGTGCCCCCCGACTGTCTCCTGACGCATCCAAGAGTTGCGAAGCTAATTAAGTTTCCCGTCTGAAGGTAAACAGGCAACCCTTCAGAAAGTTTTGGTAGATAGGTGAAAAGTGCTGCGTCATCCCCGTGTAATTTTATGGCGTCTGGTAAATTAAACTGCCTGTTTTCAAGGAGTTAAATGGTATAATGTCTTTTTATCAGAAGCAGCGTTGAACACTTGTTTGTACTGCTGGATGTTCAACATAGTGGTCTGAGTTAATCATCCAGTTGACAGATATATTACTTCAACTCCATGCATATTCAGTCTGATCAGCAGCTTCACGTGTGGGCCTGTGTGTTTGGTAATTGTTCTAATAGTTACTGTTGTTCATCATAATAATACCAGATGTCAGTGTTACATATACAGTACTGTGCAATACTCTTAGGCAGTCAAAAGGAATGTTCAAAGCTGTTTATCTGGGTAGCAAGAGCACATTTGCTCAGAACCAAAACATTTGAACATATGCAAATTATGAGTAAAATAAAAACTAACAGGAATTTCTTCTGTTTTCCAAAAAGTTACTGACGTCTTCTTGGATGGCTAGATGGACACCGCTTCAGTTCCCAAACCTCTCCCCAGGGGCACCTCAGCCGTTCCCTGTATTTAAATTTCACCACCAGCCAATTTCTTAACTAATTAAATAATTTAATTAGAAGTCAATGAGATATTGATTAGCTATGCGAGGTCTGCTAGTGATCGAGTTTAAAATCACATGGTTGTGTTGGACAGTTGCTATAAAACTGTGGGATGACTTTAGCAGAGGCTTTGAAGTGGCAAAGCTGACACACTTTGACACGTATAGTAGCAAAGTTTTACACAAACATCAAGATCATATAAACATAATTTTCTTTGGCTGCCTAAGACTTCTACATCTTCTGTATCTGTCTAAAACATTATTTCAGAGAAAATCATTAAAGCTATTACGTAACATTAGAATATGTGCAAAGAGCAGTAACAGAATAAAAATTACCTGATTATTTTTTGCTTTCTGCTCTACAAAATTATGTAGCTGATATCTCCTAGATGAATACGACTTTTTTTCCCAGACCTCCCCTCACGGGTATCCCACCTAGTCCAAGTAATTGTAAAATTTCTCCATCAGCTCAATTACATAACTTAATTAAATAATTTGATGAGGAGTTGACCACCCAGATACTACTAGGTGTGCTAGTAGTCGAGTCGTCAGATGCATGCCTGGTACAAGATGGTTGCCACAAATACTGGGGTGACGTCAGGTGAGGTTAAGCTGTCACGCTGTAACAAGCATAATATCAGATTTACACCAATATGAAGATCATTTAAACATTGCAGCCTAATACTTTTGCACACTTAAGGTATCCTTGGGCTGCATGGTCCCACGGAATTGGGGTTTTGTCTAATCAACCAAAAGGCTCAAAGTTAGATGAACTGGTATCTCTAAATAGGGTATGAGTGTATATGTGCGTCTGTGTGTATGTGCCTGGCAAAGGACTGGCATCCCATCCTGTGTGTACCCTGGTATTGTGCCCTGTGCTGCATGGCATTGGCTCAAGGTCCCCGACAGAACCCTGACCAAGATAAGTGGCTATGTGATGGATGGATGGACACAAGCTTTGCCTCAGTGCATCTTGGGTAGCTTACCATGCAACTGAAAGAAACAAGTTTACATCGCATGCCAAATGCGGTGTGGTAGCAGCCATCAAAATAATCTCAAGCTTCAAGCAGATTTCATAACCAAAAAGACAGTTTTGCATATTACATTTGATTCTCAAAATCTGTTTCACATCCTTTTTAGGCCATAAGGATCCTTGCAGTGTGGTGACCTGCAGCTACGGCAGTACATGTGTGCAGTCCTCCGATGGCCAGTCAGCAAAGTGCATGTGCCCGCTGTCCTGCGATGGGCAGCCGGAGCAGACTGTCTGCGGCAGTGATGGCAAGGACTACCCCAATGAGTGCATGCTCAACAAGCACGTCTGCGCCACCCAGAGGAACATCAGGAAACAGCATCAGGGGCCCTGCGGTTAGTCCCTGTTTCATCTTCCTCTTATGCTATTATATCTATCTGTAAATTTAAATTAGCGAGCAAGACAGTAGAGGGGCAATAAATTCAATTTATTTTTATATAGCGCCTTTCACATCCCCCAAGGCTGCCTACGTGGGTGTGTTATGATACATTCCTACATCAGTTATACAGAAAGAGGAGAACAAAGAAATGAAAGAACGAAAAGCCAGATAAAGAGAGAAGAAAGACCCCCCCCCCCAACACTGAGCATGCTAGCATTATAGGAAAAGCAAAGAGTCGACTTGCTTGCTAAAAGCGAGGCGCAGATCTAATGCTTACCTGCAGTGTGAAACTGCAAAGTCATTTCCAAATTACAAATTACATCATTGCGTTTTTATATCAGTATGCAGGAGGTTTTATTTTATCAGACATATACAGAAACTGTTTTAATTCTGTATATCCAAACTGAAGTTGTTTGGATACAACAGCTACCACCCCCCCAGGTGTTGGGTGATCAGTGAGTGTGTGGATTTCACCTGGTCTCTGCGTTTCTGTGCTTTCTTTTGGTTCTCTGTCTGACATGAGAGTAAATGCCTTGTGACAGAGACTGGCATCCTATCCAGGACAGCCCCTGGCGCGGAACCAGTTTTTCCTGGCATGGAGTCTGGGCTCCCTACGACCCTATGTGGATAAACAGTCGGAAGAAAGGATATTGTGTTAGTCCATCGCCAGGCACAAACCGACACACAATCATACATTATAGGCAATTTGGAGACGCTGGCTCTAAACGGCGTGCTTTGGACAGCGGGAGGACGGGGCGGTACGTACAGCAAGGCGCGGAATGCGAGCCCAGCTCCTACAGAGCAGGGGCGAGATCCAGTCACCCCAACCCTGGACGTGCAGAGCAGCAGAGGAACCCACTGAGTCGCAGTGTCACCTTTACATAATCTATACTAAAATTTAAATTTGTTTACACAGTAGGCTTTCGTTCCGTTACCACACTGTCTCTTTGTGATGAAGTGAAGTTTCAGGCTAAAGAATCAGTGATGGCGACAGCACTGGAGACTGACAGCAGGGCCGTTTTGATTAAAAATGATTAAGCTTTTCTGAGAAACATTGTAATTGCATCCATTCGTAGCTCTACAGTGAGTCTGACTGGGTTAGTTTCCAAAACGCACAGCAAATCAGATTTAGTTTCAGTTCACTTCTTGATTGGAAATAAATTGCTGTACCCAGTTCAATAATGAATTCTGGTAAGAATATTTTACTGTGTTTACACCTTTCAGACTTCTCTCTATAATTAGTTAATTTTTATATATAACCACTGTATTCTTTATTTTGAGCATGATACTTGCTAGACTTACTTAGTGAGAGGCAGAAATTTTGAGCAATTTGACAGGTCTACTTCTAATAATAGATTTCCCAATGCTGATGATTATGATTATTATGCAAACCCTCCTGAACTTAAGGATTACCAAGAAAAAACCAGATACCGTATTTTTCGCCATATAAGACGCACTTTTTCTTCCCCAAAACTGGGGGGTAAAAGTGGGTGCGTCTTATACGG
>JAODLC010000133.1:17864635-17878967 GCA_026781145.1 Hippopotamyrus pictus
GTCTGATGCCGTTTCGTCTGAAGTCTGACGGATTTTTTCATAAGACCTGAGGATGTCCTAAAATGAACACCGTACATGCCATGTTGGATATAGCAAAGGCAAAATCAGGGGTCATTCTTGTGATCAGGGATCATTGCTATATGCGATTACTTGTTAAGATTAACTTTTCTTATTTGTAGAAGGACTAGTTTGTGCTGGTTCGCTACTTTGTTTCCATGTGTGAGCAAACACAGTCTACGTCTGACCTGAGCAGCCCTCTCAACATTGGTACTGTGCATGTGTTTTGGTCCCTGTGGACTGAGTGATACTCACTTGTGGCTTGGCTGCCGTTTAATAGACCAATGCAGATATGCTATGTTTTCCCTGTGCCTCTGAATATACAGTAGGGGGCTGTAATCTTCCAATGTTCTATACAGAGACTTCATAGTTTTGTTTTTTTTTTCCCTCTTAAATTTGGCATAATCCAGGCAATCTCGGTAATGCCAATGTAGGCACTGAATGGTGGGGCACGCACCCCCCCGGGATATCTGTATTGTCAGCCTCTCTTTTGTTATCAGCCTAAAGGCTACAGACTTCATCAAATCGCATAATACTCTTGGAGATGTGTGCAATTTGCTTATTTCACCCAAAGTTCTGTAGGTATCCGGGTATCCAAGAGTGATGTCCCTATATGGACATGTCTGTTGTGAGACGTGTCTTTGTCCATGGAAACGACAAAGAAATATTATGTGGGATATGTTGTTAAATATCACGTACAGAATTCATCGCAGTGTTGACCCTTGTAGGTGACAGTAGAGCATCATGCAGAACCTTGTGTAAGCTTTGGGTTTTAATTTCATCAGTGGGTTTCCTCTCCATTCCTCCCCACTCCAGATCCCTGCAAGAACAACCAGACCAGTGAGAGCTCTGGGTGCTGGGTGAAACCACGGACGCGCCAGGCCCAGACTTTCGCCCTCCCCGAGTCGTGTCGCCCCGATGCCACGGCTCTGTGCGCCAGCGACGGGCAGACGTATGACGGCGAATGCGGCATGCAGCTCACAGGCCGGCTGAAAGGCGTCTTCCTGAAGAAGGTCCACGATGGAGAATGCTGGGAGCACGGTGCGACTGCCCATGTGCTGCTGTGTAAACTGCTGTTCTGGGTCATCATTCTGCACCAGTGACTTTGTTATTAAAGTAAAAAGAATCCATCCATTTATCTGTCTGCCTGCCTGCTCCTGGTCAAGGTCGTGGGGGTCGGGGGGGGGGCGATATAGTTAACTAGTAGCAGTTTTGGGGGAAGGTAACAAAGTCTTTCAATATGAACAATTAAATTAAAAAGAGCAGATGTGGTATAATGGCATATGTGGTCAATTTAGTTGCGTTAAGTGTGAATGATGGGTGATATATAATCTGGTACTCACATTCATGATAAATGTTACTCAATGATCATTGTAAATCTTGTATAATAAAACATCCATTTTCTCAATGGATGGACTAAAATAGTTAATAGGAGGTATATGTCACGATGTGCCCAGCTAAAAGAATAGATCTTACACTGCCTCTCTTTGAAGACCTATAAATGAAACCATGTGTTGTGGTTGAGTACCAAAATTAACGAATCAATAGTCATTTGCTAAGCTGACCATTTTGCTATTTTTATGGATGGTAGTAAAACTATAGCTATTTAAAATGTATTACTTTGCTCAAGACTATGACAGCGATGGCTAAACCTAAAGCATTCTAGGTCTTGAATCCAGTTTCAGAACTTTAGCACCACAGTGCATCATCTCACCTCATCTAATTCCATCTCATCTCAAGTAGCTTTTGGCTGAATGTGCAGAAGAAATCAATCCATTGTTCATGCCATTTTTCAGGGGCTGTTCGAATGTCAAGGGAAAAGTAACTATACAGGCGTATATAATGCATAACCTTCTGTCTGAAACTCCCTGTTTGATGGAGTCCAGTTTTCTAGCTCTGTCCTGCTCATCCTTGGTATACTGCCTGAGTGGCCAGTCTTATCCACAAAGGGCCGGTGTGTGTGCAGGTTTTTGGGATAACCTAATTAGGTCAGCTGTTCAAACCCAGGTGTGAAGACTCTTCAGCCAATCAGTTCTCTAATTCGTAGTCTAATTAGGGAGTTGCAGCGAAAACCCACATACTGTACACACTGGCCCTTTGTGGATAAGACTGACCAGCCCTGGTATATTGTATTTGTAGTTATAGAGCAGTTAGTGTGCCTAGGTCTTGACTAGACTGTACGCCAGTCTCTTGTTAAAATCATTTAAATACACATTAAATACAAACTGCACTGCATTTTGTGACAGAGAGCTGCAAGGGGGACTGCCAGTTCAACGCCGTGT
The DNA here is from genome assembly GCA_026781145.1 of Hippopotamyrus pictus. Lineage (NCBI taxonomy): Eukaryota > Metazoa > Chordata > Actinopteri > Osteoglossiformes > Mormyridae > Hippopotamyrus > Hippopotamyrus pictus. The sequence goes on from JAODLC010000133.1 coordinate 17,866,975, forward strand.
GCCTGCTGGATGAGCTCGGACCACGCTGTTCCTGTGAGCCCATGCACTGTGACGGGTCGTACAAGCCACTCTGTGGCAAGGACGGCCACACCTACGCCAACGACTGTGAACGGCGTCGTGCTGAGTGCCAGGGCAAGGCTTACATTCCCATCATGCAGCTGGGCCCTTGTGGTAAGTCTGGCAACACTGGCTTTTTTGTCCTCAAAGGGTCGGTACTGTCAAAAAGTGAATAGGTGGTGTCAGGATTCATAAAGATGGTGGATTTCTTCTGGGTCTAGATTTATGAAAAACGAGATTGAAAGCTCTAAAAATGACTCTATGCTTGTCCTGTTGAGTCTTATTTGTCTTAGGAAATTTTTTCTGTTTTGTCTTTATGTGGAGTATATTTGTTTTTGGGAGGAACTGTCATACATTAGCCTAAATCTTTGTGTCACCCCAGGCTATTGTATGTAAGACTTATGTATTTCCACCGTGTTTCAAATTTGATGTTTAATTCATCAAGTACAGTATTTCAGTAATTCGGCACACTGGTCTTTTGTGAGGCTTTGTTTTGCCCTCTTAAAATGCCAACTTTGTGCTTTAGTCAATCAGTGCATATCTTTTAGTGGTGTCTAGAAAGGACTGGTACTATTCCTACTAACTGACGTACCCAGAGGAAGCCCACACAAACTGACATACCCAAAGGCAGCCTGCACAAACTGAAATACCCAAAATCAGCCCACACAAACTGAAATAACCAAAGGAAGCCCACACAAAGTGACATACCCAGAGGAAGCCCAAACAGACTGAAATACCCAAAGGAAGCCCACACAAACTGACATACCCAGAGGAAGCCCAAACAGACTGAAATACCCAAAGGAAGTCCACACAAACTGAAATACCCAAAGGAAGCCCAAACAGACTGAAGTACCCCAAGGAAGCCCACATACACTGACATACCCAGAGGAAGCCCAAACAGACTGAAATACCCAAAGGAAGCCCACACAGACTGAAATACCCAAAGGCAGCCCACACAAACTGAAATACCCAAAGGAAGCCCACACGAACTGACATACCTAGAGGAAGCCCAAACAGACTGAAATACCCAGAGGCAGCCCACACAGACTGAAATACCCAAAGGCAGCCCACACAGACTGAAATACCCAAAGGCAGCCCACACAGACTGAAATACCCAAAGGCAGCCCACACAAACTGAAATACCCAAAGGTAGCCCACACAAACTGAAATACCCAGAGGAAGCCCACATAGACTGAAATACCCTGAGGAAGCCCACACAACCTGAAATGCCCAAAGGCAGCCCACAAAAAGAGAGAGCCAAGGCCATTAATCAAATACGCATGCCTGAAGTGCTGGACACTGTGCCACTGCTCCATCAAACATTAGTTCTCCAAATAAATAAATAAAAATAACTCTCAACACACTTGTTTCTCTGCCTACATGTTAAACAAAGTCCAGTACTTGGCAGTGAAGAGTGGGTGGAAGAGACATAAATTAATCTGTTCCGACTAACTAGACACTAGAGCACTGTATGAATAGACTGCAGTATTGCTGCTTACCCAGTTAAAGACTTTCATTTTATTGTGGTATAGGTAGCACCAACAGCTTTATTACTGTAACCTCATTACCATTGTTTATAAATCTTTTCCAAGAGTTATACTGTATAAATTTTAATGCTAAATGGCCTTGTTCTGGTCTGCTCTGCTTTATTTAGTTCTTTTTGATTTGGCTAATGTTCCACTTCATCTGATATTTGCTAGTGACAATTTAGTGTGTGATTTTATTTTACAGTACAAAAAAATATGTTTTCCTGTTCTGTGACTTGTTCACAAAATATTCCTGTTTTTCGTTGGAAATTCATCCCAGTGCATGACAGTTTGCTCTAACAGTTTGCTCTATGTAAGACTAGTGTGCAGAGATGGAAGGTCTAAAGTCTGGACACAGTCACGCTCTGATAATATCCTTGTCTCAGCCCTTTACTAGCTACCTTTTCTGCTGAGCTGCTTTGATATTCCGAGTTGCAGTCCCAAAAGCATTAATAGACAGAAAGGTGTGACAAAGCCAATTTTCTCCCCAGTTGGGGACGGCTAATCCCCATCTCATCACAGAGTGGGAGCAGTAACAAGAGCTGAGTTTTTAACAGCTCTGTAATGATGATGGTCAGAATTCGGACATCATGTATTACACATAATAGTCACCGCTGCTTATAAGAACCTTGAACCTCCAGCATTTAAGTGTAGTTAGAACCCTGGTGTAATATCAGTATCCGGCATATGTATTTGATGATGGAAATTAGTTTGAAATACATCATTTTGCATGCTTCATGGTTTTGCAACCAGTAGTTTTATATAAATAGGAAATACAGTGTAGCTCATTTCCTATCATAATCCAGAAGTTTGTTGCCCCCTGGGATACATGCAGCAGGATATGCCAGTGAAGGCAGGGCAGAAGCGTTTGTATCTCTGTGCTCTGAAAGGCGTCACTGCCCGGTATTTCTACAGCAAATCTCATTCTTTGTAGTATGTCATTCTACATGGTTGGGGAAGTCTTGCATGACATCATCATTAACAACAACAACAACAACAACAATAATAATAATAATAATAATAATAATAATAATAATAATAATAATGATGATGTCACGGTGACGTTGACTCTAAGCAGCCATGCAGGTTATATTCCTCCAGTACTTTCTGTCCAAATCTTCGGCCTTCCCAGAGGCAGGTTCATGGACATAAGTCCATCCGTCTTGTTGCTGTTCTTTCTCTTCCTCTTTTACGTTCAGCTTTTCCAGTGCACTTCTGATAATGTACCCAAAGTATGACTCCAGCCTCACATGAACATTTCGGCTTGATTTTATCACGAATCCACTGGTTTGTTTTCATTGATGTGTCTCTGCTGGCGCCAGTTCATGGGCATCAGTCCTCTTCCCATCCTGCTCCTTCATTGACCAACTTTCATACCCATGAAGAGTCACAGAAAATTCCACACTCTGAATAAGTTTCATTCCCATCAATGTTCTTAGAGATATGGCAGGATTAAAAGTTTGCCGATCCTTTGGACATAACCTTTGTTTTTTCACATTTGACCACAATTTTTCACTTTTATTTAATTTGTTGAATGGTAATAGAATTCATCCTTATCCAACCAACCCCTCTTGACCATTCAGTTTCTCCATATCCAATCAGCTTCTTGCAGCTTCTTTCCCTAGAGACTCTTTATAAGGACAGTGGGATTCTCTGCTACGCCAGTTTTCCTGGGAACATTCCATAGTTTGACATGGTTGACATAATCAAAGACTTTACTCTAGTCAGTAAAGCACATGTTGACCTGCGTTTTCAGATTTTTTCGATTACCCATCATGCCCCAGCAATGATGGCTATTTTTCCGAAGCCTTTCCTGAACCCAGCCTTTACACCAGGCAGTTTTTATTTTATGTAGGTTTCTAGTCTGTTTTGGAAGAATTACAGCATAATCGTATTATCATGGGATGTCCAGGAACATGTGCAATACAAATACATAAGTGTATATTTGCTCAGGAAAAAAGACACAATATAACAGGCAAATTAACAGTGACACAATAAAAAATAAGCTAGAATTTCATCTGTTCACCAAAAAGTCACTGTTGTCTTGTTGGGTAGATAGATAACCTCTGCTTTGGTCACCAAACCTCTCCTTCGGGGCACCTCAGCCATTCTGTGTATTAAATTTCTCCACCAGCTCAGTTATTTAGTTAAGTTGTTAAATAACTCAGTGAGGTATTGATTAGCCAAAAAGGTGGGGTGGTGGTTGAGTCAAAAAACACATGGGTGATAGTTACAGCAAATACTCTGGTGATCTCTGGTGACTTTAGCAGAGGTTTTGAAAGGGCTAAGCTGACACTTTGACAGACATAGTATCATACTGTAGTTTTACACCAGCAGGAAGATCATTCAAACATTTTCTGTGACTGGATAAGACTTTTGCACAGTACTGCATATTTTGGTTATTTGGCAACACTTTACTTGAAGCAGTCTACATAAGGGTGACATGTAACCATCATAAGAATGACATAAGAATGACATGACACATGTTTGGAACTGAATGACACATTATGACAGCAGTCATAAACATCAATAATGTGTCATTAATGTGCATGACATGTGTCATGCCATTCTTATGTCATTCTCATGACAGTTAATTGTCACCCCTTATGTAGACTGCTTCATGTAAAGTGTTACCGGTTATTTTTGTCTTCGTCGTTCCTTCCATCTCTGCATAATCTTTGTTTTGTCAGTTACTATTTGCCTGATAATGTTCTTTTGCATAACCATTCTATTCTGGAACTTCTTTTTAATATCATAGATCTTCTGATGGATAGATCTGTGTTTATTTCCATCTACAGTGCCTTTAGAAATATTAGTATTTCTCTTTCTAGGTAGCTTCTTAGAATTTGTGATTGAGTACTTTAATGCATCTTTATATTTCCTGATTTTAGCTTTTCTTTTTTTGCAATTTTTGCTGTGCCTTTCTGCCGTAAAACTTGTGTTTGTTTGGTCCTTTCATTTTGAAGGAATTATTCTCTGATTCCTTTTACAAGACTTCTTTGAATTCTATGCACAGTTCCCCTGCTTCTCTCGAGTCGGTTCAGCATTTCAAATCAGTTTCTGATGTTTTTCTTGAAGGCAGGTGATATATTCTCCAGATAATTTCTTGGAAGTTCGATGGGTTTTTTATTCCTTTGTTTGCCCAGAAGTAGTTTATGATCGTTACCTGACCTGCTCTAAGCAATGTCTTTGCTATCTGAAATGAGCCCTTACAACATTTGACTCAGATAAAGTGGTCTATTTGATTTCTGCCAACGTCATCTGGTGATGTCCAAGTGTAAAGACAACACTTTGGTGCCTTGAAGAATGCATTGACAATGAAGAGGTTGTTGAAATTGCAGAATCTAATTAGTCTTTCCAAGTCCATTATGATTAATCATTGGTAGCACAGTAACACTTTACTTCAGGGGGCACAAATACTTAGTAGTAAATCAGTTACTACTTAAGGAGAAATCATGAACAAATATAGTAGATGCTTGATATAAAAGATGCATCATGATTAATTAATGATGAACAGACATGAGATCAGTATTTCACTTGTGTCATTCATTACCTGTTCCGTCAGTAGTTCACAAAGGTTTACACAATTAACTGATATAGTAATAAATGTAGTAACTGCTTAAGATAAAAGATGTGTCACGATTCATTAGTGATGAATGAACATATGAGTAGTATGTACCTAACGCTTAGTTTGTGGTTAATTAATACATAAGTAATAACTTAATGCTACATTATTTATGCTCTCTTAAAATGTTACCATCGCAGTTTCCATCTTCTCAGTTCTGACTTTGGCAATCTAGTCTTCAGTCACAAGGAGTATAATTTGCTTGCTTGTTCTATCTATTTCAGCTTGAACCTTATTATAAAAAATTCTTCTTCATCTACATCTGTTGGGACATAAGCCTGTGTAACTGTCATATTGAGGCATATCCATACAATTGGAATGACAGTATAGTTAGTAGAGTTATAGTCTTTCCATTGTCCAGCTGCACCATTTCGTCTCTGCTGTCCATTTCTCAGATAGTAGATGGTGTGTTTGCCGTGTGTCAGTCCGGTCCATGGAGGTGTGGTAAACCCAAGATGTTCACTCGTAAGAGATCCATTTCCATTATTAAGAGAATAAAGAAAAATCCAGCTTCCCTTGGTTCTTGCTCTGCACGTTCCGGAGATTATTGCATTATAGTTTTGGATTTTTTTTTCCCCAGCATGGCAAAATTCACAATCCGATGTCCGAAAAGCTTTGACTCCGGTTGGCCATAAACACCGTCCTGTATTGCTGGATACCGATATGAGCGAAGGGCTTTGTCCGGCTCCTCTGCTAAGGCCTGTTTGCTGCGGCTGACAGGACCTGAAAACTCCTGGCAACACCGCTCATAATTTTGCTGAAGCACACAAGCCTCCACTTTCCCCAAAAGGCATCATACAGAGAGAGAGAGAAAAAAAAAAAACGTGCCTCAAATAATTTAGAATGTACCAAATAAAACATTTAAGTTGGTAGAAAAGTGCTACCCAGTTTGTGCTTTATTCGTAAACAAAGAATTCAAAATAATTTTAGGCAATTTTTTGTGCTATTGGTCTGTGTTAAAAATAAAGATGTTGACTTTCTTGTGTTATATGCAATCGCTGTGTTCCCAGTGAGATGTATAATGTATTGTTCTCAACATAATGTAATATCCAAGCATTCTGTTTTAACAATCTGCCTTCCTCACTGTTACTCCATTGCCGTATTTGCATGGATCTCCTTGCTACAACCCGAGGCCCCTTCTGTTCTACTTTAATGTTCTCCCATTGCTTGATAAAGTGTTCTGCATATTTGCTGTTTTTACCCTTCAGCTTGACTTGCATGTGCATGACCTCTCACATGCTGTAGCTCTATTCCCACTACCGTCTGTTATTTTTGTTTTCGGGGGCCGTGATTTATGGATCTTCTACCTTCTGTTTGAGCTAGAAACATTGTTGCCTATTCTGCTTCCCTAGATTGTTCATTTTATTTTTCTTTCATTCATTTCCCCTGATACATGTTATCCTCAGGAATCCTTTGACTTTTCATATATGCCCCTGAAATAATTTAATAGCCTTTACTGAGCCGCGGCAGAACACGAGGCTGGTTTCTCATGCTAGCAGCCAGCTGCTGTGCCCGTAGCACCTCCACACATTTTTGTTTTCACAGTTCTGTTTGGCGATTCCAGCGTGAGATCTTGTGATCTTATCTCAGTTCATCGTTTAAAAAAAAAAAAAAAATCCCATTGAAATGATTCGGAATTACGGTAACACTTTACAAATAATATAGTATTATACTATATATTTATGTGTTAATTAAACACAAACTAAGTCTAGTTGTATACTGATCTCATGTTAATTATTTATTAATGACTCATGACACGTGTTTTATCTGAAGCAGTTACTATATTTGTTACTATATCTGTTAATTCTGTAAACCTTTGTGAACTACTGAGTAGGGTGTAGACACCCTATTTATGTGTTAATTAACCACAAAGTAAGTCTAGTTGCATACTGATCTCGTGTTAATTCTTCAGTAATGACTCGTGACACGTGTTTTATCTGAAGCAGTTACCATATTTGTTACTATATCTGTTAATTCTGTAAACCCTTGTGAAATACTGAGTAGCGTGTAGACACAATAATTATTACTAATTCCCCACATCGCATGATTTTGCACTGTGAGAGGAAATGGACGCCCAGAGAATACCCATCCTTGTTTATTCTTCTTTGCACAGTCCTTTGGTAAACACTTGAGTGTTTTTAAAAAATGTACAAATTTTACTTAATTACTGTACTTACTTACTTACTTACCGAAACAGCTACTAAGGAACCACTGAATAACACAAGTTAAATACTGATCTCATGTTTGTTCATCATTAATACAGTAAATCATGACACATCTTTTATCTCAAGTAGCAACTATATTTGTTCATAATTTGTACTTCAGTCATAACAGTGTTATTTCTGAGGTATACAGTAAGTATTTGTGCCTCTTCAAGTAAAGTGTTACTGTAATTACGCATCCAAAATAACGAGATTTCACTATGCGAGCTAATTTCCACTAATACATTAGGCTCTTAAGAGGGATGCCTGCACTTTCCGTCTTTCCTTTGCCAGTCTGAAAAATACTTTTCCCAGTTTATTTTATAAATAGTCAGTCTAGCAATAAGCTAATAATCAGTCAACATGGCGGCCCTGTTTTTTTTCGCTGATGTTATGTTTCCCTGTGTAGCCTCAGGGATCTTTCCCCGTAACACATAGCATGGCCTATAGCTGACTCCACCCACTGTCCACTCCATCTACCCATTGTGAGATCCATCCACTTGAGAGATGCATTATAGTTAATCTCCAGAGGTGGAATGAAGAAGTCTTTATACATCGTTTAATATTTTTGGAACACCAAAAATGCAAATATTTGATTTTTCAGGTACCGTGTGGAAATTAATTTTGAGAATCTCTCATGAGACGTATACGACATCCATTTGGAGCTGTCTTGTAGACTGCAGGTAGCTGAGACCCCTCGTTTCAGTTTGATGAAGCCCTCGGGTTTTGTTTACATGAGATAAAGCTGTTATTTATATTTCGCTCGGTTTCTGGGTAAAATTTATTCACGGGCAATGCATATTGGCTTCCTCATGAAGGGTGAAGGCAAATATATAAGAGGGAAGCTTCAGAAATTTTCCGTGAAGACCACATGTGTCTGTGTTGCACGGTGCAGTATTGTAAAAGCCGCCTGAGACTGTTTGCACGAATTCCATGGCAACTGGATTGAATGCACAATTCAGGAAGCATCCATTTCCATGGTACATTTCCAGTACAGGGTTACAGTGAGCTTAGAGATTATCCCTGGAAATGTGAGGGCGTGAGGCAGTTTCATAGGGTGTCGACACGTTAAGAGTCACTAATTCACCACGTGGTGTGTTTTTTGCTCTGTGAGAGGTAGCAAGAACCCAGAGGAGAGCATGAGATGCAAACACCAGTGTGTGTGATCTATGGCTGTCCTCTACCCCGTTAGGCTGTAGAAAGATGACTCCATCCAGATCATGTTTTAGGCATTAGGGACCAGATCCTCCTCTCCTCCTTTACAATGTTAGTGCTGCTTTATTTTCTTCCAGGTCAGAAGTTGAGCTGCCCAGTTTCAGAATCTAGTACAATCTCTGTTTTTCATCCCGATATGAGGCAGATTAATCCCAAAGTCCCCCAATATTGTGCCTCAGACTGTTTCCATGAATTAAATTCATACAGGCTGCTGCTTTTGCCAGGGGGCAGGTGCCTAAACGTTTATAGATGGGCTGCCGCCGAGACAGCTTGATCTGACAGGGATGCTAATCCTCTGGAGTTTGGCCGCTCTGCTGGGCATCCTGCTAATTAAAGCCGCACAATGTGTGACGAAGCGCCACTGGTACGAGAGGCTCTGCTGCCGTCGGCAGTGAGCCGCGACCGGCTCTGATGCCAGCGAGGTGTCACCTGATTTGACGAGGCCACACTGACCACGTCTGTTGATACAAACATCCCTTATCTTTTCTCCAGCCATCTGTCAGACTGCATTTTTACATTTAACCTTTTAACTGCAACTTTTAAATGACATCAAAGTTCGAGGTGCGCATAGAGAGCTCATTGAATCCTGTTGCTGTCATATTTTGGGTCACACTTGTGGCTCTCGATTTGTGTCTTAACAAGACACTGCTTATATTACCCCTACATTTTTGTATGGCTTTTGTTTAAGTAATAGTGCCCGTGTTTTGATACAAAGTTTTACTTTCCAAAAAGGAAATTTCTCATTTTACAGGCAAAGCTGACCAAGCACTAGCAGCAGTCTAATCAGTGCTGCCAGTGATTTTCTGGGAAACATCACTTTTGTAGTTCACTTATACATTTTTGGAAGGGAATGTACTTTGTTTTTGTCATGTTACTTGATTGTGTCAGAAATAAAAAAAAAAACAAACAAAAAAAGCAAATATGCTTTTATTAAAAAAAGAAAAAAATTAAAAACAGGACAAAAACATTATCAGAGTCAGCAGCTGCATTGTGGAATTGAGAACCTAGATAATGGGTTAGAGAGCAAGCCCTGATGACTGGAGGTGTTTCCTGACTTGATCTGCTGCCTGCTTTCACAGCAGTCCTCCTCACCATCTTCATGCAGCACAAGCAGGGTCAGAAGATCTGGGAAACCGCGAGCTCTGATGCTGTGTGAAATGTGGCACAGTTCCATTCCTTGCATATTTATAAACCAAATCAAAGCCTTTTTTTTCTCCCCTCCACATGGAAATCAATTGCGTTTCATCACTTGCAGAAACATTCCCAGTATAAATGTGAAGTTTGCACGTTATCCGTGATGGATCGTGTAATTTAAGCTTTCTGAATACTCTTACGTTCCTTTTTGCCTCATTTTTGCGGTTCAGGGGATTGCAGGGGAGTAACACCTACATTTTGGTCATAAGCGAATCAGCTTTTCTTGTTGCGTTGCTTCTTTGTGGGTAGAGTATATAAGGCGAGCTGTTCCAGAAGCATTTTATCTAAGGGTTGGTGGAGTTCTCTGCAAGAGCGGACCAGGCTTGGCCTGGACATCAAACAGTGCCCATCATTTTTACTTTGGCAAAGGGCAGCGAAAGTGTCTCTTAGAAAAAAAAGGGCCTGACATATGAAGGAAGCTCTTCCCCATTTTTCCCCCCGATGGCCTTGTTCTTTCATGTCTTCCGTGCCAGACTCAGACCCAAGCAAGTATGATTCAGTGAACGCTTCTTGAAAACAATTCTAGCTATTTTTCTCCCTGTCTCAGAAAGACAGTTAGAAAAGTAATGGAGGAGGGGATACAGGGAAGGGGCGAGGAATGAACAGGTATGGGGGGAGTAAAATGAAGGATCATGATGGTTTACTCAGAGGTGGAAACAGTACTAAATAAAATCCAGTTTTTTGGGGGGGAGCACCCATTGTGTCAGGGTGTACTGCAAAGACAGCCGTAGGGACAACTTCAGCAGTGGTTTGATGAAGGTGACAGTGTGCTTGTCATGGCTGTTGCTGTACACCTCCAAGAATCTGACCTTCTGCAAACATATAATCTTTGATTGTACAATACATTATCAATGAGTATTACAGGCCAGCTATGTCAAAAACATTCTGATTCTGATTCATATCTGTCATTAACCCACCATTAGCACTCGATGAGCTTCACATAACCCCAGTGCAAAACTGCTTCCTTAACAAAGTCCCAGGGCATGACTATGCATGTGCGCACATTTTCATGCACCAGTGTGTAACCAGAGGACTTCATGCCGTTCCAGTGCATAATTTGGCATCTTCATGGTGCTGCAGTGCATAACTGCAAGTCTGTGTGGAGTCCCAGTGCGGCAGTGCATCTCACCACTGGCCCAGCACTGCATTTTTATGTAAATCACTCCTTCTAGATGTATACCTTCTCTTGCCTCCAAAAGGACATTTACATGTACTTCTTAGAGTTGCAGAGCAACATAAGTATTAAAATAAGAATATTAATACTAAAATGAAATACATACTAAGAATGGTACTAAAAGCTATTTATAGAACAATAACTCACCTGGGCTCAAAGCAGCAGATGTCCATAGCAGCGTATGAAATGTTGGGTGCATGTTCTGGAAGCTGAAAAGACAGGAATCACAACATTGTGAAGAAAACATGGAAAGACTAGCTAGCGTACTCTTCAGTGTTAGCGCGAGCTCTTCAATGACTGATGATGAACCTTTTGAAAACATTCCTTTCTGTTTATTAAAACTGTATACATACAGCTAAATTTATAAAGTACATCTATAAAATCTTTATGTATCATGATTATTTCACTTGTAGTTGTAGGTGTAGATAATCTATTTAGATGTCCAGCCTTTTAATAATAAAATGTTGCTTCTGGAGATCACTCACGCTGATTTCCATTCTGAGAATTACTGAAAAGGCTAAAGTGTAAGAGACCGTTTCATTAATAATGTTAATAAAATGCCAGGAAGCATGACTGGCTAGAATAGTTAAATACTAAATGGTATGTTATGCATCCACTTCGAAATCTATGCGAGTTATTAAGCAGGCTCCAGTGAGCACGACTACTTCGTTATCTCATGCTATTATTTCATGTTAATTTAATTAAGTGACACTTACTTTGGGTGGCATTGAACTAAAAGAATCGGATAAAATGCGTATATATATGAAATAATCTCCTCAGGCAGAAGGAAAGTGGAGTAATGGAGACAGAATATGCACTGATTATGGGGGAGAGTGAATATGCTGATGGCTGAGGGCACGAGCTCCTGTCTGCAACTAGGAACCCCCACCTCCCTCACTCCGTCACCCCTACCTTCCTGCCTGTCACCCCCACTTCCCTGCCCATGTCACCCCCACCCCCCTACCCCTGTCAGCCCCACCTCCCTCACTCTGTCAACCCCC
>JAODLC010000133.1:17884007-17897896 GCA_026781145.1 Hippopotamyrus pictus
GTCCGCAGTCTACGACACAGTTTGCGGGTTTCCCTGCTCTGACACACCTTATTCAGCTCACCAGCTAACTCCTAGGACTGGAAGGTGTGTCTGAGCAGGGAAATCTGCAAACTGTGTTGCAGACTGGCCCCCCCAGGACCGGAACTAGGGAACCCCGCCGTTCGCTCCGTCAGTTTCGAAACCTAATTTTTCCCCATCGCTCTTCCCTTCGTCGACTTTGAGTTCATTTATGTTTGTGTTATTTCTCCACTGTGGGCGCAGAAAAGTGTGGTGCCACGGTGTGTGTATGGGGCGCCCGCTGCGAGCAGGATAGGTGTGAGTGCCCAGCGTGCCCGGGGCTGCCCTTCAGTCCTGTGTGTGGCAGCGATGGCGCCACCTATGGCAATGCATGTGAGCTGCAAGTCGCATCCTGCATCCTCCAGAGGGACATCAGTGTGGCCCGAGCTGGCAGCTGCGATGAAGGTGCAGTTCGTTGATTGCAACTCTTTCTTTTTTTCCTCATTCCATGTTTGATTCTTTCTCATATCTGTTGTTCATTTTCATGCATATTTGCTGAACGCCTACTCATTCTTTCTGTGCTTCTTGTTGTCGTGTTCCAGCTTCTCCAGACGTCTATAGTCAAAATTCTGTTGAACAAATTACAACCCGGCAATAAGTCTTAAGTTCAATTAAAATGTGCTTTCTTATAGATCAAAATGAAATTCCAAAGTATAAATGCAAAAAGTTATAAATACCTTTAAAAAATATGCGATCCAGTACTAGGGTGCATTATGATTAGCATGCAAATGCTAAATGGCTAAAGTAACAGATAATGTGAAGGTATATCTACGTATTTAATTCAAAGTGAAACATCCATGCCAGTGGCATTCATCAGTTTCCCGTGACCATGTATGCGGTCCGGGGTCCTGTGAGGCCCAAGGCGCCCGCTACAGAATGCTGGTCCACACCAGCATCCTAAGGGCAGTTTATACTCGTGTTTCTGCACTGTGTGACGACACCCACATAATCATAAGGAGAGCGTGCAAGCCGCACAAACTCAAGCCCAGAGGCGGCAGCCATACAGACTCTCTGCTCGCTGCTGGTGCTGCAGTATTTTTCCCCATTGCATCACACATGCTTGTTTTCCGATTCTGTACCAGACTGTTGTCCAAAGCCCCACTCAGTGCAGCCTGCCACCGCCGGTAAACAGGCCACAAACACGCTCTGACCTACTTTAACCTTCCCTGCTCACTGGCTCCTATTTTTCTGCCGTTACCAGCCTGCTGGGACAATGAAAAGATTTCTTATTTTACAATACGAGAGTTGTTTTTCTTCTTAATTAGACCAGTAATATACCTAGAATTGATATGTTTTGATTGTTTTGCAACAATGAGATAATACTGTACATACAGATGGTACATCTTTTGCTAAAGGCTATATTTATCTGTGTAGCATACCTTGCATTGCATTACTGTTCATTTAGTAGATCATTTTTATCCAACGTGGCACGCATTTTGAGAAGGCAAGGTCATCCAGTCTCTAGAGCAATTAGGGGTTAAGCATCTTGCTCAGGGGCTCAGCAGTGAAATCAGTCTGTCAGGCCTGGGATTGGAACCAGCAACCTCCTGACCACAGGTACAGATTCCTAACCTGCTGAGCCGAACACCAATGAACAAGGGCCACCATGAGAGTCATGAAAAGCAAATAGTGTTTCCAGTTATGTGACATTAATCCGTAACAGACCTGCCGTGAGGTCAGACTTCCTTGTTTTCCTATTAGCTAGCTTATGGTGGAACACCCAACACACAGTCAACTGAACACAAAGATAAACACGGAGATGAGAGGCAGAGGAGTGTCTGACTAGGTCCTTACGACAAAGAAGACAGCATCCGGCCCATTGTCCTGAGGACCTGCAGCTATTACCAGTTTGCTGGTGGCGTCTGAACCTTTATTCCTCCACTAGTTCAGCCGTTAATAGGGGTCGATGCATCGGGATGAACCAGTTATTAATGTTGCGATTCAATGCATCGATCTGAAAATGTCGGAATCGATTTTGGGGTGTGAAATAAATATACTTCTACTTTGGGGTTGCACGCGCTCACGTTGATGTGCCAAATTAGGTCACGCTTCCTTTAATGCGTCATTTTTTACTGTACAGTTCAGTAGTTGGCTTTTTGAAAATTTTACAATAGTGTGATCTCCCTGTTTTAATAATAACAATAAAAATGAATGTTCTGAGATTCTGCTTTCTTTCTATTACACTAATAGTGTGTAGTTACACCATTGCATTAATGGTGTGTAAGGTATCATGGTAGTATTTGTGATTTTTCACTGAAGTTAAAAAAAAAGGTTTGAATTTAGGTTATCAAAATCGAATAATCGATTAATCCAATCGAACCGTAATAGAAATGAAAGATTTCCAATGCATTGAATTGTTCCTTCAATAATCGCAATCAAATCACCTCTAGGCCATTGACATCCCTACTCATTAGTGTAGTACATTAACCCTACATTAAACAGTTTTTAATTGTAATGAACAGTGCATATTTCCACCAAATAGTAAGAATTCAGGTGGTCCCACCGGTACCACTGAGGCCAGGCACTCATCTGTGCTCGGGGGCCGTATATGAGCACATTCACTGGTGCTGATTGGTTTTCACGCTTCATTTGGCTTGCTGTAAGTACAGGGTTTGATATTACGTGGTTAGTGTTTGCCACCGTGCTGGAGTTTGACTAAGGCGACTGAGAGCCGCGGGCTCTTTTTTCGAAAAAGGGACACATTGTTACTTCTTACCCAGTCCTCAGTTGCCTGACCTGGCACCGCGGGGAAGATGTGTCTTGTGAATAATTTAATTTCACTTCACTGGTACGGCTCACTGGTCTGTGTGGTTCATAAAACGTGTTCACGCCCCTCTTCTCCCTTGTCTTCGAGTCGCACGCTCTGAATGTCAGGGGCATCTGAATTACTGTGAATTACTGAGCTTACATTCTTGTCATAAATCCGCTTGTTCGCGTGAGTCAGACATAGTGCTGTAGCGAGACCGTGCTTGTCCCTTCATATATAAGCCTTGTACCCGAAGTCACAATTGCAAGTGATGGGGACAGCCACAACGGGTAATCTGTTCCCCAGTGGCTGGTGTATATTCATTCAGTGCTTCTTCAGTGACAGACTCAGAGTGTTTTGACAGGTCTGCACAGTTACTTTTCTCAGAAGGGGGAAACAGCATTGGTGCATGGGAGACGTATAGCAGGACTTTGGGAGAGTGAGCCTTAAGCAAGGTTGAGATGAAGTTTATGTAAAGTTTGGTGGGACCTGCTTGGCCGGTTTGGGCTTTTAACAAGACCTCGTTTCATGCTATTGGTGCATTATTACAGTAGGCGTCATTTAAAATAAATTCTTTTTTCATGACTTAGGGAGATTTTAGTGCAAAATGCTGAATGAAAGCCAGACACACGGAGCACGACTTTCCAGCAGTTAGAAGAAAATGTTCTTCTAACTTCTCGCAGAACATCGATGTGAGGCTTTTGCGTTGGCTCCCAAAGCTCAACTTGTGATGAAATGAGCTAAATTTGAATAAAAAATTTGCAAAGTGTTTGTCAAACAAGTGGATATTTGTAACCTGGCTATGTAGTTATTTATTAAATTAAAGGCGTCAAAAATCTCCCTGCTGGTCTGACGTTAAGCAAGATACTTCCATCCATTCACCTTTCCAGTGTCTATCCTGGTTAGAGTCAGGGGCAATGACCTTCAGTTTACAGATGAAATGTCAACAGTCAGAAGGATCTGTCTGGGAGAACAATTAACGTTCAGAGCTCACAGAAAGTCTTCGGATGCTTACTTAATTAACAAGTAATAATATTGCAAATATTGTAGTTTTCTTACAAAAACATATATCACATTAGAAATGACTGGTTGCTTTAAAGTAAAACATTTATTTCAAGTAGTAATAAACTGAAACCCGAATTATAGTCCTAAAGTAGCTGTTCTGAGTTAAAAAGTTAATTGACACACATATTGGGTGCTATTTAATTAGTAACACCTTTACAGTAATATTAAACACCAAACATTTGTGTTTAGTATCCCTTCAGCAGCCATTGACTGCAGTTGCAATTAATAGCAAAGTGGCAAGAATCGAAATCAGTCAGTCAAAAAAAATTACATTTCATAAAAAGAAAATGTTTGTGTGGAAGATATGTATGGGTATGTTAAGCATTGCTTGTATGCCGTGCTTGTCTGTGAACTTTTGTTACGAAACTTGTAAATTTGCAGCATCATTACAGAATTCAGCAAGCGTGCCAAGGCTTTCTGTGAGCGCCGTATCTGCATATTTCCATATTTTTCAAAGACGCCAATCAGCACCATTAAGCAGGCCTGCTGTGTGTATATGTAATTAGTACAAATAAGAGGAAACTGGTTAAAGGGAATTTTGGTGGTAAAAGCCTTGGAAATGTGCTTTATAAGACACGTTCTGGCACACCCAGTGCTGCTAGCTGGTGTTTTAATATGGTCTCATCAGTCAAATGGTGATGGACCCTGAGAAGGTCTGTCCCACAATACGCCACCTTGTTGACTGCTACATGGCGCTTGTTCTGACAGCGGCGGTGTGAAGAGCTTCTGCTCGCCACGGCTGGAGATCTGTCGTCACTTTTTTTTTTTTTTTGCTTTGAAGCTGCAGCTGCCCCACCCCGCTCCCCCAAAAGAGAAAGAGAGCAGTTGATTTATTCATTGGTGTTTATTCATTGGCCGCATGCATCAGTCACATGGAGAAATGAAACTGTTGTGTCACTCTTTTATTCAGCAGTAATGAAAAATGACAGCATTCCAATTGGTGCCCACATAGGGAAATTTATCACCTGTTCAATTTCACACTTGGGTAAGTCCAAGCTCAGCCTCTTTGTCAACACTGACACAGCACTGGCTACATATAGTGTATCACTTTAGGGCGAGACCTCCTGAATTTCCGATTACTGAAGGCTGGTGCTCTGTAGAAGAAGAAGAAAAAAAAACAACCCTATTATAGACCCTCAAAATAACACAAATACTGATATTGCAAAGACCAGTAACAAATTATAGAGGAAAAACAGAAACAAAACAGTCGGCAGCATGATTCATCGCCACGTTATCCCCAAAGCTGGATCTTGCCTAGGTCACAGATGCAATATCCTCATTCTGACGTTTGACGCATGGCTCACAGGACTTTACATCCCTCAGTCTGCGTTGTCATGCGGGTCTATGCTCCCTATAGTCCAGCAGCCATGAGTGGGCACCTCGCACTCGGCTTCTCTCTAAATTTCTAAATTCCAAGTTAATTCCGAGTTAAACTTTACTTCTGCTCACTGAAGTCATAATGTGAAGGTCATTCTTCAGTTCTCTGATTTTTTTTCCAGCTTTTTATTCTTTTTTTTTTTTTATCAATTTTCCACTAACCCCTCAAGTCGTTTTCTCAAATGACTTTTTTATTTCACGTCTTTTTGTCTTTTTTCTTCTCTTTGTTAGTCCCCTTCCTGAATTGTCATTTAGTCAGAAATCTGAGCCAAGAAGCAGCGAATAACATGGGGATGCAAGACGTAATTGATAACGCTTTTCTTTGTTCTGTTTCTGATATATTGTATTCTTGAATATAGATTCTTTCCCCATCTAGTTTTACAGAACAGCAATACATTTTGTCGGCAAACTGCTTTGAAGTTGAGGTTGTCATTGATATTAAAAAATGAGGCAATTTGGGAGGAATCGGGCTTGTAACTAAAAGATTACATGTTCTATTCTTAAGGTCATGAAATGTTTTCTAAGTTGCTCTCTAAAAGCTTTGTGAATAGACTAAACTTATAAGCTTTATAAGTTGGAAGCCGATTAGATTGTAGATGATTGAAGGCACAGCTAGTATATCAGAGATGATTATGAGAGGAAAATGAGGACAGTGATGTGGAACATTGTCCGTGATTAAGGAGTTCTAAACATAGAATGGCAAGAATAATGCAGTATATGGGTAAGAAATGTATCTGCGTTAAATGAGCCTTCAAGAATTGTAATTTAAGTATATTCAGATCCACACGACCCTGCTCAGCATAAGAGGGTGGATGGATGGATGGATGGATGTGTATTCAGATGCTATGGAAAGACTTGCCTCGTACAGATGTCAGAACAAATATGGTGGAATTGTCATGTTTTGGATAGACCCTATGTGAATCATTTGTATTCACTGATCTAGTCAAGTTAAAAAACTAGGTGCTATAAAGCTTTTGTACCTCAGCATGTTTTCTGGTTTTGGATTTCCAGCACTGTGCCTGTCAAGTGGTTCTTTTCTTTTTTGGTTTTTATTTAATCTGTTCTGCTCCAGGGACTGCTTTTCTGGAAGTGTGTGTTTCAGTAGCTCGGCTGCCTGAAATCAGCTGCGAGGAAAAAGGCAGGCGGCCCTGGGGCCTTGATTGGGGTTGCACTTCATTTTGGAACGGCTGAGACACGCCGCTGCTGAATAAGTCATGTCTCACTGCTTTCGGTGCATTTATTTGGAAACAGTCCTCCTCCCCAGGCGTATTCACACCGCCCCCAGTCCACGCTCTGCTTTTCTCCTTGGATACATGTTATTTCCCCATGGACTACAGCAAGGAACACTGTCCTATTTAAGATTTAGAAACCACATTATTTCGTAGTTTACAATATAATATGTCAATGATGTTATGTAACATTAACTCTACTTTCATATAAAATGTGCAGTTAGAGGTATTTTTGTGTATACAAGCATTGTCCTTGTAAGACTCTTCCCTTGGATCCCACATGTCTTCATTCTCAGAGAACTATGAGCCGTGTAATGTTTACTGATGGTTTCTCTATTACAAATATCCTAGAATTTTCATCTCTGATACAGTGTGATTGATATGATGGCTTATTAGTGGCTAATTAATGTTGTTAATCATTTCCTACTCTGTGGTTCGTCATTATTATTGGCTATCATCAGTGTTTTAGACTGAATAACAGTCGGGATTTGAAGTTTTCAGTATTGTACATTTCACCATTGCAGGAAGGCCATCAGACATGGACTTCTTGTGAACCATATTCCCATGCTCATGGACTGAACAGTTTACTTTCTAAGTCACCTTTTTTCCACAGAATTCACTGTTTTTACCAGTTGTCCTCCAGAATCCAGTTGTTGCTGCTTTTTCGTTTTTTAAATGACACTCATGTCTTCAAAATGACAATCAGCTTCCCTGGGCCAGTATTAAGTATCATGCTCAAGAGCCGATCGGTGATATTTTTTTTAGCCAGAAATGGGATTTGAACCCACAACCTCCTGGACAACAGGCATCAATTGCTAGTCTGCTGAGTCACACCGCACCTGCAAACCCCCTTTGTGTTTCTCTTGTGCAGAGTGCGGGTCAGGAGCTTCTGGGTCTGGACTGGATAGCAGCTGCGAGCAGGAGCGCTGTCGTCTGTTTGGTGGGTTGTGGGATGAGGATTCCGAAGAGGATCGTTGTATGTGTGACTTCATCTGCCATAATGTGCCGCATAACCAGGTAACTTCAGCCTGGGTTCCTGCAGGCACCATCAGGTGTTTGTGCTCTTGGACAAAAAACAGACATTTGCATTTATTTGAATTACTCATTCATTGTCCTTTGTGATCCATTTCTCCGAAGCAGACTAGAAGGCACATCAGACTTTTAGCTTTACGAACTAGAAAACCAGGGTACTGGCAAGTTGCAATAAGTAGCGATTAGTGCGGCATATAATACCTGCATTAAACACCTCTTTAGATGTCTGTGGGATCCGTTGTTACATCTTAATGTCTGTCCTGGGCTTCCCTGAATTCCCCGTCCATTTGGCCGTGCAGGTGTGTGGTTCCGATGGACACACCTACAGCAATGAGTGTGAGCTGAAGAAGAGAAGATGTGAAAAGCAGGAGCCCTTGGTGACTCACAGTCAGGGGCCATGCACAAGTAAGACTCACAGTCAGGGGCCGTGCACAAGTAAGACTCACAGTCAGGGGCCGTGCACAAGTAAGACTCACAGTCAGGGGCCGTGCGCAAGTAAGACTCACAGTCAGGGGCCGTGCGCAAGTAAGACTCACAGTCAGGGGCCGTGTGCAAGTAAGACTCACAGCCAGGGGCCGTGCACAAGTAAGAGTCACAGCTCTCTTCCCCACTTCAGCTTCAGACCATCTCTTGGCCAATGCACTCTGTACAGTTGAGCTGAATTTAGTGTCTGTAACAACCCATTGTGTAATAACTCAACGTAAAGTGTCAATGAAGACAACCATTTTGGTTGTTTTTTACATAATGCACAGTATTACATTTTCATCATTAAAACGTGCAACACCCACATTTTGTAATAACCGTCGCAATATGTAATATATTACTACAAAATGCTGCGTTCGAGCTGTCTAGTACAAAATGTGACAGATTATTACAAAATGTAGGTGCTACTGCATAACGAAGTGAAAATTTGTTACATTTTCCTGAGTTATTACATGATGCTCTATTATTACTTAATACATTGTTACAGTGCCTAATGTTGTTGTTTTTTAATAAGCTATGGTGCATGCATCCTGTTTCCTCTTATCTGAGCCTCGCAGAAACATGAGATGACTCTATGACAAAGGTGAAAATAACAGGCTACATAAGATTTGTTTAGTCAGCTTTTCGAGACGGGACACAAGTGTGGGTTTAATGACCTGTATCTGAGACCCATCTTTGGGCTCCGGCAGCTACTAAAAGGGTCATTTCATCACCACTGGGGTTCAGTCCAATCAAGCAGCACCGTATCTCAGCTGACGCAGCTTTGCTTAAGGGCTAAAGAATGATGGTCCCTTCTTTAGGATCCAGGCCTTGGAGGTGACCTCATAACAAACCTATTCTATACCAGGGGAGATAAACATTACAGACACAGACACACATTAATTTCCGGTCATGATGATGGTGCTCCCTTAAAGAGTGAGTCTTCCAGGTTTGACAGCAAACACCAGGAACTTTGTCTGTTTATTATGATTGCATTTTCATTCTGATAAACATAACTATCGCCATTACAATATTAAATTCTGTGTAAGAAAAGTTGGTTGTTTTAAATTGTGTATAAATCTCCCATTATGTTGGTAGCTGCTTTCTATTCCACACAATCTTCTTCTCTTTTATAATAATCTACCTTTTCTCTTTAGGTACTTCCCCACCTGGCTTGACACAAGCTAAGCACTGCAGTCAAACAACATATGGCTGTTGTCTTGACAACACAACAGCTGCCCTGGGTGTAGGACTGGCAGGATGCCCCAGTAAGAGTTTGACCTGTGATGCAATAACCTGACACTGACACTTAATTAAAACTAATGTCTTATTTTAATGCTAATGATCCGGAAACCAATATTCTGTGTAATTACTTATTCAGTGAGTTTGAATGTAACTTGCTGCAATTGCATCGTATATGTTTATAGAATGCCTGCAGTGTTCCTGTAGCAGTAATTGGGTGTTCCTCAGGTACCTGTCAGTGTAACCCTTATGGTTCCTATGGGGGGTCATGCGACCCAACCGATGGACAGTGCTCTTGCAAGCCTGGTGTGGGAGGAGAGAAGTGCGACCGCTGTGAGCCAGGATTCTGGAACTTCCGTGGCATTGTCACCGAAAATATGAGCGGCTGCACACGTAAGAGACCCCCCGCTGCCCTCGTCTACCTGCATTGCTATTTTTACAAAACAGAGACTGGCACAGTGAGTCAAAGCTGTTCTTCTCCCTTATGGAAAACCATGTTTCCTGGTGCACAAATGCCTTTGTTTTTGTGACCTCTAGAAATCCAGTTTCGAATAAATTACAAAGTTTGCCCAATAGCTTGATTAACAAGGTTCCCCTTCAGATAAGAAATGAGACACCAGCTCTCACCATTTGAAGCATGGGGATCATCCAGCACTGCATTGGTGTGATGTTTTCTTAGCAGTAATCCAGGAGGACCCTGTTCCTGCATCTCATAAGCATGCAGCGTGTGCTTAGAATCCAGACTCAGTCTGACATAAAGTTGTCGAACAGAGGAACGAGGTCTCAGGTCACTCTGAGGTTAAGTGCAGAATAACCTCTGGGGGCAGCTGTTTGTCAGACGCTAGCAGCAAAGGGAAGGCAGTACAGAAATGAAATTAAATTACAGGGCTTAACATGGTCAATGAAGACCGTTTATCTCGGAATTGAGCATTATTTTCTTCCTTGTCTGGTTTCCGTGGTTTCTGCAGTCCATAGTACTTACTCCTAGTACTGTCTGTACTGACCTGACCTGTACTGTATTGTCACTGTCACTACAGAATCAGAGTCAAATGTGGATGTGAGTCGCACATGTAGTGACAGTCACCACTCAGTCAGTAGTAAACGGCTTAATTGCCTTTGACCAACAGACTCCACATCAGCCTTTAAATCCGCCGTCTCTCTCAAAACGCAGCTTGCCATTGTGACATGCTGGGCTCCGTGCGGGACGACTGTGAGCAGATGTCAGGCTTGTGCTCGTGCAAGCCTGGTGTGAAGGGCATGAAGTGCAACGTGTGCTCTGACGGCACGGAGATGGGCGCCGGCGGCTGTGAGCACGGTAGGACGCGCGGCTGATCGGCGCTCTGCGGACTTCATCACAGATCAGTGCCATTTCACTCTGAGTGCACTAACCTCTATGTCATCTCCTCAGGATGAAGACATCTGCGTAAGCTATATGTACTCTGGTTAACGTCGGCGAAAGCTCTCTTCGAGAGAAATCACCGATGCTTTACAGCAGTGTTTCCCAACCCGGTCCGCCCGGATCCTCAGACGGTCCCTGTTTTTGTTTCCTTCCAGCTCCCAGTAGGAATGGACTGTCTGTGGGTCCCCAAAGACCAGACTGGGAAACACCGGTTTAGAGATTTTGCAGTTTAGGAATGGCTGAAGGACAAATTTGATGCAAGATGTATTCTCACTTCTGTGCTCTGCTTGTGTAGCAGTTTTTCTTTGGTTACTCTCCTGACCCAGAGGTGGAACTCATTGACATTAAGCGCTGTGCACGCAGCAGATGGCCCAGTAACCTGACGTTCTTCAGCCAGGTTGTTCATGAGGCTTTTTTTTAATTCGTTGTTGTTTTATAATGTCTCCATTCAGGCTTGGGGGCTAGATTTTCCTGTGAAGAGATGGAATGCAAGTTTGGAGCATCCTGTGTGGAGGTAAATGGCCAAGCCCACTGTGAGTGCCCCTCCCCCGACTGTGACGAGAGGAACAGGACTAAGGTGAGCTCCCTGCTACTCTTCATGATTATTAGAGAATAGGTTAGAGAAAGTGAAGATTTAATTTACAGTATCAGTCAAATGTTTGGACACAGCTACCCAAAGAAAGGTGTATTTGTATAATTCTCTACATTTTAGAATGATTATAAAGACAACAAAATTATAAATATGGAATTATGGATTGACCAAAAAAGTATTAAACAAAAAATATATATATTTGTTGGGGGGGGGGGCAGCTCTCTGGATTGGGACTCAAATTTCTGGGTTGGCAGAGTGATCCCATCCTGGGGCCTATGAGCAAGGCCCTTAACCCCAATCGCTCCAGGTACTGGCTGACCCTAAAGTTTCCTCTATGCCAGTTTCATGAGGTGGCCTCCTGGGATGATCCTCCAGCCGTCCTGAAGGAGGTCCCACGTATACGCTGAGCTCTCATTGGCTGCTTTTCCTTCACCCTCTGGTCAAATTTTTCCCAAACCATTTCTACTGTGTTTAGGTCAGGTGGCCAGGTCATAATATGCGACACTATCAGTCTACTTTGTAGGAGGCTTAGTGTGTCCAAACTTTTGACGTAAGTATCCATTTTCCAACCTCTGGTCCTTGAGCCTGTATTAATTACCAAGCGAGATTAGTTGGTTAGCTACATAACCTGTCGGATTCACTGTACCCCAGTATAAATTGGCTTTATCTTTGTTCACTTACCTTAAATACGACAACCTATCTTGCTAGCCCAAAAATACAGTTTCGTGATACTTACCCCTGGTTAGGGCTAAGGGGTTAATTTAATATATCATTGGTTACATTTCTAATACATAATACAGGGGTGGCCAATCTGAAGAGTCCTCACAGCTGACCTAAAGGTTACCCCAAAAAAAAATGCATACGTACCGACCCTTTGCGGATAGCACTGGGCACCCCTGATATAATACTTAACATTTTTCTGTTTCTGTATAGAAAGTTTCAGGTATTTAGCAAGTCAGTACTTTGAAACGTATTATGCATATACCTGTGTTCACGTTTGTGCGTGTATCTTTGTGTCTGTGTGTTTGCTGGCAATGTGTGTGCCATGCCAGGTATGTGCCTCTGATGGGGAGACATATGCAGACCTGTGTCAGCTGAACACCATAGCCTGTCGACAGGACAAGGTCATCACTGTGAAGCACGAGGGGCCATGCACGGGTGAGAGCAAGAGGTTATCACACACGGGAGAGCGTATCGAAATGATCTGTCGGCAGACTAACAACACACTGCTCAGGGTAAACTACAGATCCCCCAGTTACAGCTGGACCTCCGCCTGGGATATTGTGCCTGGTTGACATCACTTATCATTTGTAAATTTAGTTAAATCCAAATTTCCGTAACACAGATTTGTCAGGTGCACATTCATGCTGCGCAATTCTTGGTCCACCACATCCAGAAGATGCTCTGTTGGATTCAGATCTGGTGACTGAGGAGGCCATTGAAGTGCACTGAACTCATTGTTATGCTAATAGAAGCAGCTTGAGATGACTTCTGTTTAGTGACACGGCACATTAGCCTGCTGGAAGTAGCCATTAGAAGATGGGTAAATAGTGCCCATAAAGGGATGCAGACGGTCAGCAACAATACTCAGATACTGTGTCATTTAAACAGTACTCAGATACTGTGTCATTTAAACAATACTCAGATACTGTGTCATTTAAACAGTACTCAAATACTGTGTCATTTAAACAATACTCAGATACTGTGTCATTTAAACAGTACTCAGATACTGTGTCATTTAAGCAATACTCAGATACTGTGTCATTTAAACAGTACTCAAATACTCAAATAATTTAAACGATACTCAATTAGTATTAGGGAGCCCAATGTGCTGAGGAAACATTTCCTACATCATTACATCACCACCAGCCTGGACTGGTGACACAAGGCAGGATGGATCCATAGATTCATGCTTTTAACACCAAATTCTAACCCTGCACTCTATGTATCGCAGCAGAAACAGAGATTCATCATATCAAGTGACCTTCTTCCAGTCTTCAAAAGTCTGCTGTCAGTGAGCCAGTGCCCACAGTGGCCTCAGTTTCCGGGTCTTAACTGACAGGATTGGAGCTCAAACTTCTGCTGTTGTAGCTCATTCATGTCAAGGTTCGACATATTATATGGAGATGCTTTACTACTCACCTCTGAGAGTCTCTATAGCCTTCAGTTTGATCCAATCTGCCCCTTCTGGCTAAACTTTCTTGTCAACAAGGCAT
The DNA here is from genome assembly GCA_026781145.1 of Hippopotamyrus pictus. NCBI lineage: Eukaryota > Metazoa > Chordata > Actinopteri > Osteoglossiformes > Mormyridae > Hippopotamyrus > Hippopotamyrus pictus. The sequence goes on from JAODLC010000133.1 coordinate 17,897,425, forward strand.
TTCCACTGGCAGCAGCAGTGTTTACCAAAACTGAAACCATGCATTTGTATTGGGTCCCCAAGTCGTGGGGCCCCCCTGTTGGCCGCAAACAGCTATTGCACTAACCCAAAATGACATCTTGAGTGAGGCCCCAGAAACAACAAATCCAGCTCATATTATTGGATTTTTTTTCTATTTCGCACCAATTTGGAAATCAGTAGGATCTGAAACACTCCAACCACCGTCAGGAAGCTCGGACCTAGGCCTCGGTCAGAGTCACTCGGATCAGAATTCTTACCCATTCTGATGTTTGATCTGACCATTAACTGAAGCTCTTGACCTATTTTGTCAAGCTTTTATGCTGCTGCAACATGATTGTCTGATTAGATATTTGCATGAGCTAGCAGGTGAGCAAACAGGCGATACTAATAAAGTGGCTGGTGAGTGAGTATGTGTATGTATACATGCATCATTATATATATATATATATATA
>JAODLC010000133.1:17897996-17921617 GCA_026781145.1 Hippopotamyrus pictus
GTGAGCAAACAGGCGATACTAATAAAGTGGCTTGTGAGTGAGTGTGTGTATGTATATATGCATCATTATATATATATATATATATATATATATATATATATATATATATTAGCTGCCTGGCTGATGTAGTATATAATATTTATATTACTGTACATTTACATTCAAAATCATTTCAGTTGGTCTATTATTAGGATTATGTTTCAAAGCTGGTCCTGATGTAATTGGGCAGATATATTCTTCAACAAATGTATTAGTGATTAGTCGGTTTGCTACTATTTAATTGGCCGATTTTATTGCATATTTCATATGGCAAAAAATCTCAGTTATTATGGACAATAACAGGCAGTGCTTAAACACTGACAAACCAGGGAGCTGCGGTTTTGGCGTTGAGCTCTGAGGCACTGAGAACAGTTCAAAGAGCTATAGAAATTGCGTATCTCTTTCTTGAGAAAAAAATTCAATAATTATGTGCTACAAAAGCATTTTAGAAGGGAAGGAACAATTATTTTCAAATGTATTCACAAAGCTTTGTTCATAAAAATTAGGTTTAACCTTTTTATGAGATATAAATTCTCTATTTTAGAGGAGGTCATAGAAGAAATTTACTGGGTAGAGGACACACCCTTGAGTACAGATTCAACTAAAGAATACCCATAGTTCACTGCTGGCAGGTAAGAGGTGGAAGAGAGCAATCATATAGAGGATGACATCACTTTTCCAAGAATATGCAGTATATTCATGTCTCAGCTTACCAGATTGTTCCAGATAGAGTAGAAGAATTTGTCTTATGGTAGGAATCCGAACTATAGATATAAATCTGTCAATGATTCACAGTCTGATGCTTAGGATTGTACTTTAAGGGCTTATTTAGGGTCCCATTTCACAGAGCACCATGGAGACGCCGTAGATTCCAAAACTACTGGAGGAGAAGAGGCTGGTTGTATAAGATAATAACTGATATTAAGCCTCTCTGATGTGTACTGTAGCTTTAGACAAAAAATGTATATGAAAGAAGAACTTTGTTGAAGGAATTCTTTTTAAGATCAGGACATAACATTCCCCCACTGAACTGCTTATATAAATGTACAAATATAGTATGTGAGCTACCTACGTACCTAAATTAGGTTGGCTGTGTAACACTAACGTAAGGTGAGGTGATGTAAGAATGTGGATATAGAATGGTATTTTTTCTTCGACTGATTTAACCCTATACTCCTGAATACTAAGTATTAGCTAGAAATGGTGAGATTGCCGAAAAAGCGTCTTCCACTATTGAGCGAGAAGATTGCACCAATTTTAAACGTGATGCACTAGCAATTATTCTTTATGGCCCAAGTATTCTTTAGAAATTATAGCAAAATCTTGTGTGACCTTTGTCGAGCCTTTGGTAACTTTGCCGAAAAAAGAACCTTTTGAAGTTAGTTGGAAGCAGACTCTAAAGGTCAATGTACAGATGAAATAAATGAGTAAAAGATAAAATTAGTATCCTGGCAGACGCGAGGCTATGAATTATCTGGCTTTAGGGTGTGCAGTCGGTGATGGACGCTCTCTCACATATCACCAGCAGTGTTTCTGCCGCCCCATATGGCAGCTTCACCTGCTTCTTTGCTGAGGTCCGGCGGCGGTCATGTAAACAGATGGCGTAAGTAGGCCATAGGTGATCTGACATGGATGTTCCCCTTCAGCTGCTCGCCCTGATCCTGCTTCCGTGTCGCCGTGCGTCGCATGCGCTCCCACCTTCTCTCTCCCTTTTTACCTCCCTGTGGACCAGCATGATGTCCAGCTCAGATAACCGCAGTGTAGAAGCAGGCGGAGATGACAGTGATTTTCTGCATCTCGCCAACATTGTCACACGCCTTAGAAAATCAAACAGAGCGTTAAACACGATTACTGAATTTTTCCACCGTGCGGCTCTCCTTGCCAGTTCTTCTTTCCTTTTTATTGCATGAGTCACAGTGACAGGAGCTTGGACACCCGTGTCCTTCTCTTTTCCGCTACACTGATGTAATACTTGGCCTATGATCAACCGCGGGGTTATGCGAGACCCCACCGCGACCATCTTTGCCGTGATAGCATCTAAAGCTGCCCACTGCCTCCAAGCATTTGTTGCTAGCAGAGTTATTTTGATCAAGTTGGCACGCTTAGTCATTTTCTGATTTTCACGCATTCATTACGTGACCATTTCTGAACGTCTGTAAGAATGCGAGTGAAGTTCCATGTCAGTGCCGGTGGTGAAACCTCACCAGTAGAAGCATTGCTGGCAGTGAGCTTTATATTCAGAGGTCTGGTGAGGAATGAGTTTGAAGAACAATGAAAAGATTCAGGGATAACGGATGAGATGGTTGCGGGAATCTGGACCTTAATTCATGAGAAACAGAAGGTCCAGATGGGACTTTGCCAGGAGAAGCTTGCTGGCAGATTTTTACCCCCAAAAAAAGTCACATTTGAATTTTTAAAACTGCTTCCATAAATGCATGCATATTCAATACTCACATTGTAAAGCTCGACGAAATACTTAATCATAACAGGTGTTGGGTTATAGTTTTCTACTTTAAAGACTGTCCACATCTGCGTCTTGGCCTGGGTCAGAGGTAACCATGTATTTTTAAATAGTACAGAGCCTCCTGCATTTTTATGCACTGTTTTGCTAATAATATTGGGAATGTGATATACATTTTTGCAAAAAACCTGTGTGTGTGTGTGTGTGTGTGTGTGTGTGTCTGTGTCTGTGTGTCTGTGAGTTTGGTATTGCGTTCTGAACATTTTAATAGTCAAGATCAGACATAGATCTGTGATTCTACAGAACTTTCATGTACCAAGATGCCCATTTATGAAGAAACAAACCAGCCCCTTTTTTTCTCCTTCTTTTTCTTTAGTTATTTTTTAACAAGCTCCCGCATTAGCTGCTGCTGCACTGGGGCGACTCACAGGGAGCCAACTGCCTTTGGATGTTTGTGCCTGAGAAAAGAGTAAAGTCTGGGACCGTCGGTCCTGGGGGAGAAGCCCAGTCTTCATCTCCTTTAGTTCAGCTGATTGCCTGCAGAGGCTCCAGCAATCTGTAATTAGGCCTCCCCTTATAGGAAGGCAGCATTTGCATATATAATTAATGCACATACACATTCTTCAGCATCCTGTAAACAGGAAGTGAAGGAGAGTCAACTGGAATTCACTCAGCCGGCTTCCATGTTCTCACTGGTCTTCAGGTTACTTGATGCCTTCACGGTGGGGGGGGGGGGGGGGGTCGCTGAGATAGATCTGCTTCTGTATGGGTTACGGGCTCATTAGGCCGTTTTCTATGAATTTATTTCTATTTACAAGCTGATATGGGGATTTCCCATGATGCTCAGCAGAATATGTTATGAACATGTGGAATCAGCATGGTAGGCCTTGTGAAACATTTTCATCGATGCTTACCCATCATTCATTCCTGCTTCCTCCAGAAACCATGCACGCTGTTGAGCGGGCGGCCCACCCCACCCTCTCCCTGACCCACCCCCGCTCCACCCCCTTCACCGCCCACACCACGTCCCTCCATGGGCCCACCACCACATCGCCTTTCGACGATCCGGACGTCACCGCGGCAGTTGACGAGGAGGCCCAGTCCCGCTTCTATGTAGAAGCCCTCCCGCCAGTAATGGTCAGCGAGGGCCCCAGCACTCCCGCCATCACCTCCCGCCGTCCCTCCACCTACCACAAGCCACCTCGCACCACGTCCTCTCCCCCAACCTCCAGCCCCGGAACCTTCTCATCTACCCTCTACGAGGATTCGGGCAGTGGGGAACCCAGCGGCGACGACGAGGCAGAGAGTAGTGCTATGCTGGAAGCTAGCGGGGAAGATCCTGTTGGTAAACCAGCTGTTTCACTACATATCCCATGGGTCATTGCTGCAAGGCACGAGAGCAAGGAGTGGATGAGTGGGTGCAGGCTCTACGGTCTGTGCATAACACCAGGTGGAAAGTTCAGGTCCAGAAAGCCAGACCAAGATTTTCTTTTAACCAACCAGTTGAGCGTAAAGAGTAACATTCACATTGTACTCAACTGGCTGGTTGAAACAAAATCTTGGTCTGGATTTGTACTTTCTGGACCTGAACTTTCTAACTCTGCATAACACATTGTTTCTGTGATGAACGGCGTGTCTTAATATTGAGTTTTAGTGTTTCCAATTTCATTACATATCAGTAATACTGTGAGCTATTAGTGAAAGAAGGACAAAATGCCACGGAACAAAGTCACGTGACATGCTGTGTAAGGTTATGGGTGGTCAGGGGGAAGCATCCACTGCTGAATAGAGGTCTGTGTCCTTCGAAGTATGGCTTCAACAAAATGTCACAAGAATAGGAAGTGCTTCAAATGTAGAAAATGTGGCTCAGGGCGTTATATTTAATCATTCCCCCAAGGCGTGTTTATTTAACCGAGAACAAAGACACTCAAGTAAATCAGCACCCTCGAGAGCGGCCTGTATGTGACTTCTCACTTCTTAGTTTTTCACAAATTATAATTAGCCACTGTGCTATATTAGCTAATTGGCACCAGGATGTAGGCAGCAAATCACAGTAGTGGATGAGGAGTAATGAATGACACTTTGAGCTGTATCTAACCCAATATGAACATTTTATTTTATCTAATGGTAAGATAGATGTTTGTTCAGAGAGAGAAAAAAAAATCTTCTCTACTTATTTATTGATTTATTTTATTCTGTTCATTCTGTTTTGCATTGTAAATAGCATTTCCCCTTAGTAGAAGTTGAAAGTTATAAACATGGTAATATTATGGTAAACAAGATATTACGAAAGTATTTATAACTGCGTGCAACGTGTAATTCTGAATTTTAATTGGCACGCAGCTGCGGTTTCACTTCCGTCGTTTTATGCCAAGTCACCTCCGTGACATGAAAGTGCAGGTGTCCCTGTGTGACAAGACGTCACCCCGACAGCCGGCGGCGCCAGCCGTCCCATAAAGCTGCCAGGGACCCTTTTACAGCCCGTCCATAAACACGGAACCGTGTGGCACCAGATGCAGAGGGACGGGCAGCACTTTCCCAGAGTCATTTTCTACACCTGGTGGAGTTAGAGACTTGGTCACACTTGGGGACGGTCCCCGAGCCTGCGGCTTGCTTAAAGTGGCAGGGCCGTTCATTTGTGCGGCTGCCGTTTTAGTGTTTCACCCGGCCTCAGTCTGCTGTTGCCTGACTACTTTAGACTTTGGCTGCTAGTCAAAAAAAAAGCAATGTTTCTGTGCACATGTATATTAGATGTTGTACATCTCCTGAATGCTGGCTTGGGTCGTGGGGGCCCGGTACCTACCCCAGGCAGCATAGGGCACAGGGATGGGGTTCACTCTGGATCAGGTACCGACCCCTTTCTGCCTAAACTAGCCGCAGTGTCGTCCACTGTGCCATACATGCAATCTGCTGATGCCGCTGAGTTCATGCTTAGAGCAGCACCTCCTCGCGACTAGGGCTGCAGGTTTGAGGTCCATTCCAAGCTCCCCCTCATACCCTTCCAGTTCTCACAAGTCCAGAAACGTGGAGCGTCCTTCATGGGTGACCGTGAGTGTCAGTGTGTCCCCTGAATCACACCCCGTGTTCCCTGGGACAGGCTCCAAGCACAGTGTGACCCTCTACCGGATATCAGCAGTAATTGATGTAACTGAATGCAATTACTGAGGCAGGTGAATGATTTTGCTGTAGAAATTAAAAATGAGGTTTTATTATAATCTCTTTTAGCCATGAAGCCCCATATTTCAGCACTGGAGTAACACTTGAGCACAAAAACAGTATCTGCTACAACCGGTGATGCATTTTTGAATGAACTACTTACTGTGAATGGTCTCGTAGCCTAATGGCTATGAGACCATGGTTTTTTATCTCAGGTTGATGAGGTTAGTATCAGAATTTCTGTGGTACCAATTTTAAGATGAGGGGTAATATTAGATCGAGGAGAAACAGGACCTGAGAATATGCATAAGGTATGTTTTAATGCACATGATGTGTGATTGTTTACAAAATGTGCACGCTGTGTCAGTCTGTATGTGAGAACGCACAACATGAGATGGAGCAGAGGTCTAGATTCAGAGGCAGACAGTATCAAGGTTACAAAAAATGCCCCCCCCCCCCCAGTCTGCACAGAAACATTCGGTCATCCCCAAATGACCCACAGTGCATGCTTGTGTGTGATTGGGTGCCCGCGGTGGACTGACATCACACCCTGGGTCTCCCCTCCCTTTGGCCCTGTGGATCCCCTCTCACCATGACCCGGCACTGATGGGTACATGGCTATATCATTGTATATTTATTTTCTTGGAAGCTTTGAAGGAACAAAGGTACGTGGGGGGGGGGGGGGGGGGGGTGCAGGCCTTTTTCATTTGTTCTGTACATTTAAAAACATTTTCCTTTAGGTAACATTTCCGGAGTTCTCTGAATACTGTCTGAAAAATAACGAATAAGCAGTTATTGGACAGGTCCTGTCAAGTGCGAATTTTCCTATGTCCATGTCATCTCCCCAGAGCCTGCAGTGACCCGGACCATCCCTGTGTCACCGGAGAGCCTCTCATCCTGTGACGACAGCCCCTTGGGCTGCTGTCCCGATGGCAGGACGGCCAACAGCGATCCGGAGGGAACCAACTGTCCCCGTAAGTCCTCCTGCTCTCCGTCCTCCTCCTCAGCTCCCCTGCCGTGGCAGTGAGGCGAGGGCACAGCGGGTACCCTGAGACGCCAGGGCTTGGCACGCTATACTCTGAAACAGAGCAGCATGTTTCTGTCTCTGCTTGGAGCCTCCTGCTCCTCGCCCACCTGCTTCAGTGGTTATTACAGGAGCCGTCTGAAGTCTGCAGCGCAGCCTCTGGGCCTGACCCTCACCATTAGGAGGAAAGGGATGCAGCGTGACTCTGGAAAGTGCTGTCTGCGCACACACATGGATCAGCCTGCGCACACACATGATCAGCCAAGACACTCACATGATCAGCCTGCGCACTCACATGATCAGCCTGCACACACGCATGATCAGCCTGCGCACTCACATGATCAGCCTCTCTCTGGCGGGATACGGAATTTCCTCTGCTGTGGGGACAGATTCACTTTATATTATTTTATAATTATATGGTATGGCATGTATTTTATTCATATTAGCTTATGTCTATGTCCAAAACAGTAATCCACACACACACAGACACACAGGGACGCAGATGCAAATGCTCTGTAACGTTCAAAGCCGTGCAGAGACTGCTGGTGATAATGAGGAGAGGGAAACAGTGTCTGGGGACATTAAATTGTCACTTTCTCACTGAAATAGACTGAAAATGAGACTATTCTGACTATATCAAACAGAGAAAGAGCTGCAGAGGTGCAGTGCGCCATCGTGATTATCAGCCCAGCCAGCTTTTATGGCCTTTTTGAATTTATTCGCAATGTGGACTGAGGAGCGGAAGGGGAGAGTGATCTTGTGAAGCCCTCTCTCGGTGGAGGTACAGTGCATGTCCCCAGGGCTGTTCCTTCCGGCACCTTCCCCAGTGATACGTTGAGCTACCGGGTGTCTGTCCGCTGTCACATTTACAGTTTTGCCTTTTCTGTCTTCCCTGTTCCATTTTGCATTGAGGTATTTTCACTTCTAGCAAGATCAGAATGTGGATGATGAGCGTGTGCAAGAAATATAGATCCTTATCATAGAAAATTCTATCAGTAACCCATCACAGGGATTAGAAGACGGTTACCACTGTACTTCGTAATAATCAGTGTTTCTGCTAGAACCAGTGGAGTCCAAAAGCCTGATTATGTGTGCAAGTGTCATATAAAGTGTGTGTGTGTGTGTGTGTGCGTGTGTGTGGGTGTTATCAAAATCTCAAATTGTCTTGTATTTTGTTTGGTTACTTATGGTTAAGCTTAGGGCTGGGTAGGGGATAAGGTCGTCTTGTTGGGATTAGGGTTATGTCCATAGAAATGAGTGGAAGGTCCCCTGAAAGGTATGAATGCGAATGTGTGCATGCGCATGTATGTGTGTGTGCGCGCGTGTGTGTGTGTGTGTGTGTGTGTGCATGTGAGTGTGTGTTAGATCTAATTTTTCGATGAGTGAGAGTCATGGTTTGGTCAATATTGCATTGCTGTACATCCCCATCTGTCAAACTGACCCCCTGCTATTGGTCCATATTCTCACCCTACCCAGAAAATTAAAGACATAACTTGTGCATTTCACAAACCTCTTGATTGGGATTCGCTTGATTTCGATCTGATTTATGGGAAATGCATCTTAATGCCCCCTGGTGGCTGCCGCAGTACCAACACATGCGTGCTTCTGCCTTGTAGCCACCATGAAATTCAGCGGTTTTCTGCACCTGGATCAGGTGGAAGGACAGGAGGTCTTCTATACTCCTGAGATGGACGATCCTAAGTCTGAGCTTTTTGGAGAGACAGCCAGGAGCATTGAGAGTGCTGTGAGTATCTACTGTAAATAACTTCAATGTTTTTTTTTTCTTCCTCAAAGTGTTCTACTTATATTTGACAATAAAAACTGGTTTAATACATTGTTTGACCTGGATTAAAGAATTAATCTTAATTGTGCTCAGGGATAATAATATTCTAAATAAAAATTAGTGTCTTCCTTTTCAAAATAAAAGATTAATTTTAAGAAATACAAAGAACTGACTGAAACACACTTCAGAAGCAAATGGCAAAATCCCAATATCCTGATAGTGACATTGGGAAAGCACACATTCATACTTATGTGACAATCATAAATCTCCGCTCTTTAGATTAAACTATTAGGTTTTATTGAGCAGGATGAATTTATATGGCAGAATACAATGTAATCAAAATACCTCCCCACCGTGTGATAATCTCCATGATTAAATGTATCCTGTATCTTTTATTTTCTATATTGTGTTTTTTCTACATGTTTGAAGATTAAAACTGCTTAGGACAGTAAATTTGGTATAAACACACATTGATTTTATGATTGCATATAAATAACTTTCTTCATTCTATTCGAATTATGCTTATCATTATTATAGCACAATTATTTAACAAAAAAAAATTGAATAAGCAACTACAGCTGCATGATGACAAATAAATCTTCACTGATTGAATGTTAGACAAGTTATAAATTGTGTAGCGTCCGTATGGGAAATCAGTATATTAGCATAGAAGAAATGTGTCTGAAAAATTCTGTATATTGTAAATTATGAGTTATATTGAAAATTTAAAGAGAAATTTACATTTTGTTGATATGGCCTGTGACCTTGACCTGGATAAGCAAATGGAAGATGGTGTTTTGCATTAGATTAGATTGACTTTATTAATCCCACAATGGGGAAATTCCTTAGAAACAGCAGCAGTAGTACAGTATAACAGGATCCATAGGGTCAGCAAAAATAACAATATAAGAACAATACGGAAACACTTTATAATAAGAGAAACCTTATTAAGGGTTTATGAGTGAGGTTTATTATCAGCTTATTAATTATGTTGTAACACTTTAGTAAATCATGAATAGACAGTTATAAGCGAGCTATAGCAGTTTTGTTTTTGTTTGTTTTTATTGAAGCATCAAAAAAGAGCCTTATTGTAAAGTGGTACCGATGTTACTTCTATGGGTTTGGTACCATTTTTGTTCCAGATTCCTTTAGCCAGATACTTTCTCCACCATTGGACAAGCACATACTGTAGAAATCCGTTCACACATGACATCCCACCTTGCTGTCTGTCCTATGAGATACACACATACAGTTCGGCATCAGAGCACTGGCTAAGCCATCAGTGAATATTAAAATATTCATGACACTGTAGTCATAAACATTTACAATTTGTTGCTGATTTCAATCGAATGTAACCCTATTTAGTCTGTTCACTGAACCTTCAGTTGCGTAAACTGTTAAACTGGTGAACTGATGCTTAAAAAGTGGTTTGCTCATGGTGTTTCTGACAGCTCTCAGTAGAGGCAGCCTTTTCTGAAATTCAGTCATTATAGAAACAGCAGTAAAATGAATGACTTGATTAAAATATGAGTAGGTCACACAGCTGTACTTTACTCTTCATGTGCAACACAAACACTCTAACAAAAGGCAGAACGCTGTTGTAGCGGGAAATCACATCTGTCATCTCCCTATAGTTTCCTTTGTTGTCAGAGTTTCCACTCTCACTGTGTCCCCTAAATAGCAGCTCCTGTCGACCCGAGAATTAAATCGCATCAATCAAACTTTTCAGAATCTCACAGGTTTTCCCCACCATGTTGTTGGCTAACTGTAAATGCACATCTTCATTGATCAAACTGTCAATCCTCACATTTTCCAAAAGATTTCATTCTGTCACTGCAATGCCATGTTACTTTTGCACAATTTAAAAATCTGAAAAAAAACATTAAGGTTCTTTTTTAATGTTACATACACATGATTAGCTAAATAGGTCATAAATGCATTGAAATCTGTTAGCTTAGAGAAGCATAAAATGTTACACTTCACTGAAGTTTCTTTTTTCACCCTCAGGGTTTTTGCACAATACTTTGTTACACATTTTTTTGGTTTCACAAGGAAATGGTCATTACAATGAAATCTTAACATCATGAAGATGTTTTATGTGATGTATATAGATGAATGTTATTATATTAATATATTTTTTTATTTTCTTTTTTTGGTGAAGCACTAACTTCACCTGTTGTCTTAAAGAAACCTACAGTGTTCTAAAAGGTGTTGATTGATTTTCTATAACCACACGCATAGTGCCAGCCTGGCGTACAGAAGTAAATTAGTGTGCTATTATAATCTTTAACACAGGAAAAGCCGTGCATTTTACATTTTTAAACACATGGCTGTGAAGACAAACCCAATGCTTATACCACAGTTAATACACATTTATCTGACACATTTATACCTAAAGCCATAATTCTGCTGAAAATGCATGAGATTATCCACAAATATTTCAGTGGTAACTTTGCCTGGATACATCATCCCAAACTTTTATGAATTATTGTTACAGGTTTTAGAATTAAACAGAGAATTTCAAGCTAACAACTGGCCTTTGGATTAGCAATAGGCAATTTCAAGCTAATTTTAGCAACTGTTTTAGCGACAGTTTTTGAAATGACGATGATGATTGAATTGTATCTAAAAAAAAATGTTTAATTATTGGAGGAAGAAAGTAGTTCTTCAAAAAAAAAATGTGTTTAAATCTCATAAAAGAGAAAATTATGTCTTTAGGTAGAAGCATGTAAGCCAAATGCATAGTAACCATGGAGTATGCTGGGTAATGTTCCCAAATGCATAGTAACCATGGAGTACACTGGGTAATGCACCCAAATGTATAGTAACCATGGAGTACGCTGGGTAATGCGCCTAAATGCATAATAACCATGGAGTACGCTGGGTAATGTGCCCAAATGCATAGTAACCATGGAGTACGCTGGGTAATGCGTATAAATGCATAGTAACCATGGAGTACACTTGGTAATGCACCTAAATGCATAGTAACCATGGAGTACGCTGGGTAATGCGCCCAAATGCATAGTAACCATGGAGTACGCTGGGTAATGCGCCTAAATGCATAGTAACCATGGAGTACGCTGAGTAATGCGCCCAAATGCATAGTAACCATGGAGTACGCTGGGTAATGCACTTCAAGCTGCGAGTTACACATTTTTAAAGGCAGTCCACAGAGGCTACCGCTGCGCATTGGGTGGGTCTTTGCCTTCACAGCCAGTCGTTTAAAAACTTTTAATGCATGGCTTGGACTGCATGAACCCTTACATGATCGGTGTAGTTTTGATGTTTGAATGAAGTGCTTCTTTGACTTTTGTGCTGCTGGTTTCTGAATTCCGATGCGGTAGATGTCCCCAAACTAGCACACTGAGTCTCCCAGTTTGGGTTGTACCTTGGTGTGATATTTATGCATCGAATAATTTTCATCATGTTAAACAATGTCTGCCTTAATTATTACTGTCGAATGGGTAAAAGGGGATATCTCAGCAGGGTGGAAAGAGGCTGTTCCAGTGGCCTGCTTTAATCTGCCGTTTACATTTTGCCGTAAAGGCTTTATGAGGTATTAATCATCAGATAATTATTTTATTTGAAGTCCTGATAACAAATGGAAGGTAGCATTAATAGTAATGTAATGTAGTAATGTATTGTTCATTATTTCCCAGTGCACAAGACACTGTCTAATAACAATCTAAATCAGCATGTGTTTTTTTCCTGGGAAAAACACTGTCATTAAGGATGCTGACATTTACTTATCCCTCTAAAGTGTGTTTATGTAATCACTTGTGTAGTCGTTATCACTCTGCACAATAAGCAAGTAAAAAACTCACATTTAAAGCCAAGTGAATGTTTTATATTTACATAATCCTCTTGTCATTTGCCATGACAGTTTCTTTCTTCTCCCTTCAGCTAAATGAGTTGTTCCAGAAGTCGAACATAAATAAGGACTTCAAGAGTGTTAGAGTCCGAAATCTTGCTCCAAGTAACTCCCTCCTTGCCTTTGTGGAGGTCCATCTTGATACAGGTAAAATTATGTTACCTTTTGTTAGAGTCTTTTTTTAAAAGGTGTTGGATTTTTATATAAGTCGATTTTGGCCACAGATAAAATACATTGGTTTTAGTTCTTTATAGATCCCGATGAAATATACTGGCTTTCAAAGAGATCTTTGTTACATCCTAGTAAAATAGTCTCTGCTAATGTTCCAGGAATGTCAGTCCCATAAGAATTACAGAATTCAGTGCCATTTTCTTATGTGAGCTGTTATTAAAAAATCAACTCATTCTCCAGTCAGACAGTAAAAGTATAGTCCTATGGTCTAGTGTCATTTATGTAATTCTGAAAAGGAAAATATTTAGTGGTCAACTTGTCTTGGTCATAGTTCATAAAGGTAATATACTAGTTCATTAAAAAGCATTTTTCTTCCCCTGTGTGCTTTGCTATTTTGTGTCAGTGTTATATGTACCTGTAACTATTCTTCTAAGATCTTACCAATCAAGTATATTACATTTCCACAAGCTTTGCTTTGCTAACCTGCTATGAATGCTCTGTTCCAGCCACACCATCTCTGTTTCTCCTTCAAGAAGCCATCACTCCTTCTCCACATAACTGTCCATCCAGAACTCTCTCCATATCTACCCCATGCTATTACACTCTCACCTCTTCCAGTTTCTTTCTCCCTTCCCCATTTTCCAACTGTTTACCTTTTATTTTGCTTTACCTAGAACCCCTCCTCATCACTCCACATATCAGCGCTACTGCTCCACCCTCCCTGACTTGGCTTTTTGTCACGAGTCCAGTTCCTTTGCAACAGCCCTAAAAGCAGCTAATAACATATATGCTACACAGCTATGGAGTGAACTTTGCAATCAGTCGTGTTCTAACTGTGCCTCAGACACCAGGCACACCGTCGAGGATGTTGAGGTGGCTCTACTGAAAGAAGTGAAGTCAACTAAGCAGACAGCCATAGTTGTGAAGAAACCAGTGGAGGAGAACATTCGTTTTAATAACTATGGTAAGAATCCAGTGGAGGAGAACATTTGGTTTAATAACTATGGTAAGAGTCCAGTGGAGGAGAACATTTGGTTTAATAATTATGGTAAGAATCCAGTGGATGAGAACATTTGGTTTAATACCTATGGTAAGAATCCAGTGGAGTAGAACGTTCGGTTTAATAATGGTAAGTTCCTGAACCTGACAGTTGACTAAACCTGTTTTAGATTTATTATATGAATGTGGTCAATCAGTGAATCTCATATCTTCACAATTTTTACCATAAAAATCATAGCAGGGACGTCACTAGGGCTGTTTGTGTAAATATCTAATGATGCTACTGGTTCTTACACACCTTTGTCTCTGCCAGGCCTGTCCACTATCCCACTTTTCACCACAACGACAATGACCACCACCCTGCTGCCGACTGCGTCCCGGGCCAGTCAGAACACCGGTCCCAGCCGCACTCCGTCCCCGGGCCGCAGAGCCACCACCGCGTCCCCGGTGACCAGGCCACGCACCACCCCCTCATTCCTCCCCCAGCACACCACACCCTTAAGGGCCAAACAGATGCCCAAGCATGCGAGGCCTACCCGACCCCCCCTGCCATGTGCTTCACACCCCTGTCAGCATGGGGGCACTTGCGAGGAGGATGGCGACGAGTTCACGTGCGTCTGTCCAGCAGGAAGAGGAGGCGGAGTCTGTGAAAAAGGTCAGTTAGACAACGACAGGCAGAATGTTCTTTTAAATATTTTGTCCAGTATGTATGTTTGACCTAGTCAATGCAAGAGTGGAGGAAGCTTAGTACGTCATTTTAAGTGATGCAGTGCACAGTGCTGGGGTTAAGATCGGCCCTGGACTTTGGGGTCCGCGATAGACCCACGCTTTGCCAAGGAAGGGAGTTCCCATGATATCTTTTGCTGAGCGAAACATTATGCCGGCGGGTGTATGATAAATTTTACCAGCCCACATACCCACTGGCCCACCTGGAAAATGCCCAGTATGCCAGATGGCTGGGCCAACCCTGATAGCAGGGTAATCTCAAAAAGCTGTTTGGATAGTATGGCTGCCCCTATTCGGAATGAACAATACGCTGATGTCTCATTTATTCAGTAGATAATTTGACTAGTGCAAAGAAAATATTCTATTTAGTGCAATTAAATAAAAAATGAATAAATCATCAAATAAAAAATTAAGGACATGTTAATCAAGACAGAACTTGCCTACATGTCATCTTTACTGAGTTACAAATGTTACACCGCAGTTAAATGGATTAAATGGATCTTTATTAAAATGCGTGTGGCTCAGTGAGTTAGACATCCGCGATCAGAAGTTGCATCACTGTTGGGCCCTTGAGCGAGGCCCCCAACCCCCCCCAAATGCCCCAGTGGTGCTTGAAAAATAGCCTGACCATGTATTCTGACACCAGACTTTGCTCTTAACTGTATGTGTGTGTGTGGGTTTGCATAGATCACATTTGAGGACCAATTTGTGCCAGAGTGTAGTAAAACCTAAAATTTCCCTCCTTTTGGGGACATCTTTTGAGGTCTATTTGAGGTTTTGGATAACCTCAGTTTTATAAAAATCTGTGAATGCAATCAAAAAGGTAAAAATGCCAAAAGTCTTGTATTTGGGTTGGTTACTTATGGTTAAGGTTAGGGATGGGTAGAGGTTAAGGGTGTCGTGATTGGGATTAGGGATTTTCCCATATAGACCAAGATGGGATATGCGAAAGGAAGCATTAATTTTATTCCAAAGTAAAGATGAAACAGTGAAAGGGTTAGTTACTGTAATATAATAATCCACAATGTGTAGCCCCTCTCAGCCTTCTGCTATAATAAACTATTTTATTAATCTTCTTTTGATTTTCCCTACCAGTGATTAAGTACTTTATCCCTGCCTTTGGGGGCAAGTCGTACCTGGCCTTCCCCACCATGAGGGCCTACCACACGGTACGCATCGCCATGGAGTTCCGGGCTGCGGAGCTGACCGGCATGCTGCTCTACAATGGGCAGAATGGCAAGAAGGACTTCCTGTCACTGGCCCTGGTGTCTGGCCAGGTGCAGCTCAGGTCAGTGTGGGGAAGGGTGGGTTTTCATTGTAACAGTTACAGGTCACTGATCAGCTTTATTCGACAGTAGCGCTATAGCAAATTAACACCAGAACCGCCGTTTCTTGCGCCAATGAACGTCAAACTCCTGTAAGCGCCAAGCAAGACGTACTTCAGCTTATGCAGCCCTTTTTGTCTGCGCTAATGTGCCTTTAGTGTTAATAACAGTAGCCGATCTAACCACCTCAACCAAAAAGCCGTAATGTCCCTAAGAGATCGTACAGCTGAAAATTTTTCAAACACGGTATTTCAGGAAATGTTGGTTAAATAGACATAGTTTATTGGTGATTTCCGGTTCGTTGAAGTTTCCACTTTTTGACAAGTGCTGTCATCTTCACGTCCGGCAGGTTTGACACGGGCTCAGGCACGGGCACGCTGCTGAGTAGGGTCCGCGTGAAGCCAGGCCGCTGGCACCAGCTGGTGGTGATTCGGAACAGGCGCCACGCCATGATGAGCGTCGACAGCGAGCTGCATATCGAGGGCGAGAGCCCGCCCGGCACCGACGGCCTCAACCTGGACACGGACCTCTTCATCGGGGGTGTGCCGGAGGAGATGTTACAAGAGTAAGTCCCTCTCTGTGTCTGTTAACAAACAGTCTACCACAGAAATCAGCTACCGTATTTCGCTAGAAAACAAGGTGACTCGGTGGTTACATTTTTGCCTCCACTCTTTGCGTTTGGATTCCCATGTCCTCCCGTGCCACTCGGGTTTCCTGTCGCACTCCAAAGACATGCAGTCAGGCTAATTCATCTCTGCATCGTCCACCTTGCCTTACCGGCAGCCTGGATTTCCATCCTGCTGTCTGTGGGACCGGCTCCACACCCCCAGCAACCCTGACCAGGATCAGTGCTTAGAAGATGGATTCATGTTTTTATCAGACTTTTTTTTTTTTTCCAATTGAGACGATATAAAAAATGAGAAAACAACAGCAGCTCTGCCCATTCTCTGTCCACTGTTCTGGCTGAAAGCCTTAAAATATTATTATCTCATTAAAATGAAGTTGTCAGTTTTTAGCTGCATCATACTCTGTGTGGTGGAAAAGTAAACATGTCTATGAAACCCTATGCAGATATTTCTCATCATTCAAGACGTTTTTTTTTTTTTTTTGTATTTTTTGCAAGCAGTTCATTTTTCTAATGTTGTCTAGTTTTTATTCAAATTTCATTCCTTTCAATAGATTAAAAAGTGGCTCTTCTTAACCGAATGTCAGATATTGTTTCCTGTGGCACTGTAATTTTTTATTTTTAGACAAGTAACATTTCTATAGCAACCCTATTAACCATTTAGACTATTTTGACCATTTGGCCATTAATTTCTCGCATAACCGGCTTCCCAATGTTAGGGTCACTACGCAACTGTTATTTTGAAATTTGATTAAATACATCTCTTCAAACTTAAATTTGAATAACTTAAATTGAGAGAATCTTAAGTTATCCAGATGTCCAGCATTTCAGTTCTTTCATATTTCCAGTGCTTCACTGGGGCTTGGACTCCGCAGCCTGTCAAAAATGTTCTATAGAGATGCTGCCAGTGTTGAGCTGGCTGATAGTGGAACTGAACTCCAAATAGCTTGTTCAGTCTCATCCCACGTATGTTCAGTTGCACCGAGAGCTGCTGACCGAGTAGACCACTGGATTTCTGGATCCAGTCTTAGCCTTGTGGCGCTCCGCAATATTCTTATGAAAAAAATATCAGTTGCAGTTGGATGCACTGCTGCCATGGAGGGATGCAGCAGTTTGGCTGTCTTGTTCTGATATCTTATAGCATTGTGTCCCAACCGGGTCCTCAGGGACCCCCAGACAGTCCATGTTTGTACTCCTCTCAGCTCCCAGCCGGGAGCACTTCAATTCCACTGCATGCATATAATTTACAAGCACTGCAATTCCACTGCATGCATATAATATATATGCACTGCAATCCCATAGCGGATAAGCAGTTAGAAGATGGACAGATGGACATTATATAAGACAAAAATTATTAGCGCAGGGAAGAGACAGACTGGATGGGGTGGCGAATCATTACAGGAAACGCATTCAAGCACGCTGAAGGCAATTTAGAGACACAATTTCACCTAACTGCATATTTTTGGACTGCAGGAGGAAAGTACAGAATCACAAAGAAATGCACACGAAACAGGAAGAAAGCTGCAAAGACACACATTTACACAGTCGGTGTGTGGTGCTGCAGGTTAGACCTCTGTACCCGTGATTGGTCGGTCACTGCTTAAAATGCTGTGGGGGGGGGGGCAGCCCTTGAACCCAATCGCTGTGGTGCATTACTGACACGCCTGTGAAGCAGACATATAAAGAGGCATGAATGTCAATAAGCGAGCACTAAATATGAAGCACACGGGTGTTCTGCATGCTTATTGGACGACCTTGCCAGTCAAGGCACTTCTGTGGCATTTATCACCCATGGTGTGTCTGCTCACTTCAAGTACGAACGCATTTAATTACGTGAAACCGCACTAACCCTAATCAATTAAGAACCAAATTATTACTGATGTTTTTTTACAAAATAACAAAATTATAGGCAGACAGTTTGCTGGTGTAGCATACGGTCTGTTAAACAGCCGTGCTCTCCATAGTGTTAATTTCTCTTTACTCAGTCCTTATGTTTTACATGCAAACAGTAAATGATAATTATTATATTAAAGTACCACATAACAATTATTTTACCTTTAATTAGTAGGTCCATAATCACTTGCCTTTGGCTTTTTACGGGCAATTATTCAGTTTTGTATGTACTGTGCTCCATTTGTTAATGTGTGTATTCATTAGATTAGAGCAGTGTTTCCCACTCCGGTCCTCGGGGACCCTCAGACGGTCCACGTTTTTGCTCCCTCCCAGCTCCCGGTGATGGCAGTCTGTGGATCCCCAAAGAAGGGGCTGGGAAACACCGGTTTAGATGTTTTCCGTCATTTTAATCGTTCGCTGATGGAATTCATTTGTGGTTCAGTTTTTTTTTTTAAAATGACACGACATTTTTATCTGGCCGCTCCCTCGTCAGCGTAAAGGAGAAGACATCGGTCTCCTCCGGCCTGGTGGGCTGCCTGCGCATGCTGGACGTCAACAACATGGTGTACAACTTGCAGGAGAAGGCCGGCCACGTGCTGTATGGCTCTGGCGTGGGAGAGTGTGGCACCAACCTTTGCCAGCCCAATCCATGCCGCAATGGGGCGCTCTGCCAGTCCAGGGAGGCGGAGTCTTTCCACTGCAAGTGCGTTGATGGTTTCTCAGGTGGGACGGCCTTATTAAATACGACTAGTAACCCTTTTCTCCCTTTGAAGGATAATCAAAAGCTACATTCTAAGACATGAAATGCGGGACTGTGTATTAGACTAATTTACCACACCATTTTAATACTATGTAACACTGTCCGAGTATCCTTTTTGTAGTTTGTATAGTATGATAATATATGGACATTTAAGTAAATAACTCCAGGAGGCTTTTAAAGGCCATTTGGTTACCCGTACATGTAATTTCTCTGGGCTGTTGCCATTTGTAAAAGCTGGTTTTATGATTTGCAGAGAATTGGTGCTAACCCATCCAGTGGAGTGTTACAGTAGCTTGGAGAGCCGAGTAACTGTAAATGCTGCATTGGTCACAGCCAGTGGTAGCACACCGGCCAGATAAGATACCTGTGAAATGTCAATTACTCTTAGTCACTTAAGTGTAGAGAGGCATTTTTGACAAAACACTCAAGCGAATGAAAACATATATAGTGGAATAACTGGGGTAATTTAAAAACCAGGTGTCAGAGTATCGCCCATTAATTGTGGTACCACTGAGAGGACAGAGAAGCTGGTCACTAGCTGTCTACCCCAGTGAGCTAAAAAACATTTAATGCCTCTGAAATACTGGACCGCTTCCCTTTGAAATATAATGAAGCTCAGCATCACCATTTGAAGACTCTTCAGTCTGTTCTCCTTATTACCATAAAAGTCTTGCACCGTTGATGACGAAGAAAGCACATTTCTCTATTTTCCTCATTTTGCCTACAAATTAATATTCTTTTTCTACAAATTAGTATTCTGGAGAACATTTTACTTCATCATTTTGCTCTGGGGTCACAATAGGTTTTTTTTTTTTACTGGAGATTAATTTCCCGTAGAACAATCTGAAATGGCCAAAGTCTCTTTCTGTTGGGAATATCCAGCCTTTGCTCGACGTTCCTCCATTTCATCACCCTGTCATACTTTCATAACAATCTTATGAAAGCAGCGCTTGGTGATTAAATACCACAGTTAACAAGACAATATTGGTAATGTCTTCCCTGCCATTACACCTGCTTCCCATCGGCACGTACAGTGACTGTGCCCAAGCAGACGACATCCTGTCCCGCCTGAGTCTGGGGAAAATGAGGGCCTATGGTCACCCAAGAATTCACATTACAGACGATTTCCGGGCCACGATTGTCCGTGTTACGATATATTCTGTGTGTTAATGATTTTGCCCAACTGTAGGCTAATGTACAGTAAATGTCCTAAGAATATTTAAGGTAGGCTAGGCTAGGCTGTGATGTTCGTTAGGTTAGGTGTACTGTATTTTCGCCTTCCGATAGGTTTATCGGAACGTAACCCCATGGTAACCTGGGAAGCGTCAGTACTCTGGACCATTGTTCAGCAGTGCCGGTACCTTTCTCAGTTTATGCTTTGTACTGTACTTGCTGCTCTGGATCTCTGCACTTGGATTTCCACTCTTGAACATCACACCAATAAGGTCATTACAGTCACATTCTTCAAGCAGCGGACTAAATAGTGACCAAATTCCTTTTGGTTTTATTGTAACAATCACATGTTGTACAGTATGCAAGTACTAATCTTGGTACAACACATGAAAAAACAGACACCTACATGAAATACTGTCCATTCAGCCATGCCTAGTCAGTAGCTGCTCTGCCCCCTTCGAGTACCAGACACATCTGTAACTCATCAACCTGGTTAATTGGCATGGATTAAAGCACTTGGTTTACCAGTTAACTCCTTGTGAGGTACTGCGTATGAGAGTTGCATTGTATTGAATGTTTGTGTCATGATCTGGTCTCTGACTTGCTTTGTTGGTTTTCCATTCTTTGTCTTGATTTGGATTTGGTTGTTGGCATTGTACTCCATGTGTCAGCTTGACTTTGTATCATGATTTGGATTCGATTGCCTAGTTTTTAACCCTCTGCTGTTTGTGGACTGTGATTCTGGAATTATCCTTGTGTTTCTCTCTAACCAGTCATTACTGGGGTTTTACTCCCTCTTCACCTTCCAGAGGGAAATGAAAAATTCTACTTGCTTTTATTGTATTTCCAGACTGCATAAAACCTGCTTTCATTTTAGTGTCTGTTTTTCTGGGCTAATTTATGCAGACGCTGTATTGTTGCAAATGTATTAATAAAATAATAATCCAAGACAGAAAAAATAAAACACAAACTGCTTAGATTCTCAGAAGAAGAAAAAAAACTTCAATAAGTCAGAAGATTAGCTGGCCACACAGCGGTATTGTTTTTACAAACT
The DNA here is from genome assembly GCA_026781145.1 of Hippopotamyrus pictus. Lineage (NCBI taxonomy): Eukaryota > Metazoa > Chordata > Actinopteri > Osteoglossiformes > Mormyridae > Hippopotamyrus > Hippopotamyrus pictus. Next base: position 17,919,057 of record JAODLC010000133.1, read on the forward strand.
GGCCGATGGGTTTATCAAAGATCTCCAGGGGTTGGGTCTTGCAGCCAGAGAGTATTCGGAGTCCAGTGGCTCTTCATTGCTGAATTCACTCTGCCTTTCAGCCACCTGGAGGAAAATCAAGTGGGCTTTTTGATTATTCCTGGCACGAGTGAATTTTACTACTAATTTTACTGCTACCTGTATTTTTTTTAATAACAACCTGGAATCATGGAATTGCTTTCGGATTCTTAATCTGGAGTTATAGCTTTTTTTAATAGGAAATAACTTTAATTGCTAAATCCTTACCTAATTTCAACTGGGGAAAAACCTTCCCTATGTCTCAGATTGGTAATATTAATACTAGTTTTTGATTTATTTTAATAGTTATATGGTGTGTGGTTTGTTTACTCTGTTTTTTTCTGGTTTTATGTTTTTGCATTTTGGATATTTGTGTCCGTAGGTCCAACATGCGCTGATGCCCACAACCCATGTAAACCAAACAAGTGTCATCCTTCATCTCGGTGCGAGGTTCTGCCGCAGGGCGGGTATAAATGTGAATGTCCAATGGGCCGTGAAGGACCACACTGTGAAACAGGTGAATCATACAGTATCTGAGTTAGCGTGCTGCCCAGGGACACCAAAACACAGCACAAAACACAGCACAAAACACACCAGCTGGGAACTGAGCTCTTCAGCACTTTCACAGTTAATTTGGTTGAGCTATTTATTGAAAGACAAACATTAAATAATTTCCGACGTGAAACCAGAAGAAAATTAACCACAGTAGTAAGAAAGTAAGCAAATAGAATAAGAGTAAATTTTGCCAAAGCAACAGAATCTGATGGAATTGTATTTGAACCATTGAAACTGAGATGAAATGTATGTTGGTGGAAAATCAATGAGATCAATACAAAGGGGTCACATTTTATAACTGTAAAGTAGACAAGTAACAGGTTCAGACACAGTGACACATGAGCACTCATTCTGCCACTGGATTCCTAGAAAGATCAGGCCCTGCTGCCCAGCTTTCAATGGCAATGCCTTGATCCCCTAACCTGTAACAGAGGACACCTAAAGAACATATAACGACACTCATTGATTGCTGATTTGTGATAGCAGCATGGGTTCATAGCATGATTTGTTCAGTAGCACTTGTGTATACATACTAACTTCTCTAGGTTTTCTTTTCTTCTGCAATACCTTTGCTTGTGACAGGTTTACTTACACAAAAATCTTCCGAGGGCAGAACAAAAAATAATTGGTTCAGAGATAACCAATCAATTGAATTGTAGAAGAAGTGCGCCCAAACAACTGATGGAGGCGGGACCGGAACATCTGACCTCTATAATCTGATTGGTTATCTCTCTGAACCAATAGTTTCTTGTTCTGCCTTCAGAACATTTTTGTATAAGTAAAACTTCCATGAGCTATACCTTTAGTTATAATGGCTTTTGCTTTTAATTTTTGTCAGTTAATGAAAGAACCCATTATTCTTCTCTTATTACACATTTATCTTCACTCCCCACTAGAATCCAAGACTGAGCAGAGTGACACCTTCATCCCCTTCTTCAGTGGGGACTCCTACCTAGAATATAGCGGACTACACACCTACGGCAGTGACCTTTTGTGAGTTTTAAGGTCTATTTAAAATGTAGTTAATACGGTTCTGCGTAGACAGGGATGTAACAGTGAAGATTCTGTAATAATTTTCTTTTATGATTTGCATTCTTCCTTAGTTCTACAGGCTATAACATATAATTACATCGTTTATGTTGCAAATCGTTTGTTTGGTAATTGCTTTGCTGCCATTGACCTTTTTATTCCGTTTTATAGACCTACTCAAATACCTATTTAAGAAGTTCTGGACTCCAGGCTTCTTTCCATCCTAGTACTGTCAGCTGTGTGTTTCAGCTGCAAACAATGAATGACAAGTAGTAGTGAAAATATCGACCGTGCCCTTGTGAATGAAAATCCTGCCTGTTTATATGAGCACAGCCCCTAGGAATTAGTTATGGCAAGTTTAGTAAGGATGTTGGTCTCTCTGTGTCATTTTTAGCCATAAGGTCAGCATGACAGTGGTGTTTCTAGCCAACGACCCCGATGGCATGATATTCTACAATGGACAGAGGAGCGACAGCAAGGGAGACTTCATATCTTTGGCTTTAAAGGACGGAATCCTGGAGTTCCGATACGATCTGGGCAAGGGCCCCGCCATCATCAGGTACGGCAAGATGAACACACAAGGCACCTGTAATGCGAAATGTCTGATTAAAATAATACATCATGATGTAATTAAATGAGGAAGGATTGTACTGTAATCATGTACAGTGTTACTTCGTTTCTCGAACTTAATCCGTTCCGGACTCCGGATCGAATCCTAAAAAATTCGAGTTCTGATTGAATTTTTCCTATAAGAAATAATGGAAAAACAATTAATTGGTTCCCGGCCCCCCAAAATTACACCTAAATATGTTTTTTTTAGCATTTAAACACAAAATGAACAGCATAAAACAAGAAGAGCATTTTTTTCTTAATGGCTTCCAAAACGATAAAGATCTTATCCCAACATTACCCCTGTCCTG
>JAODLC010000133.1:17949563-17961194 GCA_026781145.1 Hippopotamyrus pictus
AAACACATCACCTAAACACATCATCCAAACACATCATCCAAACACATCACCTAAACACATCATCCAAACACATCACCTAAACACATCATCCAAACACATCACCTAACCACATCATCCAAACACATCATCCAAACACAGTCCAGATGCCATTGTGCCAAAATGGGGGACAACTACCAAAACAAAACAGCAAGACGAAGAGCTAGGAAGCTGTGAGATCAGACGGGGTCACACAGAGAAATAATGCAGCCTGGGCCTTTTAACCTGGGCCTTGAAACACTGGATGGTCTGTCAGTGTGGCCACCTTTCAGGTGCAATGGAGGGGGAGATGAATGGAGGCATGACTCTGTATGTCTTGAATGACGTGTGTGTGTTCTTCACCAAAAAACACATTTAATTTATGCCTGACATTATTAATTAGTAGCTAATAAATTTATGGGTGTTTTTTCTTCATGGGTAGAGACCACGTGGAGCGCTCATTGTAAAACGTCAATTGTAAATCGTCGCTAATTACAATAAACCAGTCATGGAGATCTTGGTCAAAAATGTAATAAATATTTCTAAATAATATAATGAGGGCACAGTAACTGAAACCATGTAATATGTTGTGCAAAGAACAGCTTTTTTCCCAAAACAATATTTACATACTAACAAATTTGACTAGCGTACAGACCAGGGCAGGGACACAAACAAGTTAAACTGACTTTTCTATCAGGAACATTGAAGATTTTGGTAAGAAAAGAGCACTGACACCACAGTAAACAGCTCATTGGAAGTGTGTAGATTTTTCCGAGACGTTTATCTTTAATAATTTGCGTTTGTCTCTCCTTATTGAGTAGGGTTGTGGTGAGAAAGGTCTCATTAATTACTATGATTTAAAAGTAACCTCGGAAGCGTTTGTAATGTATTTATACAGAAGGAGGTGCAATTTAACGCAAAGTGTTGCCTAGTATTCAGTTCAGTTTAATTCACATTATGTTTTTTATATTGCCCTTCCACACATTTCTACAGATAGCAAAAGCTGTATGCATTATAATGGGTGATTGGAACTAGGCATTATCTCAATAATTTGATGAGGTATTGATTAGCCAAACATAATATGCTAGTTCACAAATACATGGGTATATTGGATGGTTTTGGGTGATGATTGGATGATGCAAATACCGGGGTGACTTTGGGAATGGTTTTTAAAAGGGTGTGCTGACATATTTTGACAAACAGAATGGTCACAGTGTAACAACTGCATTATATAACAAGATTCTCCAATAAAAATGAAAGGCAAGTGTAACGACATACTGTCAAGTTTGTAGCGGTAGACAGAAGGCAGGGCAGTAAAAAGTAATATGCTGCTTTGCTTTATTACTTTCACATATGCATCACCAAAAAAACAAGCATCCTAAAATGTATCGTCAAGGAGGCTCTTCTGAATCCCGAAATCAAAGACCTTTCATTGTGAAATACCTTCTACCGAATCAGGGGCTCAGAATCTGCCCAGCAGCGTGTGTGTGGAATTTGCATGTCTTGTTGTCCTAAAATAACAAAGAGAAAAAGACAAACATGGTCGACAAACCACAGATAGACCTAGAGGAGGTCCTTGTATCTTCCAGGTGACAAAACACGACGACTGTTAAACACATACATTTATACATTATGAACTTATGAACTTCCAATATGAATCAAGCAGAACTGTCTTTTCATGTCACAAGAGGGTTATCAACTTACAGTGAAATAAATTCTTCTGGATGTGTAGGAAGTTGTCTTGAGGTATTCTTTTTGGTTGCAGTGCTTCAGTCCATAGTTGTATTAAGATTAGGACACACTGATCACATCATACAGTCCGATAGCTGATCAAACCAATGACTGCACTTGTACTTCTTGATCTGTATATACTGGTTTTGTGTCGTACTTCTCAGGTGTTTGCTGACTTGGTGGAAATTTTCTTTTTTTCTAACTTGATATTTTTTTTCTTTCCTTTTTTTTCTTTAGCAATACATCACTTTTTCCACAAAGTGAAATCAAGCTAATGTTGCAGTGTTCGCTTCACTTCCTTGCAGTCTTCAGGACTCTTGAAGTTTATGGCCAGCCGTAGTTATGGGCAGTATTATGTATCGGTTATTTACTGTCTATATGAATCTGCATGTTTATTCAGATTTGCACGTACATGCAGTAATGCATATAGTTGTTCTGTTTGTATGTGTAGTGCATATTTCCTGTGTTACCACAGGAAGTGGAGACAGTGTGTGTGAGAACCCCATACAACTTTGACATCCTTTGACAACCTAGCGCACACACACTAGTACAATCACAAGTATCCCTGTAACAGGGACACTGTCTATGAGAACAGGTGAGATTCTCTGACTGTCCAATGACACATTCTCTCTCCTCTCTCACGCATTTATATGCTTGTCCTTGAGGTTCTATGTCACTGCAGTGAACTACGTCCACTCTAGATAACCAAAGATAAGTGACCACTTGTTTTACTCCATCGCGTCTCTTGTGTCTCCATTCTGTCGTATTTTCAGCAAAGAGATCATGGTTAAACTCAATTAGAAAACAGTTACAGTATTATGCTAACAGCTATATTATTATACATCTGGATAAGCAGGATTTGATAAGTTAACCCAGATGAGAGGTGGATGAAATATTATGATAATTTAATGATAGACTTGATAAACAGTGTGGTCTTCAATGTGTAAGTACTCATTGAATTAACAGATTTCACTCAGGATTGGCACTGCAGCCAAATTCACACTGTTCTGCAGCATTTAGACTGGTGTGGTGCTGAGGTTTCACCTGCCACATGGCTGCTCTCAGGTTCTCATCCCTGAGGGGGTTCGTATGTGGTGGGTGAGCAACCCGCTGTATCAGCAAAGACCCCTTACTTATGTGCAAGGATTTGCTCTCTGGTCTTGAATCATTTTTGATGATTATCCATTTCGATTTTAGGAATAGCATGCTGCCGGTCTCGCTGGTAACCTGAGACTTCACATTAACTCTGCTGAACCTGTGTTTTCAGATTATCAGCAGACTGATAAGCATCTGTATGACTGCACGCAAAACTTGTTCAAGCTAATCTGCAGGCCTCAGCTAGTGATCTTTCCTAATGAATTTGTTGAAGTGTGAATTCCTTTCTATGAAGTGCTTTCTTTGTTCCCATTCAAATACGACAAAGACACAAACACCGACACGTGAAAACATTTCACAAAGCTTTTCTCTGTGAAATTTAACCTGACCTTTAACATGATCATTCAAATGCCCTGTGGACTTTGTGGAACATACCTGTGTTACCTGTACATGGTTGACTTCTGTGTGCTGAAGTGGTGCCCATCCTTGTTCGTTCTGGCAGGTGGTTCCACCCCAACATCACAGGAATTGAGGCTGAGCAGCTGCTCCTGTCACGAGGGGTGCATGGAAGTTTTCTGGCCCGACCCAGCAAAAGCAACCCTGGGGACTTCACGCTGTCTGTCAGGTATCCTCCTCTTTCTTGGGGCGGAAAAATAAGTCACAGTTGCACTGATTGTCATAATGGAATCTAACATAATAGGTTAATTGGAGTTGACATTTGCCCATAGGTGTGCATGTTGTCTGCCATGGGTTGGCGCCCCATCCTGGGTTGTTCCCTGCCTTGTGCCCTGCCATGGGTTGGCGCCCCATTCTAGGTTGTTCCCTGCCTTGTGCCCATAGCTTCGGGGATAGGCTCCAGACCCCCCCCCCCCCAGATCCTGAATAGGACAAGAGGTTACAGAAAATGGATGGATAGGTAGGGACAAGTCATACAGGCTACCCTGATATATTGTAAATATTCATAATGCAAGAATTCTGATTCTTTCAGTTAATGGTGTGGAAGTGCATTTTTTTCTTTGCTTGCCCCCCCCTTATTTTGCAGAGTATGTGGGCTTCCGTTGGTTTCCATTCTTTGAGGCTTTGTTGAAGTCTTCATGAATTTCTTCAAGTGTGTTGTAGACATGAAAGGCACCAACTGTGTACGGTTTAACTTCTCAGATTCCCTAGAAATGATGCATCTAAAACGGCAACTTTGCCTACAGATTAATTGCAAGCATTCATTCAGTAAAAGTTTTAAAAATTAACAATTTTTTTTCACAGCATTGTAGGTTTGTGAGGAAGATTACTTACTAGTTACCAATATCTATTTGAATTAAATCAAAAGTTACTTTGTATGCTGTCTATAGCTGTTTATTTTAATGGGGCAGTTACAAATGTTAATGCAAAATGATAAATTCACTGATTTAGAATTTGCCCTGAAAATTACCAGCTGCTTGAAACCTTGTGAGGAATTTGGTAAATGGTAAACAGCAACAGAAACTGCATAATTAAAAAGGGAAAGTCATTAAATTGAGTATTTCTTGCAATTGTGCTGTAGCCGTGTATAAATTCTGTTTCTGTACATACTGATAATATATGGAATTATGCTTATTTGTGTGAGTGTATTAAGAAGCAAGTCGTCAAGGTCCTTGTTTAACTAATTTCAGGTTTTAAAAAAGTGCATTCTCACCTTAAATACTACTGCATTTAGTCCTTGATGAACCAACCCCAACAAGATAGAAGCTCCTGCACTCACGTGGGATTTAAGGAATTGTAATGATCGTGAATTTCAGTTCCATTATATGATGCTACATGGATGCACTAATTTGCACAACATCTAAAGAAACGCACAGGAAGAGCTGAAAAGGAGCGCCAGAAATAGCCAGCTGAGCCGAGACGGAAAAAGTGCACGGGCTGGTTCTGTGCCGAGGCCCAAAGGCTCTGGACCTAAAAAAGGAAGTTATACTGATCTGTGAGCCAAGTTTCCACATGCTTGAATTTTGCACACATGTGACTGTGTGGTGTCTTTGTTTTACGTCGCTGTGATCTCCTGTCTGACGGCACAGATATTTGTATACATTGCATGTGGCACTCGTAAAGCTCCTTTTAGTCTACGGATAGCGGATACATCAGTAGCGTTAATTCATACAAAACACTGTCTGAATCTTTGATCACCCTTGACTGAGGTGATCGATGGACCCTTCAAGATGTAACAAATGATTCGTACCGGCTGATTGGAAAGGTCAGCTTTTGTGCTGATTGGACCCAACGGATTGGTTCATTAACTGCAGGTTTATTTCCAGTTGAAAACTGAGATTATGATGACCGTTTCTCACTCACCTCATTGACTGGCTATGCGGTAAGATCATTGCAGGGCACATTTGGACAGTAAGTGCTCTTCAGGTCTGTCAGTTACAGGAGGGAACTTATCAGTCATCAGCTATTTAACATTTAATATTGCATCTTAATCATTCCATGTAAAATTTATCACAGTGTGACAAAGAGCGAGCTAAAATGGCAAATTGCCCCTAGCCACAGACATGATAAAGACATTTATCATGACCTTTAATCCTTAAATATTGGGTAGTTTGAAATTTTTAAGTATTCCTAATTCCACCAAACGATGAATTCACATCAACCTCTTATATTAAATTTAGCATGTTTGAATGACATTGCAGTGACCTACTCAGAGAATGGCCTCCCCAGGCTTTTTTAAGGAAGTTAAAATTGACCACAATTAATTATTTGATGAGGAAACACTGTGTAGGAAGCGATTTCAGTTTGTGATTGCATTTTCTCAGAATGTTCCGTCTGTTCCAAGTATGTTGAGGTTGAGTTGCTATGTGAAGGGAGTGAGCTGTCTGAGAATGACAGGAATGGCAGAGAGATTTTTTAGCTTATCCTACTCTGCCTTCCGCAGCAGAAAAGCTGGAGCAGACATCAGTGAAACTCCACACCCAGACACTTCCACAGAGCTGGCCATGCTTGTTATTCCTGACACAGCGAAGCCTTGCTGGTCGCTAGGCCGTCTTGTAGTGTTACCTCTGAAATGACTTGGAGGTAGGTTGACTAGACCAATGTTTCCCGATCCGACCCTTGGGGACCCCCAGACAGTCCATGCTTTTGCTCCCTCCAAGCTCCCTGCCACGCTATCCATAGTCCACGTGGACTGTCTGGTGGTCCCCAGGGACTGGTTTGAGAAACACCAAATTAAGCTACCAGCTGTCCCATGGGTGCTTAGATGTTCAATCAGTTGATCGGAAATTTGCCTGGGATTGGAAACTGCCCCTTCTTCAGGCTTAATTGATATGTCACATACGTAACTGAAAATAGGAACTCTCCAGCAAAGAGATCTATAAAGGAAATGTTGAGCCAACTTGTTTCACGTTATCAGTAGCAGCTGAAAGTGGGTCAGGCTCTGTCTGGGTATTTTTGTTGCGATGTCCTAATTTAGCCAGCGCAGGTATGTCCTACGTCACGCTACAGCTGAGGTTTAATATCCCTGATAGGCCAAAAGAGGCACCACGAGGCAGGAAGTGTGGGTGCTTTTCATTTCTGAGAAGAGGTTGCCTGGTGGAGAAGGCACCATCCAGACGCTGGGGTTGATGATGACAGGGGCATCTCTGTCTTTAAAAAGTGATGTCGCTTTTCTGACAGGCTATTTTTTCCCAGAAGTCTGCAGCCATGGTCCCACTGGCCCCTAAATGATGGTGACACACTAAATCACACTGACGGCCCAGTACACGCTTTATGCATTTCTTCTCATTGTCTGTATTCCCTTTCATGGTTACTATTACCGATGCCCTGGCCTTCGACCATTGTGCATGCAAGACCTATTATTTGATATACCTATGTATATCCATACAGTTCTCATCTTATAGCCTAGATTGTGTCAGTCTTCAAGCTGAAATTGATAGGGGAAAAACAGATGGAAATGAATGTAAGCTTATGATTAAACATTGTAATGAAGCTAATATATTATGTATGACTTCAAAACTTTGAACCTCTTTGCAATTGCTGCAATAATTAATCAGACCTGCCTGCTCTCATGCATTTTGCAGGAGTCTCACGCATGTGGAATGATTCTCCTGCTCTCCTACAAGTCCAACAAGTTTTTAAAAATTGGCAAAAAAAAAAAAAATGGCTTGAAATTAACCAGTTTGAAAAAAGGATTTTTAGAAATATTTGGAAATTTCAGAAGCTCCAGCATGGCAAACCCCCCCCCCCCCCAAAAAAAAAAAAAACAATTCTGCTACAAAATGTAGTCAGTCCCTCCACAAACTGGCACAGCGCCCTGGGCAGGTGGGCTTAATTATCCTCCCAAGCTGGATTGATGGGTATTGAAAGTGGGCCTGCGTTTGGCTGATCAGGGCAGCCATTGCTGTCCCATGGTGCATTGCACCGTTGCTGCTGCACCACGTTTCTCCAGAACGTGGGATTTGTATACCAGTCCAGCAGCCACACCAGACCTGGAAATTCCCCATATTGACCTTATAAAGTATTCCGCCTTGTCTGCACATGCTGAACGTACGCAGACTTTGGCAGAAAGGATACGGGCTCCTGCAGCGTGGTACTTTAGTGTTGGAGCTTGGTGAATTTGGAGGAATTGTTGCTATATCCCTTGTAATGGATGTTTTTTTTTTCCTGCTGGTTAAAATGGACACATACAATAGGGATAGCATTGCTCTGTCAGTTTGAGGCTCCTGTTTTGGGTTGGTACGCCCAGCATAAGACAAATTCCCTGCCCTATTTATGAGTCTTGCTGAATCATCCCATGCAGTGTGTTTTAAAATCCCTTATATCACATGTTCTTGTTTTCTCAGATTATCACCCTAAACTATTGCTTTCAGTTGGATTGAATGGGGTTTTTGTGACTCTCATTATTCACCATCATGCTTTTATGCAAATACCAACGTGAGCCTCGCCAGCACAGGAGAGATCATTGATGGAGTTTGGTTTGCTTATGTACTTCTGCACCTTGTTGAATTTCATGAAATTTTAATGCAGAGAAAGGACACAGGTCCATCTTCAAAACAAAGAATATTTGAATTTGCCTTGAGTTTTTTGAACCCGACAGAGTAATTTCTGCATTTTCGGTGACCTTTAAATTCTTTTTACGATACTTTTATAGACACATAAACATAATTGCCAGAAATTTGCCAAGAATGGCAAGAATATTTCTTTCTTAAGAGCACAGATGAAGCCAGAGGACATTAAACATCCCTGGAATCAGGCGAGTCTCGCCTGTGCTGTTCTGCGGAAGCACTGGCCATCCATCTGGCACAGCCTCGCGGTCCAGGCACAGCCAGGCTTAGCCGTGCCAGTGAGGGGGGGTCGCGAGACTGGCCACATGACCGTCAGTGGAGGACCACCCAGAGACCAGGCCTGCTGCCTCTGGCTTTGTGGTGAGTTTTTGCGATGAGTAGCTCAGTCTGCTGACAGCCACTCAGCTGGACTGCATGGTTGCAAGGCGGTCATGTAATTTCTGCTGGCTGCTGCCATAATTGCTGGCCAGGGAGTCCTTGGGGAATCGTGTGTGTGTGTGGGCGGGGGGTTATCTCATTCTAAAACAAAGCCCTAATTGTTCAGCCATCAGCTTTGGACAGAAAAACCCCGTCCAGTGGAGAGCCAGAGCGCAAGGACAGTGTCGGTCAGGCACTGGTTGTGCCGTCTGTCTGGGGCCCATTGCCCAGAGCTGCCCCCGTCATGTTCACTCTCAGGGATGTGCGTCTAGCTTCTCCTTGAAAGACAGTCTCCTAGTCACGTGTGTCCAAAGCAAGAAGCTGGTTTTTATTGCTTTTGATTGGAAAAAGCAGTTCAGTGGACTCCACCTGAATTTAAAATGTTGCTTATTTGTGTATTACTGGCACGTGGAGCTACTTAATTATTAATAGTGTTTTGCCTTGACAGGGCATGAATGGCATTGAAATGTACACATGACGCATAAGAAATTCAACTATTCAATTATTCATTTTAAAATGAAGTTTCACGTTATGTGAGTTACGTCTAGCATGACCGTTCGATGATCATAACAAAATATGATACTGTTAGTTTAATATTAATTAGTTCTTGTGTGTTTGAATTTTTAGTTAAAGTAAAAGATTATGGATGAAGTAAATGTACGAAGCACCACATTCAGTTCAATTCGGATTATTATTTATTATTATTATTATTATTATTATTATTATTATTATTATTATTATTATTATTATTATTATTATTATTTGGGTGTGATGTAAAACATTGTGTATAACAGTAATACCTACTTTCTAAATAATTTTTCGAAGAACACAGGGTCTTTTGGAACTTATCCCTGAATATATATATTTTTACACTGTTGTTATACTCTAAGATGTTTATTTCAGCTTCTATTGTGTAATAGAAGGTACTCTGGGTGCATTATATTGTGTCTATCAGCTTCTATTGTGCAATTATAAAGCAGCACTGATGTGAGCCCTGCATCTGTAGGCATTCAAACAGCTGAATATATTAAAACCAAAGTCATTAATTATTTTAAAATGTTTATAACTTGCAAGACCACCTATACATAGGAAACAAATATCGCAGCACTCGGTGAGGGCCGTTATGTAATGAGGTGCAAAGTTTGCTCGTTAAAAGCCCATGAAGGTTGTAAACATTGCTTAAAAACTTTTTTTTTGCACAAAATACCAAGTGCTAAGGTCTGATTTTCAGTATCTCTGTCTGTGATGTCCCTCTAGTCGGAAAAGGTGTGAATCTGTGGCCAGAATCTTCATTCTTCTCCACCACAAGCAGCAGTGGTACATTCTTGGGCAAGAAGCTTGTAATCCTTTGTCATATGAATGTTTATGAAGCTGTTATGAAGTTTGGGTGCTGCATGTGTCCAGTCCTGGCTTATGCCTTTGCACTGAAATGAGGGCCGGCCGACTGAATGGACAATGGAAAGCCTCAATGCTGAGACTGTCTGTTCTCTTTTTTCGAGCACATAAAGAACTATGCTGTGGCTGTGAGCTGAGTGATGAGCTCCTTTGGGTCTGAACATAGAATTATTGAGTCGGTTCCCTGATATGAAGCCATTAACCTCCCGCCGCCCCCCCCCAAATCTCTCCCATTCTCTCCATAGTGAGTGGGATGGGCACCATGACGAATCTGGACAAAAATGCAAGTAACAGGAAAGAGGCTCTTTATGTGTCCCTTATGGTCTGTGGAACAGACAGAGAAATGGGGGGCAGCCATAGTGAGGAGACCCCCCAGGCCTGAGACATGATCCGGATTTTGGCAGGCAGCTAAGATGCGTCTTGGGACCATAGGAGACCTTCTGTTAGTCGGCAAGAGCTTGATACTTCAGTTACACTGCTTATGGCTGTTTTTAGGCTGTGAAATTTATGTTATATGTGAAGAGTAAATTTCTAAAACTCGTTGTTTCTGAGCCGAGACCACTAATGACCAGTGGTACAGGAACCAAATCTCACACAGCTCTCAAGGAATCCAAGTAAGAACTTTCCAAAACTCACTATGTCCACAGAAATTTTCTTGAGAATGAATCCCATGGACTGAGTGAGCTTTGGAAATTTGCTCTTCAGTCTATTAAGGTGCATCCTGAGCAGACGTTCAGCTGTGGATGTCTTCCATTACCTTTCTGGTACTTGTATCCTAGCCTCTGCAAAGAGGCTGGAGTAACATACTGTCTCGCTACCTGCAAGATAGCAAAAGTAGGAGACGGAAGCATTTTGCGGGTACAACCGACACAAACAGTTTTTATTTTTCGTTCTAATAAATTTTTTATCATATTGGGGCAGAATTTCACTGCATCGTGAAACGACGTTTATGGATCTGTGTGGTAGGATTTGTATGTGTGGGTAATTTAACACTCATCTGCCTTGTCAACAGATTTTAGCATGCAGCACCTCTCACACATGACAGTCTGCTTTTTATCTAAATATACCTGAGACCGACGCCACAAAACAGTGGAAAATTTCAACAAACCACTTCCTTTTTAGTCTTTGCACGACTACACATTCTTTTAAGGCGTCAGTAACCAATATATAAATCCTAAAATGCATAGAGATAACTCTTATGCAGTTTCTCAATAGTATACAAAATCATCCCTGTAGTTAACTTACCTGTGGATGGTGCAGCAAAAACAAGCAAAGCTGAACCGAATTGATATATCCTATTTCAATCATTAATATAGTCATTAGGTAAAACTAAGTAACTGGCACTATGTTATGTTAGGTTTGGCTACAGGCTAGCAGTCAAACATTGCCACAAGTTGCTCAGTATGTTTAAAATAGCATACAGCAGTATTAATCAGCTTATTAAAAAAATCAACTGCCTACGCCTATGGAATTACCGAACAGAAAGATTTATTACCTTGGTATTGGAAATCTCTGTTAATTATTTTATAACATTGTTCATGTTTTCTGAAAAGCTATAAACCTTTTCCTTTCTTTAAATTGTGCTCATCTCAATATTCGGGCACTTTTGAGTATCTTTGTCGAACATTTACAAATATGTTAAAAAGGAATATTACAGCCATACCTGACACAATAACATTCAAAATATTTTAAAACGTTTTAATAAGTAATGAATGATATTTTTAACAATGAGTGACCCTTTACATGTAGGTAAAGATATGTAAATAATAGTTTTGAGTTTCAAATGTCATAAATGAATCATTTACAAAACTTGACTACTTAAATAAGGGGCGGCATGGTGGTGCAGTGGTTAGCACTGTTGCCTCACACCTCTGGGTCCCGGGTTCGAGTCTCCGCCTGGGTCACATGTGTGTGGAGTTTGCATGTTCTCCCTGTGTCGTCGTGGGGTTTCCTC
>JAODLC010000133.1:17981409-17995888 GCA_026781145.1 Hippopotamyrus pictus
CCCGGGACATGGGAGAAGTTCTGCCGGAGGTAGGAGTTGAAACTCCTCCTGACAGGGGATTCCGCCAGACGTTCCCAACAGACCCTCACTATACGCTTGGGCCTGCCAGGCCTGGCCGGCTTCCTCCCCCACAAGCGGAGCCAACCTACCACCAGGTAGTGATCAGTTGACAGCTCCGCCCCTCTCTTCACCCGAGTGTCCAGGACATGCGGCCGCAAGTCCGACGACACAACTACAAATTCGATCATTGAACTGCGGCCTAGGGTGTCCTGGTGCCAAGTGCACATATGAACACCCTAATGCCTGAACATGGTGATCATTATAGACAAACCGTGACGAGCACAGAAGTCCAACAACTGAACACCACTCGGGTTCAGATCGGGGGGGCCGTTGGGCGATATCATATTGATATTACATCGCCCAGTCCTATGTTGAGTACAGTGATATACAGCTCTGGAAAAAAATAAGAGACGGCTCTATACTTTTTGAAAATCTGTACTCTTAAATCCTGGTTTAATCCTGGATCTGCTGGCAGAAGGCTACACTAAGCAGCAGGCTGCTTCCAAGCTCAAGGTTTCTAAGACAACAGGACACAAGAATAAGGTGAAGCAGGAGACACTGGCAATGACCAAAAACCAGCCAGGTAAAGGGAAGAAGCAACTTTCTAATGACCGTCAACATATCTGACAGAGCCTCATAAATCAGAGGATGACCTCAAGTGACCTTCAAAAGGAATGGGACACATTACAGTAAGTGCAGGTGTGAAGTGCACTGCTAGGACAGTTCATAATAGTCTCCTAGAAGCAAGACTGAAGACCCATAAAGCAAGGAAGAAGAGCTTCATTAATGAGAAGCAGGGAGGAGGTGGGCTGGAGTTTGCAAAAAATTGTATATTTTACCCAGGCGGTTACCCATAAATTGAGAAATGAGTGAAACTGACAGTGTTGCTGTGGTCTCCAAATGTCCAGAGCTGTATATTTCTTACTTGTTTATAGGTTGTTATTGATAACTGTTCTACTATGTATTATCTATTTTTACAACAAAATTTTACACATGCATTATCCTTTTAATGGACTTCCCGTGCAATGAAAATAATAAATACTATGCACTCCCTTTCCAGTAACAGGTATATCAGTAAAGCTCAAAGGTCTCTTTTACTATTTTATTGCTGAAGTATAACAATTTTAATGGTTAAAACACAGGAGTAGTAAAAACAAGGATCATAATATATGTGTGCAGCAGCATGATTGATTTCACTAATGCATAACAAATATGCCGCTTATGGATTGTCTAGATGTTATGAATTTTAAAAGGTTGAAGCTGTTTTAAGCTGTTGAGATTTATGAAGCACATAATGTAGGCTTTTTGCCAATCTCAAAACGTAAAAGCATTTTGTAACACTTTACTTAAGGCCATGTTTTTAGTAATTTATAAACACCTTCATAACAAATAATAATGCATTCATAAAGCATTATAAGCATGGCTAAAAATATTTATAAAAAGGCATAACGCATAGCCATGTTTATTATGCATTATGAATGCTATACAAAGGTCTCATCTATAATAAACTCTGAATACGTTCATGAGGCACTACAAAGCATCTTTAATTCTTATAGTTTTAGTTTAAGTGGGCAAAGTTGTATAATGAATGCTTAAATAGCCTAAGCTGCAGTAAAGGACAACCCCAAACACAACAAACAGAAATGACAACATACTTGTATCGTGTCTCTTGTTCACTATGAAGTGTGTCCCATTGCATTCAAGAAATCCCTGCACATTTGCGCTCTTCACATACACTTGGGCTCAGTGATCTTGCACTTTAGTGGGGTAAATGGAACAAATCCATAGCATCAAGCAGGCAACATGGGCCTTCCTGAAGTCAATATTCATCTTTGTTTTGTCCATGTTGTCCCACCTCCAGTCTGTATGCTGACTCATTACGGTTTCTGGTGAGACTCACTACTGTTCTGTTGTCAGCAATCTTGGTGATTGTGTCTGAGCTGTATTTTGCGGAACAGTCATGAGTCAGCATGGTGAACTGAAGTGGGCTGTGCACTGCAACCTGAAACCTGAGCCCTGGGGAGCTTCATTGCTCAATGCGGTGGTGCTGTTGGTGATGTAAAGATGTTGTTGCCCATGAGGAATGTCTCTTGGTTCAGGAAAGTGTCCCTGGAGCAATTGGGGTTAAGGGCTTTAACAGTGAAATCACTTTACCGATCACAGGATTTGAACTGGTGACCTTCTGGTTATGGGTTTTTTTCAAAGGGGGGGGGGGCTTCACAGCACCCGTGTCACTCAATGCAGAGGAGCAGACCCCGCACTGTGACCCCCCAAGCCATGGAGACCAAGATGGGGTCAGCAAAGAGAAGCATTCCAATATACATGTACTTGTGCAAATGGCAGCTGAAGAATGTTTACTTGTTAGTTAAAATTCCAGTTACACAGTAATAACAAATTCATATGGAAATGTCACTTTATTTGAAAGAACTTCCTTCAACTGTTAAATTATATAAACCCATACAACCAAGACTTTTTACATATTTGTACACAAACATTTCTCATACAAAGTCCATACATTTTTGTAGAAAAACTATATACAAATGTACATGTTGCTGCAGATGATATATTACAAACATTAAGTAAATTTATGTGCTTGGACTTCAAGCCTGGATCTGTTTCTTGAGTTCATTATTGTGACAATTGCTCAGTTTGAACTGTGAATATCTACATTTGTCTTCTGCACCTGTTCAACTGCTTCACGATTACTCTCCATGAATTAGACATCAAGTGTACAATAGTCACAATTATTATGAAATACCATTTTAAGTTTTTTGAAAATGTTTAATTTAATACACAAAAAGCATACAAAACTATTCACATCCTTGGAGACTAGTCACAACTAGTTAAACCACAGGCTGGTTGGCTCTATCACCAGAATCCTTTTTACTAGGCACTAAAAGACATTCATTTCATGTGCAATGATTTTCTTTGGCAAAGAATGACAAATATATCTGCCAATAAGTACATTCCTGTGGAACATGATTACAAGCAAAACACAAAGCTGCAAGGGACACAATCCACAACCTTCAACTTTACAGCATTAACATACAGTATGTTCTTCAATAAATACATCATCACTGAAAAGGACAAATGTTCCTCTAGAAGGGAATAAACTGATTACCTAAAACAAAGGAAAACTGCTGGGATTTTGTATACTAATACATATATTACAGATAATTACTTTGTATTTACACATGTAACATATTTTACAAACTCAGCACATTTATGCACATCAATTGCTGGAATAGAGAGAGAAATTTCATTATTTACGTTGAGCTAAATACACAATGTAACCAAAGCCCTGCAATACTTTTAGCAATTTTTCAACATTAAGACAATTTTGTTTAACTTGTGGACTTGCTTTTGTCCCATTAATGTTAAAATTTTATGGGTTATAGGGGAAAAACATGTAATTACAATGTTCAATTTGGTTCATGGCTCAAAACAATGCTTTTTTTAAAAAATGCCAAAAACAAATAAAAACAAAGTATAAATGCAAAATTAGAAAACCCTAAATGTAAAAAGAGAGAGTTTTAGAGAGAGTGCTACAAAGATCAGAAGGCACAACTCACCTCAGTCAACCCAATTGTGCTTGGTCCTTGGCCACTAATAAACTGCTTTCTCTGAACAATTGCACATTTTTACTGATGGAAAATATTTTTTTCTTAATGTTTACTAAATCAATAAGCCACAGAAAGCTTCACAAACAAAAATTTGGCACCGAGTCTTCAACCAGCATAATCACATAATTCATATTTGGCTATATATCAAAAATGAACAGGAATATCGGTCTACAGAGGTACAGAAGCAAAAAATAGCCTTTCACCATGCAGGTATTGTTGGCCAGACTGCAGAAAAATTACAGACATCATTAAAACGAATTAATGAACGACCACCACTGGTCGTGTGAAGGAAGCACCTCCAAGACCACCGGCAAAAACACTCCATCACAGAAAATGGTCACTCTTTTGGCACCAATTTCGGCTTGTTCATGAGTTGCTCCTCATACATTGCTGACCTTGGTTATGGCTGTCGTAGATATGGTGACAGCAGTTGATGCTGTCGTCACTGAGGGCCTCTCTCTTCTGACGTATCTAGGTTTGCGCCCTTCAGACACACAAAGAAACTATGCTGGACCACCAAAACACTGGACCAACAGAATACTGACATTTCTACAAGTAGTGAACAACTAGTGCAAGGTACAGCATTTATATTACAAAGTTAAACATAATGCAGGAAAATCAGAAGGACGTTCCATTTTAACTTAACAAATGGCATTTGGATCATCATTTTTGATGTTATTCAAATTTGACGTGAATTATCTTGTGCAAAGAAGATATTTATTGAGCACACTTCTGTGAAAAGTAAAATTCTACTTTAATCTTAGAATGGCTTACAAAGACATTCTTGTGACACCGTGATAAAGTTAGCCTCGTATTTCATATTCAGTTTTCTAGGTGGTTTTTAATTACATATCCTTGATGTATAGTACACAGACAACAAGATACGTCAATCGTTTGTGATTCAAGCCCTTTCACCATTTGTGTTTAATCTTGTTAATAGCTACAAAAATAAGCTATTCCAGCTGTAACCAAGATGTTGGTTCACCATTTAGACTTAAGGGAAACTCTTGCACAGCACTTGCATTTCCAGATACGGACAAAGTTACAGACAAAATTTGAATGAATTTTTGAGTGTTGGCATGTGCACTTAACATTCACTTACACTCAGGTACCCAGTGTCCATTCATAGCACAAAGGGAGTAATAACTATTCTAATAACTCTAAAACAACATGAGACAGATGTAGTGAAATGTGCCTGGAACAGCTGACTGTGGGGGACAATGCAGACCCGTTGGATGCTCAGATTATGTATTTACACATATACTCTGTATATTCAATGGGCATTGGAGTAAAAAATGGGTTAATAACTCTAAAACTAAATAAGAGACTCATGTAAAGAATATTGTGCTTTAAGCAGTTACTTATGGGACAGTGCACAAAATTAGAAGGTCATTTACTGCACAATGAAAATAATAAAAGTACATCTTCAAGAGCAGGGTTGATGACCATTGCTTTAATGTTTGGCTAATTTCCTGTGCGCACAAGAAACTTTTTTGGGACTTTGCGGGCTCTACATTTACATGACATAAGCACTTGAAAAGTGTAGATGTTTTTCCCCCCCCCCCCAAAAAAAAAATAAATTAAAAATGCTACATTTGAACCTCAAAAAGACATGGGGGGTTACTTTATTGAAGAGAAAGTACTCTGCATATTTTCAAACAAAAAAACTTTGTGTTGTTATACAAAGGGGTGTAGGGGTTACAAGGTTAGCAAAAAAAAAACACACTGAAACAAAACACTGATCTCACATTCTTTTAATCTACCTCTTTCATAAAAACAGCCCAAAATGTACCGAAAATGTAGCCTAGAGTGTGTTCATTGTTTTGTGGACGTTTCAGAGAATTCCTTCTTTGTCATGCAACATGACGTCCAGGTAGATCACTGGTCAGGTTCACAGGCCACATCACACCAGTTTATTGTCCACTGGAAAGAGAAGCAGAGAGCCAAACCCACAGTTTGGGTTTCATTACGGACTCTCTTTGCCACACCATCACGTTATATTCCTTTCAGCAAACCCTCACTGAGAAGATGAACTCAGATCATCCCAGCTTTACCAAAATAGTTTATTTTTTCAGATGTCTCAGCAGCACAAAGTAAAAACAGGAAAAACTCATGTCACCCTGAGCAGGACTAAAAGCAGAGCGGTATTTTGTGTGACTTCCCATGGAAAGAGTCCCGTGTGATGGGACAGGAGGTTCACTGAAAAGGGTTATCAGGTTGGCTAACTTGCCGTGACCTTTAAGTCACCGGATATTTTAAGGGTCTGATGTGATTCTGAACCGCCTAACAAATCCACAGAGTCACCCAAGCTGGTTCTGTGAAGGAGAGAGGTAAGGAGCATGCACTGACTACAGCACGTTGCTACACTCACCACACGGCAAACCACCTCTGGGATGAGAACCTGAGTGCAGCCATGTGGTGAGTGATACCTCAGCACCACACCAGTCCGAATGGACCAGTGTGAGGTTTTTTCCAGAGGCTGGAGTGCCAATACTGCCACCAACCCCCAAGTTATTCCCTGTAATTTGGAGGACCTCCTTTTAGGACTGGATGTACATTAATATCTGTGAGGGAGTGTCCTTTAATATGTTAGGAACATCTACGCTATCATTCACAACAGCAGAAACTGAGGTGTAAATGTATCTTTTTTTTTTCCTTTGTTCTGCGGACTAAAAATCTTTTTTTTTTTTTTACCTCTGTAGCAGGATTGGGACTTATAATACATGCAGAACATATAATCTGCAAGTATAGTGTGTTCAGGTATTCACTAGCTACAGTAACCTGGAAAATTCCGACTTTCAATGAGGGTGTGTTGGAAAGTCTTCTCCCTCTTAATTTTCCAAAGAACCACACAAGAGAAATGTTATTCCATGTATGTGATTAGAGCAAAAAACTTTTACATATCAGTAGTTGTAAAGAAGAGGTGTGATGGGGCCGGTGAGCCTGGACGTGTAAATTCTATGAGATGTCCCCCAAAACATTTACGCACTTTAGGTCACACTTCAGGCACCTTTTTGGATACTTTTACGAAAGAAATGGATTAAGAGAAAGATTAGTCTGTAGTTTCACTGAGTTTTGTCAGAGCCTCATAATTTCCACACCCTTTTAAAAAAACAACGCATTTGGAATTTCTTCTCAGTGAAGCGAAAAATATTTTACCCCAACACCCCCATGTCTTTTTTTGACTTGAACACTTTCGGGGTGCTTATGTCATGATGGGGACCAAGGAAAGGCAGCCAGCAATGTTTTATATGAAGTAGTACACATGTGTATGTATGTATGTATGTATGTATTTGTGTTTATAAAAATCAATATTTTATACAAAAAAAAAAAAATCAACTTGTATTTTCAAGCACTTCACTGTTTTTTAATAACCAAATGTAGTTTAAAAAAAGAACTTTGCCTTTGAAAAGAAATTTATCGAATAGTTGAATTGTAGCTGTAATAGTGAAAAAATAAAAGTTACAGCTCATAAGAAAACTGAATTATCATTATCTTGCTACCCACCCTTGCTATATTACAAAGGGAATTTTAAAAAAACCATAACTGAACTCTGGAAGGTGTGTAATTCACATGTCAAATTTCAAAATCAAAAAATATGAAGCAAAAACTTTTTTCAAGACATGTTGAATGAAAATGGAATGAGCCCACAGACATTGAAAGACTTGCGTCTCCCTCTGTTTCTTAATCATTAATCAGCACACAGATCAGCAGAAAAAATGACAGTTAGCCGATATGCTAGTTAAGCAAGTTGGATGGGGCATGAGATTGGAAAACAGATAGTAAACACAATGAATACCTAACGTCTAAGCACATACTATGTATGTCAGCTTCCTCGGGCAAATAACCATACATGAACACCCTTTTAATATTTCATGAAAAAAGTATCATTTACTTTTATCTACACTATTTATGTAATTATCATGGCACTTAGTGTATGTAAAAAACTGGTGTTCTTGTGCATGACTCCCCAAGCACAGCTGACCTGGGTACTGGTACTGATACTGATTGTCATCTCCTACAATGGCCACTGGTCAGCTGTCAGGCTCACAGACCATTTCAATTCAAATTGCAGCCGGCATTCTTTAACTAACCCATCACGAATTTAACAGCATCGCAAAAGCCTAACAGCATCGTAAAAGCTGCTCACCGAAATCCGAGCAAAATACTCTCCCCGAAAACAAACAAATTAAGGAAAATTATATAGTGGCAAACATGGAATAAAGCACATTTTAAATATTAAAAGCTAAGCAAAAGCCACTGTTCTGTCACTCATCAGATTAACCAAGCTGTACGGAGCAGCCTGATAAGATACCCTATTCCCATGTGTCCGTCTCTCTCTCATAAGAACGAAAAGACACAACACATACATTTCAAGGTCCTGTTCGAAATCATTAAATGACAACTTGAGTCAAAAAATTGTGCTATTCAGAACATTTTCTATTGCAGAGAAACACCTTGCATATTAGATAGCAACATTTATTCAGCAGAACACAAAGAACCAAAAGTAATATTTATCCTTACCAGATGATGCAGGGCTAGGTATCATGACAGCCTGAGGAAAAAAAGGATTTTTTTTTCTATAAAACACAGTGTACTACAGGTAATTCCTTTTACGTGATCATTAAATGTAGCTCTATCATAATAAACTGTAAAGTTTAAAATACACAATTTGAAATAACTTACTGTCTCACTTGGTTGGAATATAAAAGCTGGAAAAAAAAAATCACAAAAAAATAAATATTTCATCTTTATAAACAATAATAAAACCATATGTTTCTTATATTGGCACAGTTATTTGCCTTATTGAATCTTATTGCAAAAAAATCTACATTTTCCTCTATATCCTAAAAAATATATATATTTTTAAATCCAGGAATCCATTCATTCTTTCTGCTAACAATTTCTCATTCTGTAACTAAACCAATAGTTTAGTTTGGACTTAATAATATAAAGTAATATGAACAGAACTGAACAAACAATACAGCTGATCAAAAACATACAAAACGTGAGCGCATAAATTCTAGTACCTTTATTGCGTCTATAGAAAAGGCCAGGGAGTCGGTTGGAGCGTTTGAGGTAGAAGAAGGAGGCGACAGACAGGATGAGGAGCAAACTGAGCAGCAGGGTTCCCAAGAGGAGGGAGGCCGCAACCCCAGGGCCACCTGTTCACACAGAACCACCACAAGTTCCACCTTCTGTTATCGCCAAACGGCAAAAAACGAACAGGGGGCTCACGCTAAGCAGCATCAAATCAAATACATACTGAAACAAATTAATGAAACGTCTATAGCACAATGCAAGGGCAACTTTAAAAAAACTGATAAGTGCATATGTAACATATTAACTTCGTCAATTGACTGATTATATTTACCGATTTTGGGCCCAACGGTCGCTAACATGGTTAGGTTGACTTCTGGCGGAATGTGTGCTGCAAGGAACAAACACAAGAAACAACGGCAGCATGCGTTAATTGGAGGTCAACCGGAATTCTGAATAGATTTGTGCACACGATGTCATATTATGCAGCTTCAAAATGACAAAGACAATAGATGCTCTCGTCAACATCTCATTCAATTACAAAAAAAGCATTAAGATGATAAAAAGACAATTAGTACAGCAGTTAAAAGCAGTGCATATTAGTGTCAACCAACAAACTCACAGTAGTTGCAGGTGGTTAAGTTTTCATGTCTGAAGGCCACAGAGTCACACTGCACACACAAAGCTGAGGCACTCTCCACAATTTGCAGATAGCACCCTGAGAAAAGCATATTTACTCGTTTAAAACTTTAGCTCCTACGGAAATAAATGCTTTTGAACGCTGGATTATGTAACTGTAAATTATACTTTTTAAAAGAATATACAAGGACCGGAAACCAGTTTAAATGCACTCTCCCCAAGTTATGTAATGCTTTATGATCAAATCGGGACTATTCTTCAGGCGGCGCACCCACAGAATGAATGATTTTTTTCCAATGAAGGAGTTAAGGGTAATTGGCTGAGGGCTGCCTCAGCCTCCAGCACACAGCTCCAAATTCTACAGAAGCTGACCAGACGCTAAACGCCGCGCTACAACACAAGGTGAGTATCGCTGTGTCTGCCTCCTGGTGGAATGTGGTAAGATCTCTCACTACCTGGGGGACACCAAGTGCTGTTGAAACAGGTTCCATTTCTTGGCAGGGCCTCTCCACCATTATCACTGGGAACCAGCGGAAAAGTCTGAAATAACATGGCAGAACTTCAAACACTGCAGTACTCAGAGTGGTCATACAGCAGTTATAACAATATATAGAAATAAAATACAGAAAGACTTTATTAACTGAAGCTATACTAAGGAATAAGTATCTTAAATACATCTACTTAAAATAAGAAATGTCCAATTTGATTTGGAATACAAAAAAAAAAAACCCAGACATTATTCTAGGCATTTTGTAGAACGTGAACATCAAGTTTCCCAGGCTGTCATTACAGTACCAACGGCATTTTGAAACAAGTTACACACGGATACACACTGTTTACCTTAGTTATTATTTGATGTTTAACTAACGGGGAAGAAAAAAAGTTACCCTTGAATAATAAAAGGTATCTGATATGTTACCATAGATGAACACTTCAGCAACAGATAGGATGCATTAAGCAGACTAGTGACTTTCTATGATCACTACCATTGTAAGACAAAACTAACCTGAACCCCAGTAAAAATAAAAAATCTATTCTGATACCACAATACTTAGCTGTCTTTGAATTCATTAAATACTGAAAAGTGTGCCATATATTTAGCAACCTTTCACATAGGGGAAAGTTTAGATCCAAATGATTACTTTTGACTGCCATAACCTTAACATTACACAAAAAAAGAATGAAACTGAAAGCCCATTTCCACTTAAAATATCTGCTTTTGTAGATTATGATTTCAAATTCGGAAAATGGGAAAAGCAGCCATGTTAATAACTATGCGTGTGATGGTAATATCGTTACACCATGAACAACATACACTGGATTTGTTTTAAACAGCTAAGGCCTGTTGAATATCTATCAACAACTATGCAAACCACATAAAATATCAGGTAAGAACATTATATAAAATATACATTTTAAAATGTAATACAGATGCAGCCATAGCAACAACGTCTGAATTCCAAGTGGGTAGCCACATTATTTGAGGAAGAGTGCCCTCTCCTGGTGTACAATGGCCAGAACAAATCATTTTTATTTCACTTTTCGAATAATCCATGTTAATACATACAGAACATAAAGTACCAGAACGTGAAATATAAAGCTCGTCAAACTATACCTTGTTTACGGAAGTTTCACATACAACTTGAAGCAAGGCTCCTGTGAAGACCAAGTATGGCAAGGCCATAACAAGCCACAGCTCCCCTACGAATAATCAACAGTGCAGTAACATCATTAGTTTTTCGGGGAACAGATGGAAATGCTTTTCAGAAATGTTGGGAAAGTATATATTTTTTAGAAATAACTCTAGTGGTTTAAAACGTGCATCTAGAATGTTAAAATTGCACTGCTTTACACATCAATTTCTATATCCCGTCGTACAATACGACGAAAAAAATTATGACTTGACCGATTTATTCCTTTCAGTTATTTCACTGGTGTGTCCAATAAGAACTTTAAATGCATTTTATTTTACTGTCAACAATATTTACGAACGCAAAGGTACAATTGTTTCAAAGACTTCAGCAGACCTACCCGACTAGCCAGGATTTTAATTTGGTTAGTGAAAAGTAGTTATTATAGAAAAAGTAATTAAGATATGTGTTAAGATTTTAAACATTTATATCACGGACGAAATATTGTTCAGTTTAGAAGCTTTTAGTTGCTATAGACTGGTTTCGATTAAAACTGTACCATCAAAATCCGGGTGCGTCACGCTTTATATATATATCATTACTGCTTGGACTTATAGTTATTTGCTAGATTTTTCATATCCGATGGCTTGCCACATATCATAAAAAAACTAGCTAAATATACAAAACGTGTTATTAAAAGAGCGCTAGCTATGTAACGTTAAGCATCACCGGTAGCTAGCTCTCCAGTTAGCTACAACAAGGCTAATACAACAAAGTAAACGCTCAAGCCTTACGTCGCAAATAAATTAAATACTTAAGTTAAAACCGCTGTTACTATGTCTGATATGCAACAGTGGGTCGCGTTTTTGTTTGTTTTCTTAAAGCAGTTCGGTTCCATCAAAGGAAGCGTCTTACCTGACCATAAGGAAGCGATGTTACGCCGCTAAGGCACTCGGCCGATGCAGTGCTGCACTGTAGCGAAAGCAGTGCCGGGCCCAGTCGGTCGCGAGGCTGAGCCTGAGAGCAGCGTTCAGTGCAGGGAGAATGAATACCCTGTGTGCGCGACAGACCCGTACTGCGGGTTTGTCCTATCAACTTATACGTTACTTATATTTATTTTATTATTATTGAAATAAACTTTGCAACATATTACGAATTGAATATACAACAAAAACATTAAGAACACTACCAATTTTGACCGATTTTTATTTACTATGTTATTGTCTATTCAAAATACTTGCTAACTCTACATCATATAATTTTTCAACTAATATACTTGTCGCAACTCTGACCAAAACAGTTTGAAGGCGGGTGGAACTAAAATACAGTATTGGCTGAACATTAACGCATCAAGAAAAACAAACATTAATGCAAAGCGTATTGGCATAGGTTAAATTACTGAGTACTTGCAAAAAAAAAATAATCTCATTTTGATTTCTAATTAAATAGCTAATTTTGGATTAATTTACTTGACAGTGCATAACCTAAACCTTTACCTACTGACATCTGTACAAAAATATTTATTTATCACTGGGCAACACCGTGACCTCAAGTGCTTGTGGGTTGTGGGTTTGATTCTTGCATGCTGTGTTGCGTTCTATGAGGGTGCACCCTCTGATGAACTGGCACCCTGTCTGTTTTTCTTGGGATAGGTTCCAGGCTTTCTCTAAGCCTGTATTCCATAAGTTCATCTGTCTGTTCATCCATCCATCCATCCATCCATCCATCCATCCTCCAACAATTTATCCAGTGTAGGGGGCAAGAGAAACATCTGGGAGGAGGGGATCCCACTCCAGTGGGCAATAAGTGGGCAATCTCGAGTGGGATCATTGTTGGGCAAACACACAATAGCCCATACTGGGCAATTTGAGACAGTGTGCCCTTGGACTATGGGAGGTGAGAGTTGGGGTATGTATTGCATAAGTGGTTATGGAAAACTGGCTGTGATACAAGGCTGTGTGTATTGCTCACTGGGGTAAGGCACTGTGCCTATGTCTGGAAGATCATAGGTTTGAATTCTGTGGCTGGCAGCATAACCACATTACTACTGGGCACTTGAGCAAAGCCTTTAATCCCACCTAAGGGTGCTGGATACTGGCTGACTCTGCTCTCCGACCACAGGCGTCCATCACTTGTATACCAATTTGGACATAAATGACTGCTAAATAAATAAATGGACGTGTACATGTGCTGAGCCATTCTCACTGAACCATCAGATCAGGTTTAAAAAAAAAAAAAAAAAACATTTAAGCAGACCACTAGAGGGAGCTAGTATCATTTGTGCAGAAATCAACAAGTAAGGGAAAAATACACTATTTATTTGAAATCTTCAGTTTTATAATCTGGCAAAAAAAAGATATAACGTAAAGAAAGTTTTTTGTTGTAGGGGAACATCATGTGCCAAGGTGCATTATGCTGTGGTTGGTTCTGATCCGTCAGGGAGGATGAAGTCTGGTCTGTTCTTGTTTTCTTGGTACTGCGTGTCCCAACAGGGCTGAGCGGAGTCTCCCCGCAGTCAGACCAGGGGCCTCTGTGATGCAGCGTTTCCTGGTTTCATTCATTCCCAGCAGATTGGGGCTCCGTGTGCTGAGGTCTTATGGGACTATCGTGCTGACCCTGTGTTCATCAGTGTCAGCATTTCCAGTTACATATAAATATACGTTTCTGCCAGAATCATAATTAGCTGAAGTCAGTACTTCGCCCAAGCACCTAATTCACTATTTTCCTTCCTGGTATGATTAACTGTCATAAATTCCACTTTAGTTTTGATCCCTGTTTCAAAAAGTAATTGGCAAAATAATAATTAGTTATTACATAACTGTTACATAAATTTATATAAAATACTGTTAAATATTCAAACAATCTTACATAATCTCATAATTTCAGTGATTATTGGAAGTACATAACTAAAAAATATAAAAGCGATACCAAAACTTCACACAAATGACGTAGCATTCACATTCTGACCACAGTGGTCTACAGTGGGAGGGCCAAAGCATGGGTCCAATCCACCAAGTCTCTGCCTGGACCTCCACCTCTGAGAGAGGGCCAAAGCATGGGTCCAATCCCCAAGTCTCTGTCTGGGTTTCCACGTCTAAGAGAGGGTCAAAGCATGGGTCCAATCCCCGAGTCTCTGCCTGGACCTCCACCTCTGAGAGAGGGCCAAAGCATGGGTCCAATCTCCGAGTCTCTGCCTGGACCTCCACCTCTTTACAGAAAAATGCTTGCGACCTTTTTGTTTCTTTGGACCATCTGGTTGTTTCCTCATCTACAGGTGGGCCTAATTAACAAGACCCCCAAATAATCATCTACTTAATTAACCCTTTTAGGAATCAGTCAGGAGTGAAAAGGCAGGTAGTTATAACAGCAGAAGGTTTGTCTTTCCTCAGCCCATCTGTCTCCTCAGTGTATTACTTTGTTATGTCGTATTGAACTCATTTATTTATTGTAAATTCATATTATGCTAACCTTAGAAATATGGCATAT
>JAODLC010000133.1:17995946-18008057 GCA_026781145.1 Hippopotamyrus pictus
CAGAAATTAATATTAAAAATACTGAATGCCATGAAGATATTACCACAGGCACATTCAGTAGGTCATTGTGGAGGCCTCATTCTGTCTGGCGGTTTCAGATACTTAGTTGAAGCCAGACTGTATGGCCGCATGTCATAATCCTGCGCAATAAGCCCCGTCTGTAACTGGCTTTAATGCATTTCTCCTCCCGAAATTCTGCATTTGCTGAAGGGGGAGGGGGAGTAATTTTAGGATATAAAATTATCTTGCCTCACTGTATTTAAAAATGAACAGTAGTGGATATTACTTGTCACTGTACCACAATAATAAGATTTTCTCTAGCCATTACAGACGAAAAGCTAAGCAATACTCCACCTGTGAACTTTGCTGGGTCGCCATTGCTGTGTGGAGGACAGCTCCGACCAAACTGACATAGGTCACTTGTTGCGACTTGCGCCACTGCACTGGTGTCATGCGTATGTGTAAGAAGTGCTTACGCAGAAGTCGGAAGAGATACCAGTAGTTCTCCTTCTTAAACACCCCTCTACCATTGGAAAGGTGCAAGTTATGCCAGTTGAAACAGTGGGTTGATGTAATTCAGCCTAAAAAAATAGATAAACAGCAGCTTTCGTCGGGGCCTGCTGTACTGAAGCATAATTGGCTGTTTTGATGTGGAACAGGTGGGGCTCAATGTCCCAGCTGTGCTGTCTGTCTGCTACCAGGTTTGCCGGAGTTGCTGGCGAGCCGCAATACCCTGTAGTCTCACATGTTCTTTGGCAGACACTGTAATGAGGGGTGAGACACAAAAAAACATGGACGTGTGCTGGGTGAATACAAAGCCAGGTTCAACCTGCAGACGTGTAAAAACCAGGAAGTCTCTGCGGACCGTCACATGATCGCTCCAGCATTTCATTATCTTTGGCTTTTTATGCATGTTTAATATTATAAGCACATGACTTGCATAACTAAGGGATTTAAAAAAAAAAAAAAAAAAATCATTAAAAGGTAGAATTCATGGCTAGGGGATTAAATTAGGGATTGGTGAATCATCCCTCATTGTAGCTAGTTAGAAAACACAATAATTTTTAACCAGACAAAGCATTCATCTTCAGTTTCAAAGATATTCAATCCACATATCATTCAAACTCCCCCATATACTTAAATGAAACTTGCTGGTATTGAATTTAGTTCTGCTGCTTTTAATTTACTTGTCAATTGAATTACATGTATTAATTTTGACTGTTTAAGCAGCGTAAGGTGATGACTTCTTAAATACCAAGTCAGGAATTAATTACTCACTGTTTAAAATTAATTCCTAAATTAGGAATTAATATAAGTGTTAAAAGTATATATTGGCAGGTTGTCCTCTATATATATATTCGGTGTTAAGTGAGATAAAGTTAAGCTTATACATCAGTAGGTATATTAATGTCTGTAGCCAAGGTATTCTCTGTCTGTATTAGAAACAGAATTGTTTAATCAAAATGTAAAGTGGTTTAATTAAATATGGAAAGATATGAAATGATATACACTGATTTCCCTGCAAGGCAAATTGAGCAGTGATCATTTCCCCAACAGCAGCTGTTGAAGCCTGAGCTCACAGCTGTGATACACAGATCGATTTGGAAACATTTGCAACCAGTTAAAACAGGGAAATATAGGCAGTTTGAAAGGAAAGTTCAATGCAAATATCCAGATGTCCACCTGTGTCAGCCTGAGGTAAAGCAGAGATGAGCAAAGTGCTCACAGCAAGCAGAGCACAAGTACTTCATAGTAACTCAGCTACTACTGAAGTACAAATCATGAACAAATGTAGTATCTACTTGAGATAAAAGATGCATCATGGTTCATTAATGATGAACGAACATGAGATCAGTATTTCACTTGTGTTATTCATTACTTGTTCCTTTAGTAGTTTTGTAGTCTAGATTTGTAGTTGAGTAGTAACTAAGTGTGAATAGTGTGTGTGTTCAAATTCATATGGTGTAAGAATATGAAAAATTATTAATCTGAATTCAGCGAATAACCTCCTGTGATTAAACCTGTATAAAAATCCAATCATTTGATGAGGAAATCAGGGCATGTGTCTGCATTGACCCACTGCTGTGTCCCTCTGACTGAAAGCTGACTAGGTGACTCTCCCCCCACCCTCTGAAGGCCAGCAGCTCAGGCCGGCCCATATGATGGAGACCAAGGATACAGTTTTCAGAGCTTCTGCTTTTAAACACGAGGAGCCAGAGGTAGAAATTCATAAATTCCTTTGATTGGTGCATCATGAGAACAGGCCGGATCTCACCCACTGCAAGACAAAAAAATCCTTTGCCATTAAAATGTGGAGGCACATCGGAGCAGCAGTGTTCACATGTTTGTCTTACTTGATCCAAATAACACTGAAAATGACTATTCTACATTTAATTACGTTCACTTGAGTAAGTCAAACAGAGTGTAACCTGTTTTGTTGTTTTGTAATTGATGCTGCAAGTTTTTGCATGAACATGCCCATTGGAAATTGTGGCATGCCAAAAAATGTTATACAGTTTAAACTGATACAATCAAAATGATTTAGAAATGGACGCCCACACTGTCCAGGCCAATCCCTGCCCGGTGTCCCTGTGCTTTACTCTCACTACAGTATTGTTTTGACTAGCCTGGTATTACGTTTATTGCTGGTTTTAATACAGTTAGATCATTCCACCATTTTGGTTATGGTTTTGTGTTATAATTATTACAGTGCTATTTTAGACGGCACAGTGGTGCAGTGGTTAGCACTGTCGTCTCACACCTCTGCGACCAGTGTGTGGAGTTTCATATCAGTTTGGTTTAATTTTCAGGATTAGGGTGAAAGCCTTGATTAAGAAAGGAGTTCTAACTGAATGGTGTCTAACATAAACTGTGAAAACTTTAAAAATACAGTTCGTAATTAATAGTTTTTGAAAACAGCATAATGCATCACTGTCAAAAATACTAACCTTCATCTAACCCTAACTCCGAATGTGACAATTACAACAGTAGTTCTTACCACTAATGGGAATCAGTATGTGAGAAGCATTAAAGAAAGCCTGTCTGTTCCATGTTTTAAAATAGACAGCAGGTGTAAGAAATTAATAATAATAAAGATGAATCCAGAACATCAAATGCAGTGAAGTCACTGGTTTACACTAAAAGATATTTAGCATATATTTTAATAATGAGTCTCGATCTACAAAGCAGTTTGGCAGAACAGAGGCATGTATGTGTGTGTGTTTGGGGGGGGGGGGGGGTTATGTATATGTTACATTGTGGGGACCAAATATCATCAAAAAGTGATAAAACACAAGTGGAAACTTGGTGGAGAGAATGTGAAACTAAAAAAGCCAAAAGTCTTGTATTTTGTTTGGTTACTTATAGTTAAGGTTATCTTTGCTGGGAATAAGGTTTTCCCACAGAAATGAATGGACAGTCCCCACAAAGATATGATTACAGGTCAGTGTGTGTGTGCATGTGTGTCTGTGACAAAGAGAAAGTTATAAGAGAAAGGATAAAATGCACTATACCAAAGCCTGGGAGACATTGGGCTGTAGGATTTGTGTTTGCTGATTTGTCTCTGTTGGCAAACTCTCATTTTCAGTCAATGCAATATAAATTATAATGAATTAGATAGCAGAAGCGTGGGCATCGATACTGCACATGTCCTATACAGAAACAAAAAAGCATTTATAACAGCGAGTCTCCCAATCATTTCTCACTCCTCTAACTAAAATTCCAATGCAGCCATAAGCAACCTGTGATGTTGATTTTTGTTCCTATCAGAATCAATTGGTCATAATGATAAGGGTCCTCACATGGTATGCTTGTAAAGAGTTTATATGGGTAAAATAGCTGAAATGATAAGGAAAATATTTAAGTCATTTGGCAATCATATCTCAGACTTTTTCATACCATTTAAGGGCCCAATTTTAGCTAATTTGATTTGAATGCCTTTTGATATTTTTAAAGACCGTGGGTAGCCTGGTACAGAAAAGAAAGAATGCCAGAGATACAGTATGCTGGCAGAAAGCTCTCCGTTACGCTGCTATTTGGTAAAATATAAGGCAATGGTCATGCGTAACTGGCCTTTCTCCATCGTGGTATCACAACAGGGGCCTTCACTAAACAGCGGGAGACTGATAAATCAGTTTACCATGTTTAAGCCTAATGACATCACCTCACTTTTTAGACTAACATCACTGGCTCAGTATAAGCATGAATCCCCTGGCCGGTTCCGCAGGCTCACTACTTTACAGGAGCCCTTGAATATGTAAAATAACATGTAAAATAATGCGTAAAAATATACGTAAAATTGGGTCGGGCGGTAGCATTTTGTCAGGGCACCCAGAATTCCTAGCAATGCCCCCTGATAAGGACACACACGTTTGTCACAAACCAGCTCATCGCTTAAAGTGATTCCAAACTCTTCGTTTTGTGTTTTTCTGTAGCTATGCCATCAGCAGCAGTAGGTCGTTTAGCATATTTCCGATATCACCATCAGCTTTTATAATTCACAGAAGGCACACATTTTTAACAGGGCATTCTTTATGTAATGCATATAACTAAGGATATTTTTCTCCACAATTCTATTTCGTTTGCATTCCTGTTTTGTTTAGTTTTAGTTCTTTTGA
This sequence comes from Hippopotamyrus pictus, assembly GCA_026781145.1. NCBI lineage: Eukaryota > Metazoa > Chordata > Actinopteri > Osteoglossiformes > Mormyridae > Hippopotamyrus > Hippopotamyrus pictus. The sequence goes on from JAODLC010000133.1 coordinate 18,000,563, forward strand.
AAACTGTTATTTTTATTTTTGTTTTCCCTGCCTTCATTTTTGTCATCTTTTTTTTATTAAAAATAACTTTTTATCTATATTTCAATCCATATCTATATTACAACATCTATATTTCAATGGCGTTAATGAGTATGATTTTTAGTATGATGACAGCCAGAAAAAAATGCCCTAGTTTTTCTATTAGATGGTCAGCAATAGACTCAGAAAATCGAATATTAGAGTGAGATAATCAAGACAATTCCAAAAAATGCTGGCACAAGGTAAATATTTTTTAACTGAATCTTAAGGAAAAATCGGCACTCAACTAATATTTTGGCAGGCGTCATCCACACTTAATGCCAATATGAAAGAACATCCCACAGTCATGCTTATCTATGCTTACGTATGTCTTTCCATGTCTCTTATTGTTTGGACCTTATCGGTTAATAACCGTGTGAAGGTCTGTGCATCCTGAGTATCCTGGTTTGATTTCCATTAGATACATTTGTAAATCTGCGGTTCACCTATTGCCCATTGCAGGACAGTTCTATCTCTTTAAGAATGCAGACACAATCACTGTTTTGACTAAAAAATATTATCTTGGCCCCTACAAAAAAAAAAATCGTCTAAAAATAGTTAGTTTCAAGAAAAAAAAATGCATGGAGAAGGTGTGAGATGGTTCTCTTTCCCCAGCCCATATATGTGATATGAGCTTGTGGTGCTTAGGAGTGTCTCTGGGCCGGATTCTTGGCCCATGTGCAGCTGCATGGGGGGTCACGCTGTACCAGGCAAAGGTTTTCACCGGGCTGTTCTTGCATAACCCCCGAGTGATAAATGCTGGGTGTTCTTCCTGCAGGCGTGTTGCCTTCTGCATGCTGATACTCACTCTCCACCTCTCAGAACCTCTCACATGGAGCAGGGTCTCCTTGTTAGGCTGAGAATCTGCCAGGTTATTGGTCCCATAATGGACACAGGAAGAACACTTTTAAAAGAGTAGCGCTACAGGATTTATTATTTTTTTTTCTTGTTGGGCTGGATACTGCATTGATGTCTGGCAGTTTGGGACCAAGATTCTTAGACTTTCTGCTGAGAAACCTTTCTGCAGACCAAAGGTAGGTCATCTCAGGTTAACAGAAGTTCACCTTCTCCTGTGGTGCAAACTGGTGTGCCGTCTTCTCATGTATGTTTATGCATTTATATGCACTGCTGGACAATTATTCAACTTTTAAATGTATCAATAAACAAATTCTGAATTATGCAGAAACACAAATATATGAAATTGTAATATGGAATGTAATTGTATACTATTAGAACCAGATTAATGTTCGTTATACTGTGGCTTGTGGGATGGAGTGGTAACTCTGAGGTTAGGGATCTGTGCCAGCAACTAGAAGGTTGCTGGATCAAATCCCATGAATATCCCTCTATTGCATGATATATGAAGAGAAAAAAAATATTTGCACACGTTATTACCTGTCTTAGAGCACATTGAATAATTCAACACATAATTTACAAAAATAATAATAATAGGGGGTAGATTTAGGTATATTACTTTGGAGCAACAACATGCAATAATGGTAATAAATACAAAAAGTACAGTCTATTTAAAATTAATCTCTTTATCTCATAAGAAAACACATTTTATGAAAGATATTCAACACCAACTTCATTTAAAAAAAAAAACATTTGTACTGAAATTATAATAAGTTACTGTCAAGAATCATTTTTGTGTAGGTTTGTTACCTACAGTATAAGCAACAATGCGCAAGAAAGGAACATCATTTTTATGCATTCATTCTCATTCAACCTTCATGTTTGGAAATCACACACTAGATAAAAACTAATTTGTATTGTTTAAAACATTTTTTATAAACTAGTACAGAACAAACAACACTGATGGATCATTCAATATTAATTGAATGATTAATGTTTGAGTTGATATTTGTTCTGGTCTAAAAAATAACTAATAATACCCTACTATTATTTCTAATGCCTGGTTATTACATCATAGAATGCATTATATAATGAAAAAATTACACTGTGAGCTGTGAGCAACTTAAACCTAACACTCAACACTCAATTACCTGACTGATTGAACCCATCATCACTGTCTCCCTCATTGACAGGTCTTTCCTACTCATTCTCCTCATCACTACCATCTAACTCATCCTCACTTTCATCACGTGGTAAAACCAAAACAGTATCCACTGCCTGACTCCTCTTTCTGCCATAGAATGTTGATGTGTTCATTGTCACTGAAAAGGATAATTACACAATTATTATATATATATCTGGAAATATTGATGGCAAAGTGAACATTTGAAGTACATACACACACAGACACAAGCGCACATGCACATCTGAGCTGACAAAGCTACAAAATCTACACTATGCATAGATGACTACCAGTAGCTAAACTGAAAAAAGTATCATACTGTAAATATTTTTAACAGTATTTAAACAAGGCATATACTAAGAAATACTTTAATTTTTCTTGGTATCCTGCCATCTGTGTGAAATATTGTTTTGCTAACAATATTGTATTGCTAACAAGCATTCTCATTCTACTGTTGCATGTTGTTGCTTTGAGGCAACATAGCTATTTTGGCCCTTTACAAAAGAAAAAAATCAATGAAAACATAATTAACAGAGCGAAATGAAATCATAACTTACTCAAAATTGTGAAAATATTTTTTATTTTATGGAAATCCTCAAGATAATACCCTCAATCAAAGTTTTGTGGAGCTGAAAAAACATGGCCGCCACGTGAGTGCAGGTGAGGAAAAGAGATTGAAAAAAGGGATAGGACAAGTCATGTGATCAAATACAAGCAGACTATTGGCTTCTTATACTTCCTCCAGATTACAAATGAGCATTTTTATTGGTGTATGATTTATTGTGCCTGGGAAACTGAGGGAAAATGGGTATGTTACCCTGAAGCAACGCTATGCAATAGAGGGATATCCAGAGTGATTCTACTCTGTTGGGCCCTTGAGCAAGGCCCTTAACCTGCAATTGCTTAGTCATGGGTCTGACGTTAATCTACATCCAGCCCTAAAAGGAGCTCCTCCAACTTGCAGGGAATAACTTGGGGGTTGGTGGCAGGATTGGCACTCCAGCCACCGGAAAAAACCTCACACTGGTCCATTCGGACTGGTGTAGTGCTGAGGTATCACCTGCCTCATGGCTGCACTCAGGTTCTCATCCCTGAGGTGGTTTGTCATGTGGTGGGTGCGGCAACGTGCTGCGATCAGTGCATGCTCCTTACCTCATACTGTGAATCAATCTGAATTGTTTTGTTGTTACATCAGTAATATAATTCATCCTTTTGCTGTATCAGGTGGTGAAAGTAGCATTTAAGCTCCACTGAACTGGAACTGCAGCCCAAAATTCATTATTGATTTTGAATGGAGACATTCATTGTTTTAATTGATTTTTTTATAGTTTTTATGTGATTGATTTTAATGTCATTCAGATAAAAACTCAAATATTACCGAAATACCCAAATATTATCATTTTTTCGATATCCAGCTGGTGAGTCGGCATCTTGGTATCAATATTAATTGGGCACAGAAGCAAAGTTAAAATGACAATAAATGCTGGGGTCTTCATCTCAGAAGCAGATTGATCCTCTAACCATAATCAAGGATCAGTTATTGTCATTAATCATTTAGTTACTTATGTATAACTGAATTTTAAGAAAGCTATGAAAAATGGGACATTAAGGATTGTGACTGTGATTTCATCCTAGTCAGGGAATAAAGTGCATTTCATAATGTACAAAGTCAGAACCTTTTAGTAAAAGATCAATTATGGACAAGAAATAAAAGATCACATCTCAGTAGGCAAACACTGAGTATTTCTATGTGCCAGGTGCTGAATGACTTGTTTGGGAAGGTTAGACGAAAGCAAAACATCTGTAGCAGATCTTCATTGTTGACACAGGAACGTCCCTAAGGTGTGTTTGTGAACTTGTTTCACTGAATACCTCTGAATGTGTTCATTTAGTATGCTTGCGTATGCAACACATAGTATCGTATATATTAGGCAACAAACCACTCTGGTCCCCAAGCCTGATCTCAGCTGTCAGGCCTGTATTCTTCTGGCCACTGTTACTGTTGAGCTGGTGGAACAGATTGAAAATGTCACAGCATTCTGATTAGTATTTATTTGGGAAGGTACTGGTGGTTCACTTACTCTGAATAGGATTAACTTGCTTTCATATTTTGTTAGATACAATGCTAGATACAACAGAGAATACTACTGGTGATGTGTGCAAAAGCAGACAGAAGAGAAACGCAGCCTGGTTTTTGGATTCTGTCTAATAAAAATATTTGGTGAGAGTTGGTGACCAATTATACAAACACCAGAAGGTGAGAACTAAGTGCATTGCTATTTTAATGAAGTAACATAATCATTATAAATTTAACAATGTCAAACATTTGTTAAAAAATAAAAAAATTGAAAATGATTAGTGGTACACAAAGTCTGATTTAGATTTAGACATAGTAGACTTAGAAAACTTGTGCCTGGATACGACGCCGAGCTGAGAAGGTATAACAGGCTTAGCCTCAGCCTTGTGTGAACTCCAGGTGCTGCTTAACCAGAATATCCAGTTTTCTCCCACGTGTGGAGAAACATCCACAGAGTTGCTGCCCCGAGCTCCTCGGGCTGGCTTAGGCACCACCATCGCTGGGATGATGTCATTCGGTGTGCACGCCAGAAGGAAAACATCGCTGCCCTAGTGACGCAGTTGTAGTGGGTGGATCCACCTTTGTGGAATTCAGCAACTAGAGATCCCTACGCTATCCATTCAAGGAAGTCTATCCAAAGTCTGGTTCCACCTACACACTTTTAAATCTAGCAGCCGTGTCGGTGATTTACATTTTCCATGAGGCCTTTTCCCTTCGAACGCCAAATGAATTGATGAGCAACTCGATATTTATTTTTTTCTCCCTCATCAGGCTTCTTAAAAAGAGTGACCAAATCTTATTACTACTCGATTTCAGTGGGCCAGATCGATAGGCGAGCCTGCGCCCCCTATCACTGTAGAGCAAACAGGCGTGAGACCCCCCTGCAATATGGTAGCACGTTAAACACATGTGACATTAAGAGCGTCTGATAAACAGAGTCTGCCGAAGATTAATTCCCATTATAAGAGTAAATACAGAGGCTATGAAAACATCAACCTGAAATATTACATCCTGTATTACAAATTACATCTATACAAAGTGGCACATTAGTCTGCATATCTAAAATTGATTTACTTCATGCTTTCAAACTAAATACCCTTGACCAGTTTGGTTGTGTTCAGTCTGTATAATTTAATTTTGATGTTCGCTATGGCCGTCATTTTCTTCACTTCTATAAAATCGACAGTGTAAAGCAAAGTCTATTGATGTTTATATAAATTATGCTGGCGGTTGGTCTGCATTAGCAGCCATTGTTTCTAGTCTTTATAAGGGACTTACAGGGTTGTGGGTTCAGTTCCAGTTCCTGGATCTACATGTATTGGGTTTGCATCTTCTCACTGTGTCTCTGTAGACCTGTTTCTTCCAGTAGCTCCAGTTTCCACCCACAGGTTAGGTTCAAGTTGGGTCAATGCTCCGAATTTCCTGCGTTGTGTGTCCTGCACTGGTATCCCCTCCGCCGTGTTCCCTGCCTTCTACGCTGTGCTTCGTGGCTCATTACGACCCTGTCAGAGGTGGATAGGTCAGGTCCAAAACGTAAGAATCCAGGCCAAGATTTAGTTTGAACCAACCAGTTGAATATAAAGAGTCACAGAGTACTCAACTTGTTGGTTGAAACAATGTCTTGGTCTGGATTTTTACTTTCTGGGCCTGAACACACCATCTCTGGATCCTGTACTGGAAAAGGATTTATGTAAAACGAATGGAAATATATATAATTATGAATGTGTAAGTTGTAATCAGTTTAGTTTATGCAATTCAATATGAATTCATACATGATTCAAATATAAGTTCCTAAATTATCCGTGGTACTTTGAATATCGGCTATAATGATACGTGGTAGAATGAGAGTGAATGTTTTCGTGCGGCTTCCTGTCCTGCCAACGTGGCCCCACGAGGGGCGGACGCCTCACCAGGTTCCATCGGGCCGTGTCACCCAGGAGACCTCCTACCACGCGCATGTTGCATCATTAGAAACCTGTTTAAAAATAATCGGACAGTGTTTACAATGGAAGATACTGGATTGCTTCAGTAATATTTAAGCAAGTTAAAATAAATTTACCACTTCTGCTTAAAAACTTTCTTCCCATCGTAATGTTATATGCATTAATAATTATGTTGAATATTATGTGAGAGACCATTCTGTGAAAGAGTAAAATGCTTTTGTGATTCAGAATATGTCCTTTAACAGTGATATTTAACTACTACCAATCTAGTTTGGATTTTTCTGGACTGGTTAGATTTTAATAAAATTTTCATTCTAAAGAGTATTTTTTATATTCTATTTGTTTTTAATCATTATTGATATTATCATTGTTTAAATTACCTGGGAAAAAAAACGGACCTATCTAATAGGAAGCAATCTTGTAATGAATCTATATTATTTGAAAAATCCACGCACAGCAAAAATAAACAACACTCAGAATATTAAAATACATATGGAACATGAAACCACATAAGCCTATTTACATATATGCTTTACGGAATAGGAAGCTTTAATGGGAACACCACTTAGAAAGGCACAATAGTGAAGGAGATCTAGAGGTCAACTTTCATCTGTGTTTCCCAAACAAACTGTGCTGTCGTTGTGTCTTCCCTCTATTACCGAAACGCTAAACAAAACGAGCCCAGGTGCGTTTGGCCGTTTGCTTGGGGGCTGCCTCTAGAAGGCAGGGTATGTTTGTGGCATGAATAATGCTGACAATAAGGGTATAATCATGAGGTGTATGATGAAGAGGAGCTCTTGTATACCCGGATGACTGAAGCGTTTAAGGCATATTTGGAGTTCTTGCACCATTGATCAATACAGAGACCTAAGACAAACAAGTGAAGTTGCTGTCCTGCCTACCGCAGACAACACTGGACATAAGGCAGGGTACCCCCTCAATGGGATGCCAGGCAATCACTAGGGACGTGCATACACACTACAGGCAATTCAGATACACCAGTTAGCAGGACGTAGCCCACACGATATGGAGAACATAAGCCAAACATAAATCCAAACATAAAGCATAACATTCCAACCCATGGGTGTGAGGCATGAACGCTACCTGCAAAGGTACTGCGTCAGCCCTATGCGAAGTAACGCAAAACGCTTTTGTCCATCTCTAGTAATTCACAATTTAACAGCAGTATAGTTAGCAAACATCTTTAATGACTCAAAGCGAAGCTGACAGTGAGGAGGCTGTTTTTAAGCTGATCAACTGCACTGTGAGGCCCAGGCTTTGTTAATAAGCCGATGAGCTGCACTGTGGGGCCCCGGCTTTGTTAATAAGCTAATCATCTGCACTGTGAGGCCCCGGGTTTGTTAATAAACTGATCAGCTG
>JAODLC010000133.1:18008157-18018601 GCA_026781145.1 Hippopotamyrus pictus
CACTGTGAGGCCCCAGCTTTGTTAATAAACTGATCATCTGCACTGTGAGGCCCCAGCTTTGTTAATAAGCTGATGAGCTGCACTGTGGGGCCCCAGCTTTGTTAATAAGCTGATGATCTGCACTGTGAGGCCCCAGCTTTGTTAATAAACTGATCATCTGCACTGTGAGGCCCCAGCTTTGTTAATAAGCTGATGAGATGCACTGTGAGGCCCCAGCTTTGTTAATAAGCTGATGATCTGCACTGTGGGGCCCCGGCTTTGTTAATAAACTGATCATCTGCACTGTGAGGCCCCAGCTTTGTTAATAAGCTGATGATCTGCACTGTGGGGCCCCAGCTTTGTTAATAAGCTGATGAGCTGCACTGTAAGGCCCTGGCTTTGTTAATAAGCTGATGAGCTGCACTGTGGGGCCCCAGCTTTGTTAATAAACTGATCATCTGCACTGTGAGGCCCCAGCTTTGTTAATAAGCCGATGAGCTGCACTGCGAGGCCCCGGCTTTGTTAATCTCACCAAAACTAATGAACATTTTGGGCTGTTATGCTCATAAACTTTTATGTAGTTGGGAAACCAGTTAGCATTACAGAATGTGAAGTCACTCGCATGAGAGGTCAGACTGGTGAATGTAGCCACAATATACACCAGAACAAACCTCAATACTCAAGAAAGTTTAACAGAAAAACAAATCATCATACTTATCGAGATTAGTGGAATTTCATCGCAAAATGTTTTACACCAGATTTACCGTTGATCTTGCGCTAATGCATAATAAAAAAATAAATATCCATCACAGAAGAAAAGAAAAATAATTATTCAGTTTCCTTGGATGGAGAGATGATGGTATATTTTGTGCATTTGATCCCCACCTCTAGCCTCCTTAAAGCCCCCCCGGGGACTCGTCTACCGTCCCTGACTCCCCTCGCTACCTTACCCACAACACAGCCATGCTTTTGCCTCTTGGGCACCAATTACTTGAGGGTGCAAGTCAGAGCATGGCTTCGGTTGCTAAGATGCTTCCGCACCCTGCAACCTCATTGTCCCTTGGTGAACAATCAGCCAGTGGAACCCCCCCCCCCCCAAACTGAACAAAGAAAAAGATCCACAGAAACTAGCATGAAAAAGTACATTTACCAGCTATGCAGTATATATGATTTTGCAAATTGTCTTTAAGTTTGTTTCCGAATCTTACGTTATGTTTCCCATTATAATATAAAGGTTATGTATTATGTTTTATTATTGTAGATATTATATGTTGGTCAACTTAGTTACAAGTTTTCCTGTACTGTGATTATTTCAGCGCTTAATAAAATTAGTTGTTTGGTAAATATGGAATTCATAAGCCAGGAGATATTTACCCACATTTTGTGTAGTCTCTGAGAATAGGGGCAGGGCAATACACATGCACGACTTTCTGTCTTCCATAGGTAATGTTTACTTCGAAAATGACACCAATTAATGTCATGACATAGCAGCGATATTGGCACGTTCGCAAAATTACAGATGACTCTACCTTTCATTCAAGTGATACATAATATTGTAAAACAAGAAATGCCAAAAAAAAACAAAATACAATTATACATGTATTTTTTTTTTTATTTTGGCACCTCCTTAGTACATAATTGTACATAATTGAATGTGTGTAAAGCTTCTGTGTGTTTTATGTAGCTAAACAGAAACAGGATAGAACACATGTCGCCTGGTTATCCTTGGGCTAAAATCTGACTCCCTCGTATTCTTTCATTGTTAACTGAAATCAGGTTGACATATGCATTATTGCTTTGGGGATACAGTGTATTCTTCCCCCCTGAAACCCTTTTCTAAGCATTATGATACCTGACCAGCATGTGTCCAGCATCACAGTTCAAATTTAGCATTCAACATCATCAAGGCATTAATAAACATACGACTTGTGGAAAAACATTTTAAGTTTACTGACAAAATAGTGATACTTTCACAAGGATGGATATTGTATTTATTGTATATAAATTTGACTGGACACTATGTTGATGATACCTAAGACTGCAGGGAAGAACACAAGAATTTCATTGTACTTGTACAAATGACAACAAAATTTTGAACTGAACTGAACTGAAAAAAAAATTCAGTTAGGATTTTATGAGCTTAATGAATTGAGTTTTTGGCTGGTAGTGATTAGGTCATTGTTTTCTTTTCCATTCAAACAGCTAATGCAAATTCTCAACAGAACACCAAATAATATCATTTTACATGTCAAGATATGAAGAAGGTGTCGCAGATTACCAATACTGTACATTAATGAGGATTCCTTTTAATGTTCGCCTTTGTGACTCAGCCTTTAACTGCACCACACTGCTGCATTAGAATGTAAATGTCACTAATTGTGTGGTTCTAACAGGAAGAATGAAGCAAAGGAGGAAGAGTGGAACACAAAACAAAAAGGCGATAAAAAATGCTGTATGAATGGGCTGAAATACTGATCACAGAACAGGTTGAGTCAGTAACGGCTGTCTGGGAGCTTACAGGCCTATAATGGCTCCCTTTGGGAGGAACAATTTCACTCTCAGCTTTTTGTCTGGCATATTTCCCTTCTACCAGCTGCATGCATGTTTGCTTTGTACCTGAAATGTGTCATATAGTCGTTTCTGTCCATAACTATCAAAATTATCAAGGAACGGGGTCAATTCGCTGCACCGGTAGACGTTGCGGCTTTGTGAGAGGTACAATTTAAAAACAAAACGAAAAACAAACAAGCATTTACTGGAAAATTAATGCATGTTAACATAACCGGCTTTGCAAGTATTGTACTAATGGGTGGTGCAGCCATGTCATACCAGGGATTTGAACTGATAACAGTCTCATAAGCCTCAGGACTATCAGAGAGGATGCAACCATGACTCAGGTGACTTAGTCACCTGTTAGTCCAACATTTACAGCAAGGTTCCCCAACTCGGGTCCTGGAATGCAAGTCTGCAGCACAGTTTGTAGATTTCCCTCCTCAAACACACCTACTAAACCTAGTAATTAGCTGGTGAGCTTCGGCAGGAAAACCTGCAAACTGCGTTGCAGACTAGCCCTCCGGAACCGGATTTGAGGAACCCAGACTTACAGTTAAATTAGTGGACCGTCTCACATCCTACACCATGTTATCTTACCCTTATGAAAGTCATGGTTTGTTTTAGGAATTATTTTAAGAATAATTCTATAATTGACTAAACATTTTTTAGTATCTTAGAGTTAAAGCACAAATAGAGTTTAAAATGAAGCACATGGGACCACTGACATTGTTCTTGTCTCCATGAAGTGATGATTTTACTCTCCATATTCTCCATAACCTGCCCTACATCCAACCTTCATAAACACTTAAAGTGCCTTCAGATGAAGTTCATTTGTTTGCGCTTATCGTCAATTAAAGCACTAACAAAGCTTGAGAAAATATGTCCAACTCCCTCAATTTGTACTCTAAGGACAGAATTCAAATTAAAAGCTGTAGTCTAGGATTTCATTTTATCTGGTGTCTCTCTGCTTAAGCCTAAGCAGCAGAAAACCCCGGACGTGCGTTTAGCTCATGGAATCCAGGGAGCGGGCGGAGAAACCTGCCCTCACTATTCAACACGTGTGAGCTTCTCCAGATAGTCATCATTATTCAAATGAGTCAGGGGTCTGATCTGGTGCTCATTTGGCATGCAAATAGGCTGCAGCAAACAAAGCATTCCTTTCAAGTAGGCTTCTGGGTCAGCCTGAAGTCATCATGCGCAGACCATCCTCCTCCCCAACACAACACCTTGAGCACAGAACTCAGGCCAGTCACCCATTAAACGGAAACATCCCACTGCGCACTCAATGGGCGCAGCTCCTTGCTGCTGTGTTAGGGGCAGAAGCTCTCGGCCCGGGGCTGAATGACTAATCCCCGTTTAGCCTTCGTAAACATTTCTTGCAGTCTCTAGACGACTAAATCAGAAACCGCCATAGCATTCGGTTCTGCTGTTTCCCTAAAACATCTAGCCTTAAAACAGGGGATCCATATTTGCCACGAATAAGGGTATGGAGGGAAGAATTCAGGGTAAAGAAAATAAAAATACTCTAAAGTGATTATTATGTAGGGTGAGCTCTAGAGAAACAGACTGGGCTCGGAGCAAAAGTGTCAATGATTTACAAAAAGTAGTTGTTTATATTTACTTGCCATGAGTATGGCCAGAGGTGCCCCCGCCCCCAGCTGGATATATAGCAGAGGCAGGTGAATTTATATGGTATATATGTTTATTTTGTTTTTGCTGGTCAGGACAGTGTCAAAGCACTTTGCTATATATGTGACACAGATATGACTGTCCCTCCCTGGATTATGGCTCCAGCAAAGGCACCTTGTCATGAAACATATGCAACGTGGTTTATGCGGAAGGGAGGGGTGGAGCCTGAACACAGTACGCACGGAACTTAACACACCAGTTCAGATAAAAACTGACTTATTTTCCACTTGTGAAACAAAAATTCGAACCCAGAACCGGCAGTGGCAGTGAACACAGAACCTGGCTGGAGAAATACATAAAAACATACATTTTTTTCAAGTTTGTATCATATAAAATAATGTATACTTTTTAGAAGAAATTTGACCTTCGCATCTGTTCTCTTGTGTGAACACTCTGTCAGAGAGTTCTAACTGTATTTTGGCAGAAATGCAATTATAATTACTGTCACCTTGTTTTTTTAAAAAATATTTCAAAATATGAACTAAAACCAACAATAAAGACAATAGTTGCTACTCTTAGGAGCTGTTGGCAATCAGATGTTCAGACTATCAGTGATGTGTCTGTCATTGATATTTCTGTAGTTCCTCTTTTTAAAATAATTACGTCTTACCCATTTGTTCACTTTTTCTCTATTCGATTTCCTTTCAGCACTGATCTTGGATCCCTGAAGGGCATCGCTGACTTGAAGTTTTGCATTATGGAGCGTGAACAAAGCAGACCTTTTAAACGACTGGCATGAGGTTAACAGAAATTCTTTGGTGACATTATATTTCTCATGTGAATGCGAGTGGATTTGGCGGTAAACATTTGCACAGAAAGACTGGAGACAAAAAAAGAGAGAGACGTAGACTCTTTGAAATTCCCAGTTTTAACTGGAACGGCGTTTTTTTTGGCTGTGGCGTTCTTGATTGTTGTTCTGATGAGGTTGTGTGTTCAAACCCTGAGGCTAAAGGGGCCTAGATTAGCTTCCCAGCAACCCCCCCTCTACCTGCCCCCACAAAACACCCCCTCGGTCTGTTTCTTCATCCCGTACACCTCCCTCTCCTAAAATGGCGTGTGGATTAGACATTGTCCACATTGTCGTGATGGAGCGGCACTCTTGTGTCAGGACATGCCTGGCTATACAAACAAGCTCCCCCGTGTTCCCCTAAAGCTCTATACTGATTCACCCAGACAGACAACTACTACGCATTTAACTGCAGAGGGAAAATCAATAACTGCTCATCATCCACATTATTATTACTCTTATTATTGTCATTATTGTTATTGCTGTTGTTGCGAGGATAACTGTGTAATTACGATTAAATGTCTAACTTGATTAACACAAAAGTTGTTCTTTTTGATACGTTCGATGCTCTCTATGTCATGTGACCCCAATGTGATCTCAATGGTGTTCACCAAACCCTCTGGACGCATAGTAACCATTGTCCAACGTGGCGTGTTCCTCTGGGCACACTGTACGAGAAAGACAGAGCAAAGAATTTCAATTTGTTTATTGCAGTTTGCCGCTGCCCACAAGAAGGAGGAATCGTATGACTGTGTGCTTTTGTATGCCGTGGTTTATTTATTTATGTTTGTTAAGCTTCAATTTTAAAAAAGGCAGGTGTATTTCAGCTGAGGGGGGAAGTCGGGCGGGGTAGGAAGAGGAGGGGTGAGGGCATTCATGAAAGGTAGAGCTGACATCATACACATATGCACACATGACCCGGGGGGAGAAAGAAGGAACACTGCCTTACTGGCCAATGGCAGCACACCTGCTGAAGCTAGGACTGAGAGCGGATTGGCTGGGCGGCGCCATGTACACCTGAGAGGGAAGGGCTGCAGGGGATACATGTAAAGAAAGCCCATTACACATTCTGTCTCTTCACATTAAGAGCTTAAGCAGGTAGCTTCGCCAGCAGCTCACCAAGGACGGACGACTTTGAAGTTTTCAAGTGTTTCCCGTCCTCGACTCGTTTCACCTTCTTTTGTCGATTTGTTGTCTGTCGGTGGCTCAGGTGCCGAGCCCCCAAACCGTCCAGGCTCCTGTCTTTTGAAGCTGACAAGTCATCCCTCCTTCAGCAACTGGATGGAAGAGGAAGTCGATCCCCGCGAGCCGCAAGCTCTGAGCACAATGGTGCCACTTGTCCCCAACTGCTTGGCTGACCGATTCCTTCGGGCAAAGATAAGGGTAACTCACCGTATGAAAATGTTATTTTTCACAACTTTGAAACTTTATGTTTTGTTTACTCTTGTTTTTACTGCCTCTTTGTTTCCTACCTACTGCGCACAGCTATTTTCACAACTTTTTGAAACGGGAGGTACTAGCCAAAATGTTTGCTTAGTACAATTCAATGAGCTGAGTTACGAACAAACGCTGTTTACCTGAAAAAAAAAAACAAACAAAGGGATTGTCTTCTTTTTGCTGACTCAACCTTGCAGAAAAAAAGTACTGCTATTAAAATCAAAATCCAGTCTGTCTAAAGAAGAATAGGGAGAAAAGTAACTGATGCAAATGTTAATTATTTTACCGGACAGACCAGTTAGTACGGATAATAGAAACCATCCATTTTGTCAGTGGGTATAAAGGATAAAGCTTTGTGCTTTGGATCCAAGCACCTGAATGAAATGATGGGCAGGTATTGAATCATATACAAAGACAAAAGTTCATTCTATGTCATATTTTCTCAGCTTGCATTTTCAACATGTTGTGACACCATCCTGTAAAGCATTAACTATAACGAAATTAATATAACTTTTGCCCAAGAAACGTAAGACGTGTTTCAAAATAGCTTTGGCCTAATTTTGCCAGCATTTTGGTGCTCATGTAACAGACATACAGAAATTCTTGGAATGGCCTGTTCTTACTTGTCCTTTCTTGTACGATTAGAAAGGATTCAGACAAAATAACCACTGTTTTCCTGTTGTTTGATGTCAGAAAAATGTAGGAACTTCAAGAAAGGTTGCAAGCGAGACGTAAAATGTCTGCTCGTCCGTTTTCCTTCCTGCTTTTGTGTGTGTTTGTAGCTACCGTGGATCTCAGACTGAGCCGTTCGACCTCTCCAGTCTTCCCCCAAGCTGATGGGATCTATTTCTTATCGTTTGATATCTGTTTCTTATAGACAGGGTTTGCACGGATGAAAGTGAGTCTTTAGTAGCATTTTGATCTGTGGAACAGAAAAATTAACAAGCTTCTTCCTTTATCTAAACGGGATATTAATCAGCTTTTTAAGCTTAATACGATATCGGACAGGAAAATTTCATCTGTGCAAGTTGACTTTCTTCGTTTAATAAGCGATATTTTATGTCATATATGTGTTTCTAGATATAAATGTGTTCATATTATATAAAGAATATGGATACTTAAGGTACAGTCTATGGAGGAGGAAGGCTCTTTTTTAAACCTCTGATTTGTATATATCGCAATATCACAATACAATCATGGGCTTCATAGTTCTTTTCCTTAAAGCCAAATCTTTACGACTTTTTTTCTTTTTTTTTCCCTTGCGAAATTAGTGACAGGAAAAGTCAGAATTAATTGCTTGTTTCTGCTGAGAGGTCAGCCAAGTGCACTGGCTGAGGTTGCACCGCTAAGGACAGCCATTTTGTCAGTATGACTAAGCACCCCTGCCTTTCCTTATTCCTTTTTTCCCTCTAGCATGCGAAGCTCTAGCAAAGTTGGACAATAAGGATATTATCTTTGTGTTTTGGTTTAATTCTTTTTTTTTTCGCAACCTCAAATTTTTGTCAGTGTTTCTGTGCAGAATTATTTATACATCACAGGTGCACTGTGAATGTGTAGAATAGAGGAAGGAATGATGTCTTTGTGTCAGTCTTATGGTTAAGTAAGGTAGTAAACAAATGTAAGCCTTAGGTGTGGAATGGGCATCTGGAGCAATTAATGGCTGCGGTCGAAATCCTTACTCTTTGTACACTGTCATTGACGTAAGATTCTTTTTTTTTTTAAATAATACATTCTAGGTAATGTGCCGGAAGTACAAAAAAGTAAATACATATAATTAAAGCATTAGGGAAAATTTTAACTGGGTGAATAGCATACGCTAACTGTAGTGAAGTACAAAAATAGTTCTAGATTTTTATAAATACATTTTTCCTTTGCAAACAACAATACTCAGGACAATTAACACAGACACACTGCGTAGTATAATAATGATTGATAAGAGACTGATAGGATAATTGTCAGATTTGGCATTTATTTGTTTTTTTTTTTTTTTTTTTTAAAAAAAAAAAGCAAGAAAGAAAGGAAATGAAATGAAAAGCGGACGATTCATTACTGCAGCGGCAGGGATTAGGGTATGAAGATAAGATCCCGCCTCAGAAAGGGTTTCAGGTTCCCCTGCATTGTTCCCCACACAGCCGCATATTGATTAAGGCGCAGGCTGGTTTAACCAACAGGTCGCTTGTGTCAGTGCAGACTCACATTCCTGCAAGGGGGTTTGGGTTACCCGACCGGGGCCTGCTCACGCTACGCGCCGCGTGTAGATGGTTGAGAACAGTCATGGGGAGGGGGGGGGGGTGGCATGTTGCACAAAAAACAGGAGGAAGTGGGGGTGAGCCAAGGCAATGTTTTTGATGAGGGTAAGAAGGTAGATTCAGGTAATACCTGCAGTTCTGTTAGAAGAAGGGAAGAACCCTGGATTTGTTTTCCGCCCACTGCATTTAGGTTGTCCCCTTCGCCGCGTTCACCCCCTCTTGTCCCCTCTCCCTCTCCTTCCGAAGGCCTGCTGCATTGGTTTATATTGCTGATGATTAACTAAATGGAGGTGACGGTCGAGAAGAGCAGGTCTGCTGCAGGTTTTGCCTTTCACGAGTCGTGACTGACCGGGTGGAAGCTGGAACCTTCTCAAGCACTTGGGAGAAATTTGAGATATTTTTCTTTTTCTTTCCCTCACCCTGCCCGACGTACATTTTAATACTCTTTTCAACACGGTAAGGTTACAGGTGCTCTTTTTACTTAGAACATATTTTTCTTTCGGCTCTCCTCCTTCCTTGTTCCCTCGTTCCATTTACGTCGCTCACTCTCTCCCTTTTTGTCAAGTTCTGCTGAAAAAGTAAACAAGAAAAATACTCTATTCCCATGGCTGAGAATTTTGTTAGAGGATTATTTTTTGTAATTCTTTATACTGTATTCCTTGAGATAAACAAACAAATAAATAAATAACTTTTAGCTGATAATTAAGCTGAATGGTTTATTTAACTACAGGATGTTTTAAAATAATTACAGTGGTTTTTGATAGGGGGCCAAATGTATTGTTTTCAATAAGAACAACTACTTATTTAATAATAAATATAATAGATGGTTAATACAATCATTATTATTTGATTAATGTGTTTTTGTGTATTTTATATATTTTGTTGATTGTTTTATGTATCATGTGCCCCTGATTAATTTGATTAACTTCTTGCTTGGACTGGATAGCGCCGCCAAAATGGGTGTGAAGTTGCCTCATGCACCTGTGAACAACTGCAGTTATTGAGTAAACTCCTGGGGACCAAGTGACCTTCTGTCTACAGAAACGAGTCACAGGTCAGTTCAGTCCAGCATTCCAGTGGGGACTGGACCAGCACAGCCACGCACTGGGAAATCTAGTACTAAACTGAGTACCCAGAGTAGGCAAAGTAACTGCTCACTGTTAATAATATTGTTTCAAGAACCTGTTTGCTTTTTTATCAGGTTTCTGAAAATTGCATTGTTACTCTGGTAAATTTTCTCTTTTTTTCCCACAATGTAAGGTTGTATGTAGAATGCAGATGGAGGTATAACCAAGGTTCTGCAGGTTGGCCGGTTTTACGCTCTTCAGGGAGAATAAATAGGGCCTGGAATCCTTTGAAATCCTTTGTAGCTGCTTTCGGTTGTGAGGAGCGCTGCCATTTCGGTCCAGCCAGCAGTGCCGTAAACCCGACCAGTCAGAACAGGTACGGCAAATCATTAACAAGCAGGCGGAGAGGGCCGCACTTCTGTGACAGCTCAGCTGAGCGCGGTGCTGCAGCCCTGGGCCCAGTCTGCTGGAAAACTCTCCTACTTCTCCTCAGGAGCTGCGGGGTCACGTCAGGTTAGGGTTCTCCTAACATTCTGACATTCTATTTCCTTTATTTCTGAACCAAGAAGGAGGAAACCGTGGAACTTTGTGGGAAAAGGCTCTTTACTTTCTGAGAATCCCGGTGGAGCGCAATACATATTTTGATATATGTTTATTTGTTAAAGCATTTTTATAAATAGGGG
>JAODLC010000133.1:18018615-18033353 GCA_026781145.1 Hippopotamyrus pictus
TAGGAATAAGGGGCAAGTACTTGAGGGGGGGGGGTGTATATGGTTCCATTCAAGACATTCCATCAGTTCCATAGGGTGCAAACACGCTAAAAACTGTAGCAGTAATTTGGAGTTTCGCAGTAAGAACTATATATGTGGGTGATTCATTTCTGGCAAGGATTCATTTTGTTTCCCTCCACGTCCTGTTTGGGAAGGCCATCTCCATCTTACGAGGCAGTCTTGGATGTCACGGCTCTCTCTAATACTGCCTGGTAATGATGATGATGGTTCTCCGCTGGCATCACGGAACCGCGGGGGGCAGCCCGGTGATGAGCGCGATCACCCTCTGAACGTCCCGTTAAGGTCGTTCAGAAGCTCGGAGACGCAGACGGCCACGTTGCTTATTTTCTGACCTGACCTGGTTTTACGGGCCGGCTTTGGTAATCCACATTAATTCTTGCTGTAATGCCATTGCTATTTAATAAGCTGCTGAGCTCCCTGCCTAGAATGGATGCCTAGCGTTCATCTTACCAGAGAGTGCTGGACTGTTCACCTGTGCTCTAACACTGTCTGGTAACGATGTACGCTGGACATCGACTTGCACTATTGCAGAGGCACCCTAGAAACTGCTACCAGACTTGATATAGTTATATTAACGAATGGGAACCCTACAATGGAATCACTATTACAATTATCTTACGTATTACGTAGTAAAAAGAATTTATTACATATATTTCCCTTTGTAGTTATGATATTTATAGAAGTGGTGTCAAGTAAATGACTTTGTTATTCAATCTATTGTGTAAACAAGGACTAACCTCTTTCAGGGCTGGTGACCCGGAATATGTGTAGCATGCAGCAAAAGCTCCTTCGGACTTTAACGGGGAAATCGTGACCAGATCCGGCCTCCACAGTTTGTTTCTCCTGTTTCTTACAGCTGTACTGTTTAACTGGCATCATTTTAAAGGCTGAGAATGTTTGATTCACTGCGATGCATGATCAGCCGCTCACTGAAAAGCCTCTCTTTGGAATAAAAACTGTTTGGGCTCTTCATCCCTTTAAGTTGATAGCTGCTTGCTGGGAGTTGTGTCATAGAGACACAATACACATATATTTCATGGATTATATCAACGTTCGATAATATTAATGTTAAATGAAGTTATAATAAGAAAAAAAAAATGAAAGTTTTGTTTCCTCGTCTCCAGATACATTCAGCATACTTCTTTTTAATTGTTTCATAAATTAATATATTTTCAGAGGGCAGAGCTCAATGTGCACTAAAAAGCATTTGCGTGTCGGATAGACTCAAGCAAATGGAATGGCCAGAATCATACATAGATTCAGCGTCAGTTGCCAGCGTCAGTTTCTGTGCGTGTAGCTTAGCTGCATGTGGGCGTGAGAAGCCCTTTTGTGTCCTGGTTCATTTACTTCCCGTCTCTTTGTGTAGGTATTCCGTCCCGCCCAGCCGGAGTCAAAGAATACCGGTCCGTTGACTGTTACAACAGTCCTGCTGACAGGTGATGTAAGTCACCGTGTGCATGGGGGTGAGGGGGGGCTCGCAGCTTCCTCTTCCCCTCCCCCAGCACCAACGTTTTTGCTGGCGGGCTGTTACTGGTCTAAATTGCCTCACCTGTACAGCATGGGCTGACGCCTGAGCTGGGCAGTGGTAAAAATAGACACAGTGACATCCTTCACCATCCCCTCCTGTACCAGAGGGAAAGCCGGCCCCGTTTCCGCCCTCCAGATATCTGGGTGACCTTTCGTTGTCACAACTTAACTTGCCAGCAGACTAAGTTGATTGAGCTGAAAATAGGTTTATCTTTAAAATAAAAACAATGCAGCTTGGCTATAATGATTTTTAGAAAGATTTTTTCATTATAATTTCTGAAAGTTGCACAAAATAGATGCAAAGAACTTTTTTGATAAACTATTTTAGATACTGTAGCAGCATTAAAAGTAACTCTTTTAAACTCATACTCAGGATCTACCTTGTATGACTTGGTGTGCGTGTGACTGAGATCTAAATGAAAATTAATTGTCCAGTACAGTGGCTCATTGGGTAGAGGTGGTACCTCACAGTTCCTGGGTTGGGAACCTAAGTCTTGCCTCCGCTGTTGTGTAGGTTCCCTCCGCGAACTTCCGCAGTCCAAGCACACGCAGTTTGGTGAAATAGAATTTCTAAATTGTCTGCAGTGAGTGATTTTGTACCTGAGTGTATAGATGTATTTGCTCCGCGATGGAATGGCATCCTGGACAACGTCCGGGCCCTACACAACCCTGTCCAGAATAAGTAGCTGTCAGATGGATGGATGGATGGATGGATGGATGTATGCAAATTTAGTGGTCATGTAATTTTTCACAATATCGGAAGCTGGGTAGAAATACACTTACAACATCTACCCTTCTTACCAATAACCTAGTAATGTCATAAAATATAATTACTGAAACAGGTAATGGGCACTACTTCAATTTCTGTATAACAACAGTATATGTATTGTAATTTCAGCATTTACAATCACATATTGTGACCATATTGTGAGTACTAATAAAACCAGGAATATAGTACAAAAAGTATACCATTGGTATATAAATATAAATATTATATTTTGTTAGGAATTAGGTTCATTATTATTATTATTTCCTTGTGTCACCTTTGTCCTTTAGTCAGATCTTGTTTGAAATCAAGCCAATGATACTTGAAAATGACATAGAGCACCGAGGACAGTAAGTGCCGGCACTGTTTACATTTGGATGTTTGTCAAAGGCAGGACTTTCTTAATAAGTTCTACTGGACTTTAGACTTCCCCATCAAATAGTGAGTCACGCCTTTGTTTGCTGAACCGGCAACGTTTGTCATTAAACATTTTATAAGATCTTACAATTCGGCCTTTTTCTTTCCTTTCATGAAGCTTCCTTGCCCACTAGGTGTGACATCATAGACTTTTAATGGAGAATGTAAAGGGTTCTAAGGAGGATGGAGTTGCTATGTCTGTTATGAACAGTTTTTGTATCATTTTCTTTTTATTGTTACATTTAAGTTGCCCATGTGATTGATAGCCACATTGCATGCCTGCTTTTTCTCACCATTTTTCCCGCTTAATTCTTGGCCATTCTTACTTTGAATGTATCAGTTTTTATTACATTAACCTTCTGCTGAATTAAATGATGGGGAATTTAAAACAATGTAACCAGTTTATAGGTTTGTTTCTTTGCCTCTTTCTATGTCTAAATTCAGGGTCTAGGCCAAATGTCAGAGAATCCCATTCAGCTGCAGCCAAGCCTATCGATTGGCGTCTTACCAGACAAGGTTAGATCTAGTAATCCGTGTCTAATACTGTCTGGTAATGCCGTCCATTGCAAGGCATAGCCTCTCCGCTGTATCTGTCTGGGCCTTCTTCTTGCCTTAGAACCGGGCCTTCTTCTTGCAGGTAATCAGGAGATGAGTAAACTGCCAGGAGTAATTTGTTTCCCTCTATGACTATAATCTGTAGAAGATGCATAAACTAGGAGCCTTGTGCTGGAGAGTGTTGTGGTCTATTCATCCCTCCCATGCGCACGGTACCAAAGTTTGCTCTCCACTGGAACATGAATTATTTTATGCTTGTCGTCTCCCAATCTGAATTTATGGAGTAAAAAAAGTTACCTTCTCTTCCTATGTAGCATCAAAGAGCATTAGATCTTGTTTAAGTGACTATAACCTTCATTTTGCAGTCAGTATTATTTCTGCATTTCTCTCCTCTTTACATATAGCCATTGTGTTTGTCTGTCTTTTTTTTAATAATTTGGTTTTGCGTATCATTTCATAATTACCGCAAATGTTAACACCTTACATTGCAACGTGTGGATTCTGTGCACCAGGAGTCATTTTAATGTGATCAGTTTGTCATTGTAATGCTGCGAATACGTGCAAACAATAAAAACATTATTAAGATGCGTGTGTTCTGTGTTTCTTTAGTGTTAAGAGAAATCAGAATTTTAAAAAAAGCTATTTTCAAAACTGGGCATTTATATTTTGGAATACGTTATAATATAATAATATAATACGTTATATTTTTTCCGTGTACAACCAAAAAACCTCTATAGTAATAATAATTAAATTAATGACCATACATGATTTTAATTATATGTGATATTGTTTTTAATAAAATGATATTGCAGACTAGTAAAACATTGCTTTGGACTGGAATTATTTAAATGAACTTTTCTTCATTTCTGTGACTTCGGAAAATGCATAATCACGAATTCCACAGGCAAAATATGGAATTGAACGCAATTAAAATATTTGTTATACCGGCTACATGTAGAGAAAGCTGAAGAATCACACAAAGCCGCCGTTTCAGTCTTTAGCTGCTTCCTCTGATCGTGTAGCACCATAGTGTGTGAGCAATGGATGTCTGTATTTGGCTGGCTGAAGATTTAGTTACCCAGGAACAGTGCTTCCTTTTAAATGCCCACATTTACCCCCAGGTCCCCCCTCCGCCACCAAAACCTCATTGTGTTTCAGCACAAAGCAGACCCCAATCAGTAGCTGCAACGTTAGCCTACTCTCACTCAACTCAAAATTATTTTCCTCTCATGTGATGAGACCAGAGACTTCTCTCTATTCTGAAATATTCATTTAATAATCATGAAATAGTATCAGTTGTATGCCGATATCTATATATATATCTATATATATTGACCTACTGAATCTAACTGTCATGGTAGCATAGATTTCGGTACATAATTAAATCAATATCTGAACCCACAAACAATAGAGTGAATGATTATATTATGATTCGATATGACGAAGAAAAACCAGCACTATGATCCCACAATATAAAGGCTGACATACAGATCGTCTGGTCTTGAGCTCCACATAAACACAAGGAATGAAGAGCTGGCACTAACATGAGGATGTTGTAGTTCTGGTTAGACATGCATAGTAGTAATAATATAAAATACATGCCTAAATGCTTTTTATTAAGTTTCATCAGTCACATCAATGACTAAGGAAATAGACTATAGGAAATAGAACTAAACAGCTTGTCTAAAATTCTATTTTATTCATCAAATCCAAAAAAAACGTAACTTCATTGAATAATTGAGTCAAGGAAGTTCCTCAACATTACCTATAGTATCACCAAATAACATAGTCTAGACATCCAGGGATTTGAATTATCAACCATGAACATGTAATTAGGAATCAGAAAATACAGCCTGTGACGGAGAGGTTGTTTAAGCAGCGTATTCAGTTATTACGTTATTTACATTCCAAATAAACGGTCAATGTACCCAAAGAATGTTGCATTAGGTTATATTTACTGGAGAATTGAAGTTAAGGTGGCTATTACTGTCAGCAGTGCTGTAGAACAGTAGTTTTGCTATTTGCGGCTAAACTGCCAAGCTGTAGTAACAACACGGAAGAAGGTAGTACGGGTAGGGTGAAGGACATCATCCTAGCATGTGACGTCACAGTGCAATTCCAGCCCAGGAACCGGTTCACCTGGCAGTCCCGCCCAACTGGATTCCGGCTGGCTGCGGGAGGGAGGGAGCCGACTTTACCGCCATTGTGCTATTGGACGTTGCTCGGAAACAGTCGTTATCTGTATGGGAGGCACGGTAAACGGTATGAAAGACGTGTGCCTAGAGACAGCTTATAAATGGATACATACACACACATACTGTATGCATATGTAACCATTTATAATTGACTTGGAGTATTGCACCTTTATATGTATTTTTTTATACCTTTACTGTCATTACTGACCCGGCAGGAATATGGAGAAAACACTGCCCTACAAAAACAAAACAGGAACTTCGCTGACACGGGAAATAAAAAAAGCATTTTTACTGTCCAGTTAGTAGTAGCAGATAATAAATAATACTGTTTTCTTCAAAACCAAACATAGTCCAACTAAGATATTTTATCAGACTGTTGAACAGAGCCTCAGTGTTGATAAAATATGCAGTTAGAGTGTTTTGCCTATAAATGGCATAATATTATTCATTTAAAGGGAATAGTCTTAAAAGAGTCTTGCGTCTCTGTTGCTGTAGATGTTCTATGACTATTTACAGTCGTTGTGTGTGATTGTGTGCTCTGGTAATTCTTTCAAGGCAATTTGTAATACAGAGCAGTTTTATACTGCCGTTTCTATGCTCAAAGGTCATCACTGTATTTGTCAGGAGTTATATGACTCTCTTTCTCAAAGGAACATTATTTGGTGGGGCAGGGGCCTGACTAGGCTTGCTGGCACCTAGGGGCCGGTAATAAAGCATGGAACACAAACAGTCTGTGGATCATACATGCACAGAATACACACAGACGCGGAACAATATCTGCTGAGCAAATGCACTGCCTCGGGGGGGCAGGTGACTTTCCGTGTAGGTTCAATGCTTTTTTTTGGTCAGGTTACACCAAAGGAAGTTTTCTAGAACAGGCTTTCCTTCACATGCATTTCTCTCGAAACGTGTACAGATACAGGAACACTTATTCAGATTTCATATGCACTAGTGTATAGTAATAAGGTCTACAGATGGCAGAACGAAAGCACAGAGCGTGGATGCTCAAGTCTCAGGGTCAGCGGTACGTGAGACCAGGATCCTGAACACCCATGTGAAAATTCATAAAATTCATGTTATGTCCTCAGAACCCAAAGTGAAAGCATCAACAGAAAAAGGATGTTTCCTTTTCACAATAGTCTAATATGCTACAGTAGTTGTGCAGAAATACTGTCCATGATTCAACTGCTGAGTTCATTCAAAGAATTATGCAAAAAAAAAAAAAAAACTAATACTGACAAAACATTAATTTAATATGCTTTGTACAGCAATTTGATTTGTATTTTA
Organism: Hippopotamyrus pictus; assembly: GCA_026781145.1. Classification (NCBI taxonomy): domain Eukaryota; kingdom Metazoa; phylum Chordata; class Actinopteri; order Osteoglossiformes; family Mormyridae; genus Hippopotamyrus; species Hippopotamyrus pictus. Next base: position 18,025,423 of record JAODLC010000133.1, read on the forward strand.
TACGGATAAAAGACGTACAATATATGACTAATGACACATACATTTAATACAGATTGTGTCACATTAAGAGCTTATATGATTTGGGTAAAGCGCATAAAACTCTTTTATATTTTTTTTAAAAAAAGCTCCAGTAACTAATATGTAGTCCAAATGGAAATTGTAAGAAAAAAACACCAAATTGAAATAAGGAAATAGAATTTTATCAGTATTTATTAATTGTTTTGTTGTTTCTAAAATGTAAAAAACACATCAAACATATCTAATAAAATGTTTTTTAGAAGCCACAGTTCTCAATTCTTCCTGAGACAAATGCAAATATATATACACAGAAACTCAAACTTTACATAAACTTTCAAAATGTTGCTATGCGATGACTGTAATTTCTGCACAGCCATGATCATTATGATGGGGCCAGACCTGAGGCTATTAAAAACCTCACAGGAGCTGATGAGACCTTTAAAGAGACAGGGAAGGACAACACTGGCTTAAGTCCTGCTGGAGACTGTTTTTATACATGAGCACCAGCCCAAACAACAACAGAGTTTTGTTATCATTAGTGTAATGAACGCCTGCATGAAAGCTTATCAGGCTGGACAGAGATCACATGTCATAAGAGAACTTTTAAATCACAGGATCTTTAAATCTATAACACCATTCTTTTATTTTATCTGCGTTCTTGCAAAATTGAAAACCTTTTTGTTTCCATTGTTAGTGTAATAGGTGGGTGGGATCTGGTGGAAAAACAGGCCTACTTGGTTCTTTGTGGGGGGGCACACGAGATAAAGATTAGGGGCAATCATCAGCCGTGCAGAGGTGGATCCTTTGATTAAGGAGATGTTGTTTAATTACTGAATGTCACATGGGGGAAGAAACTCCCATGGGTGAAACGAAAGCAAAAGCATATTTATAACTTATTTTGCTTGGAGATATTGCTGGCTTTTACAGAGGAGGTAGCTTTTAGTTATGTAGCCACACACTATATTATAGAGCCCTAACTGTTTCATAAAAATAAAACTGAGATCCAAAGCAGATCTTTCCTTTTCCAGACGAAAGGAAGATTCACTACCAACACAGCAGATCCCCACGTTTTTCCACAATAGATGCAGAGGAGAGGTTTTTGGAGGAAGGAACGAGGAATTTTTTGGGCTACTGCATGGTGAGACAGGTAGGTTAGAAGAACGTGACACAGATGCCCAGTTTACTCCCTAATTTAAATGAACAGACCACACAATCTCGAGGCCTTTGCCAACTGTGAACTTAGTTTATATTACTAATAATTAGTTACAGGCACACAAAAGGGCTTGATAACCTCATATCCCCTCCCTAAAACATCCACACCATTCCTTGTTATATATACTTTACAAAATAAGATATGTAAAAGGTTACAGCTGCCATCCATCCATCCATCCATCCATCCATCTTTTTTTCAACTATATATCCAGTACTGAGTTATGGGGGAGTTACATTTGTTTTTCTGCTAATACAACACCCCACAATCAAAGTTAAAACTGCAATAACAAGACGAAAGGATGAACTCCTTTAGATGAATGCTGAATGGGTGCGTGTTTACAGCGCTCTGTGAGACGCCTGATGTAGTAAACAATTTCACAAATCAATGCACAACCAGCAACTGTTGCTAAGGCCACTGTGTGCATGACAACCAGCACAACTGTTTACGGTATTGTAAGGATTTTGTTTCCTTTTTTGCCAGGAGCTGAGAAAGCAGCCTAAAAAGCAAAGACAGCATATTCTGTTTATATATCAGTACTTATATATACCAGTTTGCCTGGGACATGGTGCATTTCTCTTTGATGGTTTTAGCGCTGGGCTGTTACTTGCCCTTTCACAGTTCATAGACTCACTGTTTAGGTGACCTGGCAAACCTATTATTCACATGAAGTGTGTGAAAATGCAAACAATAACCAGGCATCTTATCCAAAGTCCTGGCATCATGAAGAGGTGTCAGGCCATGACCCTAAATGACTGATTCAGGCGATGACCCTAAATGACTGATACTCTATTGAAAATGGATGATCTTCCTCATTTGGCCACACTGCAAATTACTGGCAAGGGATATCAAGAGAATGCAATAGATATTAATTAAGGTTTAGAATATTAAAAATGAACTTACTATGACAGAAAAAAGTTCATGACAATGTGGTTCAGGTTATGTACCTTACAAATGGTTGCAGCAGGTATTATCCTGAAGTCTTTCGACCTGATAATCAGGTTTGTAACCACCTCTCTGTCTGCTGATGATCAGGCCCAAACAGAAGATGGCAGCCATTTTCTGTGGACACTACCATGGTCTCTGTGAATTACATCCCTTATGTCCCTCTGATTTCTGCAGCTGGGCAAATAGCACCTGAAGTTTCCCTTTATTTGACAAAACCAGGATGAACAAAAACGAATGTCTTGTTTATCCCTCATTGAGGAGTGGTAATTAGGGGCTTTTGTTTGGCACAGTTGTTCTCTATCCTAGGTAACCTCAGCTTGAACGGGGCATTGACAACAAAGCCTGCAATAAAAAGCAGTGTATTAAAAATTGCTGTTTCATTGTGCCAGTGTAAACACTGATACAAGCGAAGCGGGATGAACGTGAACTTGAATTCCAAAGAGGGGCACACTGTGTTTTTACAGTGCTTCCTGTCACTCCTGTCTGTTCTGAAAAGGGTTTATTTCCATGTTTTAAGAGGGCTTCCATTTCATGAAATAAGAACATAAGAAATTTACAAATGAGAGGACGCCATTCGGCCCATCATTCAGCGAAACCCATAAAATATGCGTACTTTATATTTCTGCTCAAGGCATGGATCACCTTACATTTATCTACGTTAAATTTTATCTGCCAGGTATCAGCCCAGTCGCTAATTAAATCAAGATCCCGTTGTAGCCTCTGCTCTGTTAGTTCAATCTAATCTGGAACAGAAAAAAAATCAGATAAAATGAATAAAATGAAATTACAGAAATCCACAGAGATGAATTTCTCCAACAGGCCTGAAGGATTCTTGTGTGGTTGTGTTTCTCCAAACTGGTATAACATGGTGCCTACCTGGCAAAAGCCAAAAAAACTGTTTCCTAACTCAGATAATGTGAGATGGTTCTGCTAGTGCCCTCTGCTGGACTACAATGCAAACAGCATTGACAGTTACCATGAGCACTGGTTTAGACCTAATACTGTTGTCATGGTGAACATGGCTGCCATTCACTGTCTGAATATATATATGCAGAAATAGTCTGGCACGATATTTCTCTAAACAAAGGCAAAATATTTAATGCACTAGTAAAAAAAGTCAGATTTTAAAAGATCCTTGTTCAATTTTTAATGCGTAACCGTCGCACATCATTAATTTAACGGTGAAATTTATGGTGTGAAATTAAGTGAAATTAAGTTAAGAATAGCTGAAATATTAGGAAATACAAAGACAGAATATATAAACAGAAATAAAATCAGACGCCAACAAAAACACCAGTAAACTATACCAAATGCCATACTTGGTGTATATTGGTATTTACTTTATAGACAAATATATTAGTATTGTTTATATCTGAGGGGGAGGGACAATAATTTCATTAATCTGGACCATGCTTTGTGTTCTGTTCATATCTATTCATCGATTCTTACAGTTTTTATTTACCGACATATGTCATCTTCTTCACTGCTCTAAAACTAAGCTATCAATCCCAACGATTGGCCTGGACATATGAAACCAGAGTCAGTTAGGGATTACAAAGAGAGGACAGGTGTTCTCTTCTTTGTGCAGTCCTACAGCGTGGTTCCCGAGCTTTCACTCTGAGAAACGCCTCCCTTCACCTCTGGGCTTATGAAACATCTCTGTGGCCTCGCTTTAGTCCAATGGGACGTCCCCAAAACACTTGTTATTACTGTGTGGGTTCTGCCTCTGGTTAACGATACTGAGCGGGGGTAGTGGTGTATTATGAAGAGCTTAATGTGGCTGCAGAGCACTGGCCTGTGACACGGTCAGACTGATGTGGATGGACAGGAAGCCATGAGTCGCCGGCATATAAGCTGTCTAAGAAACCAGTGTTGGTCAAAATGCTTTGGCAACCCGGCTGAACGATGTCTGAACAATGCAAAATCGTCATCTTGCTAAGGAGGCTTCTAAAGCAAGCAAAGTGTTTCGGAGTTCGGCGTTGCATGTCACAATATTAGAAGAGAGAAGATGGGCTTCACTCTGATTTGTTATGTATTTAAATCGAATGTTAAAACTCGGCAGGTCAAAATGTACTTCACGTCTGGAGTTTCTAAAACCCAGCCGAGTTTCTCACCACTTCCATCTCAAATAGATCACGTGACTTATAATAAATAATGCATGTGTTTTTGCAGCTGCCTTTCCACTAGAACTTAATTGTGCCACTGGGGAAGGTAATCGCGAAAGGGCTGCCTATTAGTGCATGCTGAATTTTGAGCTGAAATAGGAGGCAGTGAAGTGCATACGCAAGTTGTGAGAGATGCACACAGATGCATCTACTTATGTTAGAGTGTATTAAAGGCTGCAGAGGGCAGTATGAGACTTCAGTGACAAGCAGGAAAACAAGCACCACCAGCAAAACAACAGCAAGCAAAAACTGGAAAGGCCTAAATAAATCAGACGGGTTTAATGAAACACTAATGTCTGGGCACACACACCATCGGACAATTTGGTAAGTCCAGTTCAGCTTACCATGTTTTTGGATTGTGAGGTCTGGGGGGAGGAAGGGAATGAAAGCCCACAGCGACATGGACATGCAAACTGTACACACATAAAGCCGGAATAGAGAACCCTGGTCTCAAGAGGCGCGGAGTAACCATGCCAACCACTGCATCATTGTGCCACCCATTCAGTTCAGTTTGATTTTTATGCCCATTTCACTGTCCACAACTGTACAGTGACAAAAAAAAAGTTTGATCACTGCACTTCATATAACACAAATGACAATTCAGAAACAGTTGCTGTTCAAAAGAGTACATTATTGGGGCAGCACAAGTTGGTCACATAATACAAAAGGGGCATGGCAGGGCAGTATAATATAATACAGACATACTACATTGGACACTGAAACAGTGCACCATCACAACAGAATTAGGGCATATTGATTTTGGGGAGGCGGATGGGGGGGGAGCATTACGGTAATACTGTATACCGCGTTAGTTTCATTTCAAATTGCCCCTAGCCAGCATTTTCTTTAAATTACAACATGACGAAATGGCGGGACCACCAGTGTAACATAATTAATTTGGCTTCACCCCTATTAATTAGATATCGCACAAGCCTAGTGCTGGCTGGAGCTGCAGTGGTAAAACTTCTTGCCGGCTCATTTTACCACTGCTGAACATTAGAACAGCTCATCTCTGGAACAATTATCCATGCATCATTGAGGAGTGTCCTTGACCTGCTGTCAATGTGCAGGAAGCCCCCAGAACTTCTAGGAGAGGTGTGACGTCTGATAATACATACAGCTATAGTAGAAAATAGCCAGAGGTGGATAGTTCAGATCAGAAAGTAAAAATCCTGAGTATAAACAGGCTGTCTCCGAATTCCGGGGCTGTGTCCTTCGAAGGATGTGGTCTATGTAGCCTTTGTAGGTTGTGTCTTTCGAAGGATGTGGGCTATGTAGCCTTTGTAGGTTATGTCCTTCAAAGGATGTGGTCTATGTAGCCTTTGTAGGTTGTGTCCTTCGAAGGATGTGGTCTATGTAGCCTTTGTAGGTTGTGTCCTTCGAAGGATGTGATCTTTGTAGTCTTTGTAGGTGGTGTCCATCGAAGGATGTGGTCTATGTAGCCTTTGTAGGTTGTGTCCTTCAATGGATGTGGTCTATGTAGCCTTTGTAGGTTGTGTCCTTCGAAGGATGTGATCTTTGTAGCCTTTGTAGGTTGCATCCTTCGAAAGATGTAATCTATGTTGCCTTTGTAGGCTGTGTCCTATGATCAACATGGTCTATGAAGCCTTAGCAGGCTGCGTCCTTCGAGAGTTTGCTCAATGAATCTTGGGATCTGGGTAAAAGTATAACACATTTCTAGGCTGCATGTGAAGGAGCCTTTGTATTGGGACAGCCTCATCATGCCGCTGTGACACATTCCGTCTTCGAATGCAGCCTTAGAAGGATGCAGCACCTGAATTCAGACACAGCCAGAGTCACAGTCACAGGGGACTCAAACAAAATCTTAGTCTGGATTTGTGCTTTCTGGACCTGAACTATGCATCTATGAAAATAGCAGTGCAATGTGATATTAAAGGTCATGCAAAAGAACAAAACAATGAAACAGTTTAATCAGTGGTTTAATCAGGTAGATGGGCCAGATTTCAAGTATTGATAGAGAAACATAAATGTGCAATCAAGCTGTAGTTCTGTGTTCATTGGTGGGGTGTGTCTGGTGTCAATGTACCAAATGCTTTGCTACGGTGCCATAAAAAAAAAAAAAAAAAACAGATTAGCCTATTAGTCCACACCTTATCATCAGATTTGTTGCTAGATGACTTCAGAGAAAAAAGTCCACGGTGTGATTAGGTCATGATCCCATCTCTCACTTCTTTACTGTTGTAAAAGTCATGCGTGTGGGAGAGAACACCCAGTGATGAACTGGGCTGTTTTCAGAGTCTACAGTTCCAGTACCAGTGAATAAAACAGCAGGATTGTATGTTGTTCATTGTGCATGCACAGAAGTTGAAACGTGAGTCAGTAACACTTTACTTGACGGGGCACAATTACATAGTAATAACTCAGTAACTACTGAAGTACAAATTATTAACAAATCATGAACAAATATAGTCCACATGAGATAAAAGATGCTTAAATACAGTAACTGTTTAAAATACAGTAACTGCTTAAAATACAGATGCAGAAATACAGTACCTGATAAAAATTGCATCGTGATTCATTAATGTTGAACAAATATGAGATCAGTATTTAACTTGTGTTTTTCAATTGATTTGATTTGTTCTTTCAATAGTTCCTTTAATAGAAGATATGATTCATTAACATGAGATCAAGATGTAACTAATACTTAGTTTGGGCTTAATTCATACATAAGTAATAGCATAATGCTATGTTACTCATGCCCCATCAAGTAAAGTGTTACTGGTGAGTCTTCTTCAAACAATACAGATAATGAAAGTACAGCTGTGTCTTGTTAACCAGAGAATATGTTTTCCTGCTTTCCATTAGATGCTACAACATTGCTGGTGGGATTTGCTGCCATGCGGGTTGGGCATCGACGCCGGGCGATCAGGTCCCTTTCTGTGAGCTTATGTGGCTGCCATGCGGGTTGGGCATCGACGCCGGGCGATCAGGTCCCTTTCTGTGAGCTTATGTGGCTGCCATGCGGGTTGGGCATCGACGCCGGGCGATCAGGTCCCTTTCTGTGAGCTAATGTGGCTGCCGCTCTGCCGCCAAACCTGCTTCCAGATCTTTCCACTTCACAATCAACTTTCTTGCGGACGACCGTGGCGGCTCTAGCAGGACAGAAATGTGGAGAACCGACTTGCTGGAAAGGTGTCCAATGGTGCTCTGTGTCGGTAATAGGTTGCCTAATTTCTTCAGTATGAGCACCCTTTCTGCTGCCATTGTTTGACGCTGGAGCCTGACTGGGTGGTTAATTATAGACCTTTATGTCAGCAAATGGGTGTGGCTCATGTGGCCATTTCCTGTAATTACTGTGTGTGTCTCGATACTTTTGTCCATCCACATTTTTGCTCCCTGCCAGACAGTCCACATTTTTGTTCACTACTGGGAGCTAGGAGGGAGCAAAAATGTGGGGCTCTCTGAGGACGGTTTTGAGAAACACTGACATAAAGAACATGAACCAGAAACAAATCCACTGCAGCTTTAAAGATATACCTGAAGTAAGTGAAAAGTACGGTGGCCGAGAGAGCTCAACGCGCTGCAACTTCAGAAAACACATGCAAACAGAAAAAAACCACAACAAATTA
>JAODLC010000133.1:18049788-18065107 GCA_026781145.1 Hippopotamyrus pictus
TCCTCATTTGAACACTGAAATGTCTCCCATTATTGCAGTATTTTATGTACAGCTGTGCTATTGCTCTGCTAATTCAATCCTTCGCACTCGGCTCTTACAGATGGAACGTACAATCAGTGAAGACTGGTCACCAGGCCGTGCATATATAGGCAGGAAATCTCAAGCACTTTTTTAGCCAGTGCTTCAGTTTCATTGTCCAACCCCAGTAGATGGCAAATTACTATTATTTGAGTTAAAATATATAGTCAAACATTGACTGTATGTATTTGTGTAGAAATGTTGTGCTGACATTTGATATTTCAGCTCTGGAGCCTACTATAATCAATACCTATACTGATTACATTAATCTAAAAATTAGATTGTTTCAGTTTTTCTGCTCATTATTTCTTTTTTGGTGGAAAAAATACACAAAAAAGGTTAAAAAAAAAAGAAAAAAAAAAAAACATTATCACAGTACCCCCTGGCTGGACTTTACCAGAGAAGATCGACTTATGTCCCCACACTCTTCCACAGGCCTTCGGCATGCGCCATCTACAGGTAGAGAGGCAGTGGTGTCACACATCAGGATACACACTTGTAGGCAGGTCATATAATGATCTCAGGGGGTGTTACAAACTGAGTATCCACCTGTTTTGTTCATTTTCTTCATATGCCTCTTCACGCATGGAATGATGACTTGTTTGCAGGACACAGCTGAGAGAGGGATCAGTAGAATGAGGCTCAGGACATACAAAATTAGGCCTTTAAAAGAGAAGAAAACAAAATTGTCTACTGTTCCACATCCCTGTGTAGCAATCGACAATAATTTGACACCTCGAATATAAAATGTGACACAAGAGAAACAGCTCACCCGAACTGTAGTTGGTATCATTTACACTTCTTGTTGTTGTTGTTGTAGTTGTAATGTGGCTTAGGGGGGGCGTGAGGGTCGAGCTGGCGGTAGCGGTTGTGGGGGACGTCTCTGCACTTGTCAGACTGCTGTGACTGTAGTTCAGGTTTACGGTGGTGCGACGTACGCCAGTCTGTGTCACCTCTGGACCATTATTACAAACGACATCTGAGGTTTTTGAGCCTCCAGACTTCACTCCCCACGGTGCACAGCTGGGGAAAGACACAAAAACAGTTTCACGTTTCTTTTTCTCTAGTTAACCAGTCAACTTGACAATAAATGGATGAATGTCACAAGAAACTGAAATATATGACATTACGTACTCTTTCCATTTCACACACAGCGTGTCAGGTTTGCTGGTGAAATATCCATAACTGCATTCTCGACATTGCATACCTGAATCTGAAAGGAAATTTTTAGAAAAGCATTTTCTCTTTGTTCTATAAACTGCGCTTCTAGTAAACTTCCATACTAAATATTTCATTAAAATTTCTTTTTTTTCCCAAGAGTGTTGAGTTGCCATTTTATTCCAGGAATCACTTTCGAATTATCACATCAGTAACCTTACTGTTACAGATAACACACATGTAGCCCACTCTGAGTAGTATGCCTAGACATAGCCCTTAGCATTTTAATAACAGATACAAAAAGATTCACATTTAAATACCTGTTTTTGTCAGCCCAGATCCTTCAGGACACTGGCACAAGTCATTCCTCTCATGTACGGGGATGAATCCAACACGACAGCGACACTTTGCATCAGCTGTCTTAGTGCATTGCTGGACATACTCACTTCCATTCTCTAGACATCAAAATAGGAGATATAAGGTTCCAGAGTTATGGAGCAATATGTACAGAAGTAAAAACAGCAGTACAGTGATTTTTGTTCAGTACATTAGAGCTTTATTAAATTATTCTAGTGCTCACAACATTTTCATTAATGATACTATAAAAACTTTACCCGTCTCCAAAATATACTTACCAACATAACAAACACTGCAAAGAGAACAGAACATATCGCTAGATGCAACTGGCTGGAAATGTTTGTCTTCACAGGGTTCACACTTTTCTTTACGATACACTTTCTTCTGTCCTGTACATATTACACAGAACTTAAACAGTTAGCATAAATGTTAATGTCATACACACTTATAGTGCTGCGACAGTATACTTCAGTGACACTTCTATAACCAACGAGTCAGTTTTTACTGTACCTGGTGCACAGGTGATGCCCAGGCATGGCAAGACAAAACAGTAGCACAGCAGAATGAGGTAAAGTCGCAGAAATGCCATCCTAGAACAGATGCCCAACTGGGAGTACTTTTGTATTCTAAGCTATATACGACTACTTGCTCCGAAGAATTCAGAAGCCAAGAGGCCAGCAAGTGTTTTTTCTTTTCAGTGAAAGAACATTTGTAGTGAAGAACTCATGTCGTTTGCCTGATTTTCCTAAGCGTGCTGATTTTTATTGGAGCAGTCAAGGGGGCGGGAACTTAACCACGAGGGCAAGGTTCTTAGGGGAGGCTGAACTTAACCAGCCTTCGGTAAACAAACATCAAAATGCATACACAAAGTATTCCATTACGTTTTGTTTTATTTTTGCATACACATATATGTAGTACATACTTGAATACTTGTATCTGTCTTGCTTGTCTATCTTGCTAGTCGTTATTAGGGGTCTGAGATTAATGTAATATCAATCCTCCTTTCGTCCTGTACATATGGCAGAATTGACAATAAGGGCTTTCGACTTTTGACTTTGATTATGACCTACTGAATGTTTCCAAACTGCATTTTACATAATTGAAATAATACATTTTTTTTGTATAAAATATTAAAAACAGCTATTGTCACTGTCAGTGGTTTGGCTTCTAAAACATTTGTATTATAAGAGAACAGTAATACAAATAAGAAATCTTTATTCAAACTGACTGTTTAGGAAAAACATATGAAAATGTAAGGTGTATATTTTTTAAATACAGAAAAATACATTTCACATACTTCTATATGAGCCTCACCCTACATAAGCTGCTTAATGAGATACAATACAAATGTCAAACAATTCAATTCATTTTATTTTCATATAGCGCCTTTCACAACAGTCGTCCCAAAGTGCTTTACACAGATGTATTACGATACATAAAACATCATTAGAGAGAGTAATACAGAACGGGAAAAAGGAAGGAAAGAAATTAAATTTAAAAAGCCAGATGACAATGGAGGAGAGGAACCAAAAAAAAAAAACTGAGCATTTATTGATAAGAAGTTTTCTGCCGTCCATGTTTTAACTTTGTTAAAACAATTAGCTAAGGTGACAATAGATATGGTGTCGTTAGATGTGACCGAAATGTATATTTGGGTGTCGTCGGCATAGGAGTGGTAGTTAACATTATGTTTTCTCATTATGTTTCCTAACATAGGAAAACAATAAAGGACCAAGCACTGACCCCTGTGGTACCCCATATTTGACCGATGACATTGACGCTGGAGTAGAAGTATCTGACACTTGGGCATATTGATAACAATTAATTAAGTATGATTTAAACCACTTTAACATCGTTCCACACAACCCAACCTCATATTTAAGTAATTTAAATAGGATAGAATGACCAACCGTGTTAAAAGCTGCACTAAGGTCCAGAAGCTTTAGCACATTTGCGCTGTGCTAATGTTCATAAATTAATTAAAAAGCATTAAGGATGTGTTCATGTTCCGTTTGCATTGAAGTTAATTGTGAGCTATTTGAACATGTTTGAAGTCTAATGTTTGTAATTTAAAGAAGTTCATAAAATGTTGGCTACTGAAATTACTCCTTAGCAGAGGTTCGGCCTTGTCTGTCAGATAAGCTATTGTTTTAAAAAGGTAGCGAGGGTCATTTCTATTGTGATCAATAAGGTTAGAATAACAGGCTGAACGTGCCCTATGAAGGGCTAGTTTGTGTTGTTGCAGGCTGTCAGACCAGCCAACTTGAACACTTCTAAGCCCATGGATTTCCATCTGCACTCCTGTTAGCAAGAGCATGCGTGATCATTAAACCACGGGGAGTGACTGGTGCTTTTTACAAAGGAGCTGTTTCATCTAAAATCTGAAATGTGAATTAGCATTGCTTCAAATGTTGTAAAATCTTTGATAATCTTGGGTTCAATTTAGTTAAAAATAGCTGCCAGGCTGCCTCCATGCCCAGAAGCACGTGGTTTCTGTACGAAACTAAATCCAAGATGTGAGGCTTCAACAGCAGGTACAGTGTCTGTGGGTCTGAGCCAGGATTCTGTTAGCAAACACAGGTCTGCCCCAGCATCCAGCACCATATCATTAACAAGAAGTGATTTACTTCCTAAAGACAAACGTTCAATAGTGCACATTTTATGGTGGGTTTATGTTGTGATCATATTAATGGGATTTATATTAAGTTATCTGCACAGAAGCCCCCAGTGGAACGTTTAGGTCTAAGTCTTGGTCTAATAATGCTTACAATATTCTTTCTATGCTCACTCAACTCCATTCCTAAGAAGTTGCTAGATTTAGGGGACGCCATGCAATCGATCACCTGGGTCCAGGCTGAACATGATCTAAAGGTGGGAGAATAAACAGCCTTTGATTTAAGATCATTAGACTGAGGCTTGGCTGCTGCTGTCAGTCAGGCAGGTAATTTACTTGCCATGTTTTGGGATAACATAAACTTTCCCTCCAATTAGGATGAATACCGTCCCATTCATAAAAGCCAGGCTGTTCCCAAAAAAGGTCCCATTTATCAATAAAGGGAATGTTTTGAGATGCACACCAAGCCTCTAACCAGCGGTTTAGGGAGGGTAGCCTGCTGTAGGTTGCATCCCCCCTTTGTTGGTAACAACAAACGAAAGGTCAAATATTCTGAAGTGTCTAAAATAAATCCCAACAACTCACATGAACACATAATGGTAAGTCAATTGAATGAAAAAATAACAAAAAATCCAAAAAGTTTTTTTTTTGTAATTATTTGACAAAACTGCTTCCTTTTTTGAACGACATGTAAATAACTCAAAACAAAGTTTTAAAGGAAAAAAATGACGAACAATTTAAATACTTCACTCAGCAATATCTTAAAAACTTTAAATACATATGTGCCTGAATGGAGCGTGCAAGTCTATTGGTTCAACCCAAGTGATCAATTGGCACTTATGACCATTCATTAAAATATCTGAAAAGACCAAACTTCCTCCTTGTATATGCACAAACATTTTGCACAAATGACATCATCATGCATACATTATGGTGTAGCCAACAGGTTATTCCATCCTGTGGTCTCTGTGGATCACAATGCCCCGGTCCAATGACCAGGACCCTGTGCTGTAAAAATGGTGCCATCCTTCGGATGAGATGTAAAACTGAGATCCTGACTCTCTGAGATCATAAAAAAGATCTGTGGGCATCTTTTGAAAGAGTAGGGTTGGTACCCCAATGTCCTGGCTAACACTGCCCACTGCGGCCCTATCAAATCTGGCCTCCTAATCATCCCCTGTATCTAACTGGTGAATTCTCTCTTGCCCCTTCACCACCTTAGCTACTGTGTGGGGGGCGTACTGGTGCAGAATGGCTGCCGTCGCATCAACCAGGAGGGGGCTACACAGTGGTGGTGCTTGAAGTGGCTCCCCATTGGTTCTGTAAAATGCTCTGGGTGTCTTGAAAATGACAGTCATGCCCCGTGACAAGTGGAAGAAAAGCACTTCAGGATTATGTTACTAGTCTAACCTGGAGGGGTCTTCATTTTCACTATAACTCCGGTGTTTGCTGTCATACTTTTGAATTTTATTAATGACAGCCCCAGGTGCCGAGTTGACTATGAAGATTGCAATTCAAAATGAAATAGTTCAGTGTACGTCGCAAGTTGGGATGATTCAAGAGGGGTTTCTCAGTTCTCTCAGCGTGAGGTATAACTTCATCAAAATCACAGCCAAAAATGTGCTGGTTCCAGACAGCTGGTTACAGGTGGCACCAAGGATTCTGTCAAAGCAAAGAAACTAAGATGTTCATTCCACCCGTGGGATTCAACAGAGCTTTTTCCACAAACTTGCTGCACCTCTGACACCTGTGATTGGTAGTGATTGAATTCATTATTTAAGCTGCATGCGCTGCTCCATACCCGCTGCTCTAAATCCGCTGCTCCGTATCTGCTGCTCCGTACCTGCTGTTCCGTATCTGCTGCTTCGTACCCGCTGCTCTAAATCCGCTGCTCCGTACCTGCTGCTCCGTATCTGCTGCTCCGTACCTGCTGCTCGTACTATATGTGCCTTCTGCTGTCCTCACACTGCACATCATTTTACCTTTCTTGGTTGCAATAACATGGTCATGAATTATTGAATAAATGCACCTGTCTCTGCAGCCTAACACTCACACGAATGGAAGTGGCTATGCATATACACATCACATTCTAAGCCTTAATTCAGCTTTCAAAGTTCATGTCTGCCAGCTCAATAAGTTATTTTTTCATTGCATTATTCCGTAAGGTTTACTTATTAGATTTGTAATAACTTTACTTACACAATTAATTGATTCAACATCCAAAAGATATTATTTAAAAAATGATACCTCCATCCACCCAAATATCCATCCATCCATCTTCCACACGAAAATCCAGTACAGACTCACTGGGGTTATACCTATCATTCTTTCTAGGTGATTTCGTCATATCCATTACATATATGCACTACATTATTATTATTATATATTGTTTATGAAAACTTTTAAACTGAATAACATTTCCTCTGATATCTACCATATCACGTGCAAAATTTCACGATGACTAATCACCTACGAAACTGAAAATAATGATGATGATGAGGATGATGATGTTATTATTATTGCTATATTTTTTTATTATAGGGCTTTGTGGAATTACGGGGATACACGGTGAGCTGGGATTTTCCATGAGGCTGCATGATTTTGAAATAACCCGAATGAATACCGCCAAGAAGTCTGTACTGTATGTTTCAATGAGTCCACTTGCTATGAAGGTTCAAAAAGAAAAAAAAAATTGTAACCTTTCATCTAACCCTGAGTGGGCAAGAATCCCACTCAATCAGTTTTTTTCAGTCGTCTTAATGTGAAGATTTTCTTAATTGGAGAATGTACGACACGTCATAGGTTTCTGGGTCGGATCAGTTTAGGTCTGGTTGGGGAGCATCAGTGTATTGCTGCACCCACCACATGATGAAGCACCTTGGGATCCCGGGTGGCGACTCGCCAGGCAGATACATGGTCCAGCCCCACCCTCCGGAAATGGCCACCCATCTGCCGCAGCCAGGTGTTACGTGGGTGTCCCCTCGGCCTGGTCCAGCCTCTTGGTTCCTCAGCAATGACGATCCTGCGACCCAGATCACCCTCAGGGAAACACGCCACATGGCCGTAGTGCCGTAAATGACGCTCCCTCACAATGCAGGTAATGTGCCTCATTCGGGTCTCCTCTAGCAACCGCTCATTCCACACAAAGTCAAACCAGCGGTACCAAAGGATTCTCCGAAGAGACACAGTACTGAAGGAGTCCAGTCTTCATCTCAGTTCACTGGATAGTGTCCATGTCTCACAGCCATACAGCAAGATAGGGAGCACCAGGACTAGACCTTCATCCTCTTGCAAAAATATCGGGAACGCCACACACCCATTTGCAGCAGAGAGCAGAAGGGCATCGTGCCTGTTGGACCCTAGCTGCTGCAATCCCATCACGGACCCCCAAAAGTTTTCCCTGGAAGTTGGAGGACCACTTGCAGGGCCGGATGCAGTTTAACGTCATACCCATTCTCTCAAAATCATGGTCAAAATTGTTGCATTTTTTCGGCAGTCTGTTCATACGATTTGACAATTCTTTAAACTGGCAAGAAGTAGACCATAGTTACAGTAATCTTTGGGAAAATGTAAAATCATGATATATTGACATATTGATACATGTTTAGAAATAGACTGGTTACTGCCTGGTTACTGATACATTGTCATAAGCTAATTTTACAATCGCAAACATAGACGGTAGTTAAATTCTAGGTCAGGTAAAGGAAAAGAATAAACATAAAAAACTAAATAAATAAAAGAAGAGGGCATTGTGGACCAAAGCTTTTGTCTAGATTTAAAATCCCCCTCCTGCAAATCAAAGCTTTAAATGAATGTTTGCCTCGTTCATAGTGATGCAGTTTCATTCCCAAATCTTATTCAGCATGCTGCAGCCACAATGTCTGGTGTATTTAAGGGCTAGAGGGGAAGAACAGAAGTTCAGAAAGCTATTTTGATCTTAATCAGCACCCTTTTCCACTAATTTGCCATTTTTAACATAGAAATTGAAATTGATTCGACAAAATAAAGAGATGTCTCTTACAGCAGAAATTTCCACAAATCGACATCATTTCCTCCCCGCTGCATTTCCTTTGTTGCTGCCACCTGAGATATCATCACTATTGTGAAGATCAAACAATGTTCCGATGATGCAGGTTGCTATTTTCCCGCATAAATATTTTTACCTGCGTGATAAACCGAGAAGAGTGGTTTTGTTTAATATTATCTTAAATTAACCACATTACAGATGAATTTCTTTGCTACTGATGAGGTTTTCTTAATCATCCCACTAATTTCATTTCAATACCCACAAAATTCATTGGAGACACAGAACGATAATAACCTATCCAACAAAACACCAACCCAGGGGTTCATTACACCCTGGATGGGATGCTGGATCCTTGTAGGGCTTCCTTACCTATTCAGTCACAGCAGTGCTTCCGTTTCACCTAAAATTAATCTTCTGACTGCAGCAAAAAAGTGGACAACTGACTGAAAAACTCATCTAATTCAACCTACTTTGTAGGTCTCAAGAGCCTCGCTCTTCATGTTTTATATTTTCTTATATCTTTTTGGAAGAAAGACTGAGGCTCACACCAAATATCATGTTCACTTTCGTAATAAATGAATGTTAGATATATCCATACATCTGCCATAGGTGCTCAAGTACATAGTCATTTAATGTATGTTAGACTGATAACAGGAAAAATGTAACAATTATGCACAAGCCAAATGAATGCCTTGGAACTGTTAATGATAAAATTGCCCACTTAGTCACTGCAATTTACCTTGGACTGGACAGTCTATCTGGTTAATATTTAATTCACCAGATCCCCTGTGAAGTACAGAAAGTGCATTAGAACATTACTTTATTCCCAGAATAGTTTCTAAACTAACACCTTTTAGGATAACAAGAAATTTCAAAGTTTTTACATATATCCCTTAAAAGCACTATTACTTAATTATTTTTTGTGTGTAAAATTACGTTAGCATAATGTTAAAATTTACTACGAAGAGATTAAGTATGCTAAGAATGTAAGCCCTTGCAAAGTTTGTCTTCCCTTTTTAGGTCATCACAAAAAAGGGGTGAGGGGTGAGGGGGGGGGACCAACTCGTCTGTGCGGGAACCGGAAATTTTCTGCCTGTAAAATCTGTGGAGGCTGAGCTTAAAAATGCTTGCAGAAAGGTGGAAATTACGTGTTTTATATGCCCTGCAAACCCACACAAAAGCTGGCTTCCATTCATGAAGCGCTACCCTGTTTCCTTGCGCATTATTTTACTAGAGCTATATTAAATATTGCAGGTTTACACCTAAATGATATGGTGTTTTACTCTATAGACCAATAAGTGCAGGTTTCCTTGCCCTGATACACCTCTAAAGTTGTGTTTTTCAGTCCAGTCCAGTCCCTTTTTTTCATGAATACTGTCATAGTGTAAGATTCTGGGAGAATCAAAAACCTACTTCTTTATTTACTTACATGTGCCATATACTGTTCTCGATGTTTGGTTAATCTTCATAATATGTTTGCATTCGTCTTGTGGGAAAAAGTTAAGCTCCTCCGTAATTCATCAGACTGCCTAGCATGGCAAAAACCTTTTATACAGGCATGCAGCAGAGTGACAAGTACAGGTATGAGGAAAATAAACATTGAAAGAGTTCATGGTTTTCTCTCATTTGTCTACTAGCATTTAAGCCACCTTTTACAGTCATGTAAATGACTCACACAAGTACATTTCATAATAGTGGTAATAATTTTGTTTTTATATATTTATAAAATCATTGCTGTTCCAAGTCATGATAGTATTGTTTTAAATAATTTTTCTCATGGGATTTGAAAGATCTGGACCAGAAAGTAATAAAGTGTGAAAGGTTTCATTTTTAAAAAAAGTTTTGTATTCGAATTCGGATAATTTGAAATTATCTGTACGATCTATACTTTTAAAGCAGGAAAAGATTCATTAACATATGGTAAATCAAAACAACATTTTTAGACAAAAGACAACATTATCTTTTCTCATGGAAAGTATTTTGATAAATATTTGACTTATTCTTCAAGCATAATTTAACTTTGCATTGTAACTTTAATGAACAACAAGATTTAATAGTTAGAACCCACACTTCAGCGATGAAGCATACTTTAACATAAAAGTACTTCTGTATCTCTAAGGAAATAAAACTCCTTTAAATTAAAAACAAAATATAATAAATCCATCCATCTTCCAGCTGCTTATCCTGAGCAGGGCTGTGTGGGGGACCAGGAACCTGACCCAGGCATTCTGGGACACAAGGCTTGGGTACACCCTGGATGGGATGCTAGTTCATGTCATGGCATATTTAAAGAACTGCATGTATTGAAATAGCCGAAGGAAACCAGAGTGTAAGAAGAGAGCTTGCGCAGTGTGGAGCTGTTCCACAATAGCACTACCCATTGTCCCACCCCCCATTACAAACTACAGCCACGTAGAAGGCCCGACATTGTTGATGAGTAATTGCATAGGTTGGCTGTCCGGGGAAAGGGAAGCCGCTTTTGAGTATATAGACTTTCACATGCGATTTTTAAAGCAGTTATCCTTCCAGTTTTTGCGTGGCACACTTGATGCGGCTGTTCTCTCGGAGGTTACGCAGGCGAGCGTTGCGACTTGTTATCTCTTCTACGTAGGTTAAGGGGAACCAGCCCTGCTCTCCGTCACATAATCGAATCCCCTCAACCCAGCCTAGGAAAAAAAATACACACACACGTATGTAAAACCAGCGTTCCCCAGAAATACATTTAAAAACACTGTGGTTATATAGTATTTAGGTAGTATTGTTGTGTTACCGTCACTGGTGATATTCTTTGCTTGTAAAACGTCTGCCTTCTCCAGTGAAAGCTCATCGTGTTCCAGAGCTTGATAGCTCTTGATACATTGCACTTGAGCGATATCTGTAGGTGAGACAGAAACAGAGTTTCCAAGAACTACAGCAGGATGTCAAGATGGCTTATCTAATCCTTTGCAACATTAGCAATGTGTTGCACGTGGTGCTGAAATGTGTGTGTGTGTGTGTGTGTGTGTTGGGGGGCAGGTGACTACAGTTCATCGCATTGAATAGGCATGTATGTCCCTTATTCCCCTGATAATTTATATATTGTGATTTGTTCTAATTGCCTCCAGTAAACCAGACCACATGGACGCTAAACACCAGTAGCTATGCACTTTGATTTGTCCCAAAACACCCTTTTGTGTTCACTGCAATAACATTTTTAATAATATTAAGACGCCATTTCTGTTGTGCTGCTCCTGTCTTTTCCCTCCACAGACTTCATCCTGAAAAGGAAAATTTCAGCGACCAGTTCATTCTCCTTGCTCAGTCCCAGTGGCCTGCCGTTCTGCTCGGCAGCTGTAATGTCTCTCACATCAGCGAAATATACCGACATAAAGGATAGCATCTTCACTCATTGAATGCTGTTGAAGAATCAAAGGGTAAAAAAATGCTTCATGAGAAGGTCCTTCATCTGTGGCATTAGAATGCACTTTTTAAATAGATGGAGGCAAGAGGGCTCTTTGAAGATGTAGGTGGAAGGAGTTTGAGCTGTCATGGATCATGCATCACCATTTATTATCACCATACTCACCTCCATCCTCGCTAATCTGATCTCCACTTGTCTCTGGATTTGAAGGGACCATGGCTGTGATCCAGCGTTGCTTTTCACTCCTAAGGGGATACAAAATTAGACCAGCTGTCAGCTTTTTCTTTTGCATTCTGCCCCAGCGTGACCTTTTCACGAACCCCTCCTTTTCCCTTTAGGTTCGTAAGAACAAAAGTTTCTGTAATGACTGACCTAGAATTGGCGAATTACTTAGGAACTTGAACGAAAAAACACTTCACAAGGCATGCAAGTTCATCCGGCTGCAGGTGCCAGCTTTAGCAGACATAAAGAGAACGCTGTCATTCCTGACTCACTCTGTGCGAGCCTTCAGCAGGATCTGATGTTTAAGCAGCTGCCCCTCACACAGCTGTAGGTGGAAGATATACCCTGAGATGCCCTGTAGCTTCTGGCTGATGTCCTGAACTTTCAGCTCTGCGATTTTGGCATGCACGAAGACCATGAATTTCCACATGCTGTGACAGAGCAAACAGGCAAAGTAAATTTATTCATGGGTCCAGGTGAATCTAGGCCATGTACACTACCAGTCAAACGTTTTTGCATACCACAGTTTTTTGGGGTTTTTTTTTTACCTCTTTTCCATTTATTTCATAAACTGCATACTTTTTATTCTTGTTAAGCATAGGAAAGTCGAGTGAACTATAAATGAAAATAAAAGCCAAATAAAACAAGTTTCCTTTATAACATGGAAAGAGTATGTAACAGTGCATGTCTGACATCCAATGAACTGGTTGTATGGTGATGGCATAGTCAAATTCTAGGCTGTTCTTTAACTTTAAATGCCCTAGTTATGAGTTTCCTCCCATGAAACAGTGTGGCATTTAAAGTCCCTTGTAGAAAGAACGCCTCAAATTTTTTCTGCTGTTAGAGGAGGTTAGTTTGATGAATAGAATGAAGAATGTTGAGTAGTAAATATTAAGTGAGTAGCCTGCAGATGCAGCAAATCTTAGTGTGTGCAAAAACTTCTGATTGGCAGTTAATTAAAAAAAAAATCGATGTTTTATTAATGTATATAAATAGAACGGACATAGCTGTCTTCAAGCACTCACTCTTTTCTTCGTGACAGCAAAAGGCAGTCGTTAAACAGATGCAGGTAAACTGGCCGGGTTGGCAACTTGAACTTGGACCCAGAAATGCTCATAGTCTGCGTGTCCACTTCCAGTAACTCTCCATGTTTCACCAACCAGCGGGACTGAGAAATAAGGGGGAAAATCTGAAGACAAGAAATAGCGATACTTGTGAATATGCAGCAATGTTGTATTAGATATCCAGCAAATAAATACTTATGGGAACATTTCAGGTCAAAATGAATGAGATCAATGGGTATCTTTTGAATTTTCTGAACACATACAATGCAGACCATGTTCTGGATCAGTCTAGCATATGAATGTCAAAACAGAATCATTTCATCAGAAGAATTTCTGGTAGGGGTATCAAAATGTGCTGGCCAGCTGCATTTCTGCTTCAGCATGCTCCTTCAAGCACTTCAAAAAACGGGGGAATGAGTTGGAATGAAAACCAGCAGATACATGTTGCTCCAGGAACTGCCTCTGATCTAATGGTGACAGAAGTAGCAGAGGCACTCCACCAGTCAGAAGTTTGAGTACACTTGTTGAATATTAGGTCATTTCATAATGTTACGTCATACACTTTTCATAAAAACTGTAAAATAAAACTTATAGGCCCTTCACCGAGGAGAGGCGGGGCCAAGGGCGAGCCCACTTATACACACTTCACCAAGGAGAGGCGGGGCCAAGGGCGAGCCCACTTATAGGCCCTTCACCGAGGAGAGGCGGGGCCAAGGGCGAGCCCACTTATACACCCTTCACCAAGGAGAGGCAGGGCCAAGGGCGAGCCCACTTATAGGCCCTTCACCGAGGAGAGGCGGGGCCAAGGGCGAGCCCACTTATACGGGGCACCAGGTGAGGCCGACAAACCAAGTAAAGGAAATCATTTTGCCTGCTGCTGCTGGGTCACAGTAATGCACATGCAGCTATGCTGAGGAGTAAAAGCTTACTGACCTTTTCGGACTAGCTAGCGTCAAAGGGAAGCAATGTCACACAGGTTACGGTAAGTATCTGATTTTACACATTGTAAAATCATAAAATAAATTAAAAACCCAAAACTCTAATATCATAACAAACTACATCTTATGTTCCCTACTTATGTTCCCAGTATGGCCCAATATCTGTAGCGATAAACACCCCCATAGCTGTAGCTATTCTTTTAGTCCAGTCTGAATTGCCCGGCAGAAGTGCCTTAAATGCTGAGTTGTGTCTGAATTCAGGGGCTGCATCCTTCAAAGAACATAGTCTACACAGCCATCTTGAATGCTGAGTTTGGGGTTTCTGACATTTCTCTGACTGAGAACTAGAACTTCTTACTTCCGAGTTCTATAGGAACACAGCAGTAGTTACGAACTAATCCCATGTTTGTTCATCATTAATTGATCATAACGATTCATGTATTTCATACAGGAATTATATTAGTGCATGATTTTTTGAATAGTAACTGAGTAACTAATGTATGTGTTCCCCCTTAAGTAAAGTTTTATCTGTGAAACTCATGAGCTTGCCACCTTTGTGTTTCACAAATACATGGCAGTTTGACCCATATATTTAAAGTTTTGTCTTAATAGTCAATAATACCATCCTGTTAATAAACAGGTATTTACAGTTTAACACATAAGAAGTTATGGCTTCAAACAGGTGCACTCAAACTTTTGAATGGTACTGTCAGTAATGGCAAAGTTTATAATTTGGTAATATAGCCCTTTCACTTCACAGCAATGCCTCAAAAATAATGTACTGATGTTTTTTTTTTTTCAGTATGAAAGTTAAAAATAAAAATGAGCTTGTGGACATTGTTCCCTAACAATGATTATGAATGATTTCATGGCTATCATTTAAAACTAAGTTATACCTGTAACATTTCTCAATAATATCACAATGTAATATTTGCTGTCTTCGCAGTATTTTTTGTATTACATTTAGCTTGCTACTCTGTCTTTTTAAATATTTTAGTGACATTCCTGTGATCTATTTTGGGACATATTCTGAAGTCTGAATGTATTCCTATTAGTCAAGTTTTAACAGTTCCGACTCCTGCGTAGTATTCACATTGGCTTTGAAAACAGTTTATCCTGGAAAGAATTAACTTCCCCTACCTTGCCTTCAAAGTGGATTTTCTTATTCAGGTGAATGAGCTCTTCTGTCCTCTTCATTGATTGGACACTGGAGTTACACTCTTTTATTATCTTTAGAATTTGGGAAAATGGACATGATTTGTTTTCAGTGGAATAACTGCTGTCCACTAATGTAATACATTAACTTAGGCCTATACAGTGGTACCTCGGTTCTTAAACTTAATCCGTTCCGGACTCGAATCCTGAGAAGTTCAAGTTCTGATCGAATTTTCCCCATAAGAAATAATGGAAAACCAATTAATTGGTTCCCGGCCCCCCAAAATTACACCTAAATATGTTTTT
>JAODLC010000133.1:18065207-18081795 GCA_026781145.1 Hippopotamyrus pictus
ATTGTTAGTTACTGTAATGTTGCGCTGCTTTATTTGGTTAATCGTCCAGTCTGTGAAGAAGGCATTCAAGTATAAGAATTGCATTGTAGTATGGCTCATTTCCTGGCGCGTACAATTTATATTAGGTCAGCGTTCACGGTTCGGCTTCTGATATTCAGATCGAATTCTAAGTCAAACTGGTTTGTTCGACTTTCAAGAAATTCGAGTTCTAGTGAGTTCGAGAACCGAGGTACCACTGTATTTTGCATGTAAGAAACTATTTCTCTGCCCTAGAAATTATAAAGGAATGTGTAAATGACAGAAAATTGATTATAAGCAGGCATTTAAATGTTTAAATGTGTGATTGAGATGCAATAAATTATGAATACCAATTCTGCAATAGACTGGGTGTTTCACTGTGAATCAGACACAATAAAAGTCCCTCTATACCTGCTCATAAGTAATTTATCCATATTTGATGATGTACCTTTTTGAGCTCATTAAAGGCCTTTGTGGCGGTACCTTCATCTCGAGACCCCGGGGCGGTTCGCTTTAGGATATTCTGGAGAAAAATGAAAATGTGAAGAATATTTTTGCCATGATGAAAGTTCATGGCAATTTTAACTGTGAACATCAATAACTAATGAAAATAGGGCATCATATTACAGTGGAGTCTCGCTTATCCGACATAAACGGGCTGGCAGAACGTCGGATTAGCGAAAATGTCGGATAACGGGAGGTGTTAAGACAAAGCCTATTAAACGTCAAACCATGTTATAATTTTACACATTACGAACCTAATAATCATACCCGTCCAACGGCAAAGTTGTGACAGTGAGTGAGTAAGGGTGGGGCGAGTGACAGACACATGAGTCATAGTGTAGACGAGCGCACCACTGTACAGTTGGGGTGACTAATTAGCTGTGGTAAAGTCGGGAGCAGCAAAAAATAGACTACGCTCACGCTCGCAACTTGCACAGCTCTTGTTGCCGACTGATGCATTTTTTTTTTGTGGTGGGACGTCGGATTATACGGAATGTCGGACAAGCGAAGGTCGGATAAGCAAGACTCTACTGTATGTACATCTAAGATGCTTCTGTCATTGCAATTCATTAGCATATAAGTGTTTTATCCAGTCCAGTTAATGTAAATTTGAAGCTGAATCCTTTTCACTTCTTAATTGTACCACTTGATTTTGATTTTACCTGCGTTAAGGTTCATTTTGACTGCTGCTTGGTGCCCTAAGAAAAGCTTTGAAAATGAAAGACGTTTTAATCGTATTTAGTTATTAATTATCAAAGCGGCTCTACCTCCACCAGCATTTTGAGGCGTGTAATCCTCTGAAAAGGAAGGATGAGGAACGAAGTGAGGGGGAGTCGTTGACAGGTGGGATGTTCCTCTAGACGGGCCAATATGCCGGGGAAGCGAGGATTCTCCTGTCTAAAACAGAGGGCAGGGTCATAGGTGGGATTTGGATGGTGCAGAAGGTATCATATGCTGGGACCATGCAGAGAGCCTCCCTATAGACAGAAGCCTGCTGATGGTAACAATAGCACCTCAGAAATACCACTGCCTTTATAAAAAGCAGCCCTACATGTAAACTCTATGTTCTCACAGAAGACGTTGGTAGGTCTGTTCCTGATAGGCCTGGTTGGTGACGTAGGGCAGGTAGACCCTGCGCAGGGCCGGGCAGTGCGCAAGAACGATGTCACACACGTCAAAGCGTAAGATGTCCTCCTCCAGCCGCTGCTCCAGGTCCTGCAGAAACCTGAAAAGCGAGGCTGACATCACAATCACAAGGGTCACAAAATAAAGGAGCTTATCCCTTAGCCTGCCCCGAGCTAACACGGTGTGGAAGAGCCTGTTGGTGCATCCTTCACTTTTCTAGGGAGAGGCTCCCTCATAAATTCACCGTTGTGAACATCTTTGACCTTCACTTTGATGTGATTGCTCCATGATCGGATATGACACTCAAACAAGTAATTGAGATAATGAAATGTTGGAAGGATGTGCAGCTGGCACTGGAGCTGCACGGCAGTGGGCCCAGGGTTAAGGCTGGCAGTTTTCTGCCCAAGACCAGCCCACTTTGTCTTCATTCTGAAGGAACTTTGAGAAATAATGCCAGCAGTTCAAGTTTTATTAACCCATCAGATTTATCACTGATGTTTCAAGAGGAACATAAATAATAACTATCATATTGAATTGTTCAAGCAGTCTGACTTTCTCAGCCTCGCCTGGTCTCTTTCTAACATTGTGGGGACCACTTTGTGGGGACTAATCCACGCGCACACACCGCTATACCTCTCACTGACATCCTTCACTTCAGGTAGCTTGGAGAACAGCCAGTGCCTGTCCTGGGCACTGAGACACTCTGCCAGCTCACGGGACATCGTGAAGTGGTCCACAACGATCGTCAGACTGCGGGCGTAGGAGGCTTCAGATGTCACCAGCTCAAATTTGGCCTGCCATGGTAGAAGAAACAGCCTCTCTGCATTTTAACCTATCAGTGATTCCATGGCACTTCTTGTTGAATACCATCCATTACTTAAAATCCACTGCCATCCATTACTTAAAATGTATTAGATTGATTCTGTTTTTAAAAAAGACGTTCACACTTATCAAGAGCTCGAAAAGCATAGGATTCGTGCACCAGTGCATCTGCCTAACAGCTCTATGGATCAATGTCTCTCAGCCAGGTCCTTGGGGATCCCCAGCGGTCCAGGTTTTTCCGGAAGCTGGGGAACATGGACCGTCTGGGGGTCCCCGAGGACCCAGTGAGAAACACTGGTATAGATTATAAGAGGAACCTAGTATACCTGGGAAAAAACAGATCATAGGAAGAAGGAATGTATGGAAAAGCCATGAAGTGGGGCCACGTTAAAGCCAAAACCCTGAATGTGCACATCACTGATCTGCTCTGCCTACAACCCAACAATGGCAATTATGTATCGAAAATTGCTGGGGCTTTATTTGTCCTTTCAGTCATCGCCGTCTTATTCGCCATCCTCAACCTTGCTGTTCCCTCTCACCTCCTGTAGTTTCCGCTCCTCGTTGCTGAACGTGTCCAATGTGCCACTAGTGCGGACGTCTGGAATGTCCTGCCACAGGGAGAAGGCTGAGCCCCATGAGGAACGGAAGGAGCTGGCTGGAGATAGGTTACCCGGGGGCGTGGCTTCTCCTGCCACTTCTTCTCCTAGCCCCTCCTCTTCACCCCCAGGCTCCGCCCCCTGTTGTCTCTGGATTTCTCTATTGATGGCGACGTCACTGTACTCCTGGTACAGTAGCACTGAAAGGAAGAGCATGGCATGGAAGGGGCATGATGTAAACATGAGGTGATGACGGTTTGAGTTAATCCAGTTTGACACAGGCAAAGTAATTCAGTCTAAAAGGGGATGCATAGGCGTGGTTCTTGTTTGTCAACATGCTAAGCATTCGTCTTTAACTTATAATATGAGGAAGAAATGCATAGCAATTTTTGGGATATAAAAATTTCAAAAATTTTTGTTTGTTTCGGTTTATGATTATTAATACCCCAATCACTGTTGGTCCGCAAATGTATGTCTGTGTCATTTTAATTGGTCTTGTACACGTTTACTGCCTTAATAAGAATAATAATAATAAAGAGTAGCAACAGAGCGTGTCTGTTGTTTAAAGAGTATTCAGGTCTCAGAGGTAATAGGAAATCCTACAGTTGGGCAGGAATCGCGAGAGACGCTTGGGGCAGCTGAAACTGGACGGGCTGCAGGCCTCCTCTTCTATGGAGTTTTTCCTCATGCTGAGAAAGATGACAAATAAGAACAGTCAAGGATTTTTGCTACCGTTTTATATTTCTAACAATAAAATCACTTGTATTTACCTAGTACCAATATGCTGTACACCTGTTAAGTCAGATGTGGCAGCTCTGAGGCTAGGGACTGTCCCAGCGACTGGAAGGTTGCTGGTTCAAATCCCGTGAATGCCCAAAGTGATTCTATTCTGTTGAGCCCTTGATCAAGGCCCTTAACCTGCAATTGCTTCATCTTGGATATGATGTTAATCTACATCCAGCCCTATAAGGAGGTCCTCCAACTTACAGGGAATAACTTGGGGGTAGGTGGCAGGATTGGCACCCCAGCCACCAAAAAAACCTCACACTGGTCCATTTGGACTTGTGTGGTGCTGAGGTATCACCCACCACATGGCTGCACTCAGGTTGTCATCCCTGAGGTGATTTGTCCTGTGCTGGTTGTGGCAATGCACTGTAATCACTGTATGCTCCTTACCTCTGTTAAATTATGAAGAAATACACTTGAGATAAAAGACGACTTACGATTCATTAATGGTGAACAAACGTGAGATCAGCAGCCAATCGGGAAACTGTGTCACTTGTGTTATTCATCACTTGTTCCTTCAGAGTTTTACAGAATTAACACATATAGTAACAAATATAGTAACTGATTAAAACATGCATTATGATTCATTAATGATGAATTAACATGAGATCAGTATGCAACTAGGACTCAGTTTGTGGTTAATTAATACATAAGTAATAGTTTAATACTATATTATTTGTGCCCTGTCAAGTAAAGTGTTTTAATATATATTTAATATATAAAAAGTCGTATTAAGTTACTAATCTATACTGAGATATTTATACTCATTCTATTTTTATTTTCATCACAGGTAGGAACTTCCTTCTGCTTTCGGAACTGTTTCATGGGGCCAGTTGAGCATGTGGCCGTTCTACTCAAGCCACTCTTATTAACAAGAACTGAACCTCTTAACCCCGACTATGTGTTGTATGCATTCCATTTGCAAACATTATTAACTGTTTGGAGGAGCAAAGCTCTTTCTGTCACTAAGCAGATGCACCTAGTTAACTAGCCATTGAATGTAAATGATAAAAATATTGCGACGGTTGTAATTTTTGAGGTCACCTGAGTCTGATACTGCCTCTGTTAGCTGTCTTATCCACAGAGGGAAGTACTGGCCCTGAGCCCATCGGGCTGTTGGGGGCGCTGTTGCTGGTCCGCCCTAGGTCATAGTCCTTTGAGTGAGGTTTACCTAGGATAGATGGTCAGTGAGTTGTACGAGTTGGCATTTCTGAGATACAATGCACTATATCCTGTAGCGTATTTGACAGGGTGCATATTTTTCGTGCAGCACTGTAGACTTCGAGAGCATGCTGGGAAGCTTGCGCACGCCGCCATGGCGTTCGACTTACCGCTGGGGCTGAGACTGCGAGGGAGCTGGCGGTCGCGTGAGGCTATGCGGGCCGAGAGGGACTTGCCCAGCTTCAGCGTAAAGGAGCTCTTCCTCTGAGAGAGCTGGAGCCTGGAGATAAGCTCTGATGCTGAGAAGCGCCGGCGCTCCTGATCTGAAGGTCTGGGGGCGACAGCCCCTGAGGGAGGATACTCTACCCCAGCTGGCTCTCCACAGTCCAGGGATTCTGGGCACCTTCTGTCCTCCAAGGGCAGAATATAATGGATTCTGGGTTGTAAGTCTTTGGCTTCTGAGGATGGTGTGGCAGGGCAAGGTGCCATAAGTAAGTCCGGGTCATCCTGCAGCGAGGCTTTGGAGAACAGGTATTCGGACTCCAGACTAGGCGTACTCAAGGACTCATCACCTAAGTTCTCGGGAGAGTACACCTTTATCTTACGGCCTGTAAAATAAATTGAATAAATTATTCAGATACACGTCACATGACGGATTTTCTTTAAAGCTTAACATCACGACCAATTTTGCCACCGGAAATGTATAAACACAATGTGCATAAAAGAAGACACTTCAGTTATTTACGTATAGATTTCTCCTTGAAGGATCCGTCTGAGATCCGTCTCTGTAGGCCAGACAGGTCTGGACTGTGAACCCCAGAGTCCAGTGAGCTGGAGTTTATATGGGCCTTAGATGCGTCGTCTTCCAAGGAAGACAAAGGGCGTGGAAAGTCAGTGGAACGAGGGGTTGTGTAAAGCAGTTCAGGCGTGTTTGATTTGTTGCTCCTGTCAGCCTTTTGGAGTTTGGTCTGACTCAGAACATCCTGCTGCCCTTGCCCTCCCAAATATTGGTCTTCCTCTAGGTAACTGTTGCCATTAACAGTTGGTGCAATGATACTCTCGTCGCACGTCTGGGGCCAAGGGCATTGTCGGGAACCTGGTCCTTCAGCATCAGGTGGGTGGAGCTCAATGAACGCTAATGTCTCCTGCTGGCACACAGCGATGTGGTGACTGTGCTGCCTCGGGAAGGCCCTGTCTTTTCCGGCCTCGCTTAAAGCCTGGGCCTCGGCTGAGCCTGGGATCCACATGTCAGGGCTCTCTCCTCGGCAGTGGAAAGTGTGGAAATGGAGCTGGAAGTCAGGGAGAGGAGGAAATCCACATCCAGGGATCATGATTGGAGAGCACCATGAGCTGGGAAAGAGACAATACAAATTACAAGCAAATCCACGCATTCATTCAAGCATGATTATGACCTAAAGATTCACAGATATAGATATCTAAATAAAATTATTAAAATGTTTGTTTACAGATACGCATATATTCTTTGCAGTTCCAAGCAACACTGGGCATTAGTGCTGGCCGATATAACGATATATATCGGCTCATTGTCACATAAAGTTTAAATGATAAGAAAATGAGAAACTTTGATAAACTGTAGATAAGCAACACTGCTTGACAGAATGCATCAGCCAATCACGTCACAAAAACAAACACAATTCCAAACGATCGTATGCTAGTCATTTAAGAACAGACAACCTTTGCCTAGCAAGCACACAGTAAGATAGGTTGAGTTAGCAAAGCATGCTACATGCTACTTACATACTACACTTAAGTTATACTAGAGGTAAGTTCATCCTAAGGGGAAACTTTGAGTGTCAGTGAAGAAAGCAATAACTCAGCAGGCACAACATATTGTTAAAAAACGAGATATCGTGGATAATCAAGGTGAAAAGATGTCGGTGGTGTGACAGCACCTTGGCTATTTAAAGTCTGGCATACAACAGTAAAACTCTTTTGTAAAATCCAGCTGGACATGCAGTGTCCAGTCACGTACATTTAAAGAGATCAGCAATATGGGAAATATGGGACAAACTCCTTCCTGGCTGCTTCAAAATGCATTTTATTTTTTGTTACAGGAAGGGTGACAACTTTACTAGCAATGTCAAACCCGCCCCCTGAAAAAACAGCAAGGCAGTCGAAGAAAACCCTCAGGAACAGCCTGTACTGTCTGCATTTTCTACTGTTACTCTCTATGTCAAAAAATGCTTATTTTTGTATGATTCATGTATTAAAATTAGATTTCGATTTTCAGTCCAGTAAATTTGTCACACTTTTTATTGCTCTGAATCTGTTTCCTGCGGGAATTTTAACCAAAAATCGAATGCTGAAGTAAAGAAACAATGGTGTGAATTACATCATGATAATTATCAATATTTACTGATATGAATAATTTACTGATATGATACATTTTGCGATATTTCCCAGTTCTACTGGGCACAAGTAAGAGATACTAGTTGTTTTGATGGTGCGGCGTGGCAGGGTGCACACACATCATCTCACACCATCACACAGCATTACACAGCATTACACACCATCACACACCATCACACAGCATTACACACCATCACACACCATCACACATCATCACACACCATCACACAGCATTACACAGCATTACACACCATCACATACCATCACACACCATCACACAGCATCACACACCATCACACAGCATTACACACCATCACACACCATTACACACCATTACACACCATCACACACCATCACACAGCATTACACACCATCACACATCATCACACACCATCACACACCATTACACACCATCACACAGCATTACACACCATCACACAGGTCAGCTAGACCTGAGAGTCCATACGATATGTAAATTAGCATTTGGGGCTTTTGCCCATTTGCACCATCATTCTGTGGATCAAAAATGGTGTCAGTGAGATAAATTTATGGATAAATGTTGCATGCACTACTTGGAAGGCATTGGTCTGACAGATATTTAAATAGATTTGATGCAGGAGTTATAAAAAAGATTTCCTTAGTAGCTTCTGGGTCAGAGTCAAAACAAGACAGAGAAACTTCCAGCACAGGAAATAGTTTTCTGAAAAGATTATTGTATTCCAGTGTTAAATTACACAGGAAGAAGGTTTAGCTCTGTATAGCTTCTTGGTTTAATTTCCTTTGAGATTTTTTTCTTGGCCGCACAGTGTCTGACTGCTAATTAGCCAGTTAAACAGCAGCCCTTACCTCAAAGCAAGGTGCTATTTAAGCACATTAGCACAGTTCCCTTCTGGCCAAGTAAAGAAAGCTGTCATTTTGTATTAGTCTTAGTCAGTTATATTTTTCAGCAGTCTTTTCACAAAAAAAATGCATTTACTCTTTGAATGGTTCATGTTACAAATTATTAGACATGGAAGCATGTTGCAGAAGCATCTATGATTCTATTTTGTATGGTAGCCAGAGTTAAAACAGGCTGAAACCATCACAAGTGACTTCATGGACCTTCATTTCAATCGAAATCTACATCCCATTTACTTATATAGTACTATCTAGTACTATTTATTACGTTTTGCACCATGTTTCCAAATTAGCAAGGAAACTAACTTTAAAGGATACCTAATATCCGGTATTTTTGTAAACCAGCTGGCTGCGCTCATATTTCACACTGTGTTTAACTAAGGTCTCACGGCAAATTGTTCTGCTTCTCTAGCATCCAGGGACAAAAAGGTCTTTGTTATACACCAGTTAACAACATTGACTTTCAGTTTCCATGGATTATTAACTAACCTTCCAGTGGATCCAGTGCCTCTGATTTAAAATGTGTGTTAGTGTGTTTTCATATGTGTGTGACTGTGTGTTCCATGTTATGGACTGACATCCCATCCAAGATGTCCTACTGTCTAATAAACTGATGGCTTGGACAAACAAACACAAAGATATAAATATCTGTTTATGTGGAAAAGTCAGAAAAATATTCTTCGGAAATTGAATATTTACTTACAATTAAGTCTTCTTTTCTATGTGTACACTTTACTGTGGGTTAGCATGGGTTAGAGCTTTTGATCAGATAGTTGCCATTCCATTTCCAATGGGCCCTTGACCAAAATTCTTAACCCCAATTGCAACTGGCTGACCCTGATTTCTCTATTGCACGATTAAAGCATCTGATTAATATATGTAAATGTAAACGATTATTATTGATGTGCCCTGCGATGGCTTGGTGGCCCATCCTGGGTTGTTCCCTACCTTCCACCCACAGTCTCTGGCCTAGGTTCTGGACCAACCACGACCCTGAATAGGACAGGAAGTTACAGAAGATGGATGAATGGATGGATGACTGGATGGATTATTATTGAGATTTTCTTTCAGGTATCAAAAATTGCATAAACATGAACAAAAAACAGGTGACTGGAACACTTGCAACAATTTCTAGTAGAAAAGTTGTTTTAATTTCCACTTTTTAAAGTTCAACTTTGCCCTAGGACCTAAAGGTCATTAAAGGGTCAAAGGTCAATTAGACGTAAATGCAACTCAGTCAGAAATGCGACACCTGTCAGCCTTTGCTGCATAAATCCATTGTCAGACTAAGCATGCATTACTGTAATGATTCTAAGTTTGATGCTATTTCTTTGGGAATATATCTCAGTTTTTGTTAAGAATTAAAATGTAAATTAATATTGCATGAGTGAGTTCCTTGAGGTCTGTAAGTATAACATTGATGACTGGTTTATCCATCTTCCAATCGTTTTATTTCAGCATTCGGATGCAGGGGGCGGAGCCTATTACAGGACACATGGCAGGTGTACAGCTAGTACAGCAGTTCACCTTAGGATACATCCACAATGACACACTAAGAGCAAGTTAGATAAAGTTCCTGCATATTAGTAGTAAATTTTTACCACAAACCTAATTTCACAGAAACACAAAGATATTACACATATTTTGTAATAATTATTATCTTCTTTTTTTCAGCTTCAGTCAAATAAGTTTCTGGATCATTATCCATCTAGAGTGTATGACACCTTCTGAATAACCAGGTGTCTGTCTAAGTAAAATAAGCCCCCTTTTCATCCCTTAATGGTCATTAGTGTTTCACCCCAGACCCACAAAAAAGCAAGGAGTGACACCCAGTGCAGAGGAAATTCAATGATATAGTCAGAATCCTCGAAAGGCACGTGCAGATATGGAGAACGCCTCCCCAGCCAAACAAGGACATATTTATCCAAAAAGCTACAATTAAAAGAGATCTGCTAAGACTCCCAACTAAAATGCAAGAGCACAAAGACTTTTTGTGACTTCTACATGTTTACGGGCACATTTTACACCATTTTCTGGTAATAAGTTATTTTAGTTTTTCTTCAATATTACAAATCAAATGATGCAATTAAAGGTACTAAAATTTAAATGTGTTTGTTACTCATTATTTTTGTCTTGCATGAAAATATTAATGGAGAAATACAGCCAATTCCCATAATGTACTGCTGATCTAACATTGTCCAACCTTACAGTGAAGCAATGAATGAGTGATATCAGGTGAAGTGATAAAGTTTGATAGTTGTAATATTGCTAGATAGATAGATAGATAGATAGATAGATAGATAGATAGATAGATAGATAGATAGATAGATAGATAGATATTTGTCTGCAGACCCACACATCTCTGTTGCTCTCTGTCTCATGGAGAAGGGCAGCCTGCGTGGTGATTTTGTTTGCGTGTTAAAGGCGGCCCAGTCACACACTGGCTCTAACTGCCAGGCCGCATTCCAGGCCCTGTGCTGAACATGTGGCTCACACGTTCAGATCAGCGGGCCAGAGCTCACAGGCCGCAAGGCAGCTACACATTCTCCTAAGAGACAGCAGTCAGATGCAGAAACTGCGGAGGTAGAATCACTTTTTGTTTTCCACTAGAACAGAGTTCCTAAATTATTTTTCCCTGAGGGCCAAATTCTGGGTGCTGACAAAAAACTTTGCTGGGTGTGTGTGGATCGGGGTGGGGTGGGGTGGGGGGTGTTTCTGACAATGAGACCACAAGTGGGGGGTGTGCATTGATAGCGTTCGCCAAACTTGTGACTCTCATGGGCCACCTCAAAACAAAAGTTGAAAGGTGCCCAGTTAAAATATAACCATAATCTGCTAATGGATACAACACATTTATCCTACACCTCTTTGACGAGAATCCTGTTTGTGGGGGCTTTTAAAATGAAGCCCTTGACAGTGGTATCATTGAAAGACCTGAAAACTCTTTTGTATGGGACATGGTGGATCACAATAGCCCTGTCAGAGAGCTAATTCAAAGTAAGGTGCAGAAGCTACACCAGCAAAGGTAGGTCTCCCTTGGGGTCTGACCGCAGTAACCCTGTCTGTTTACCTGCCCTCCTCACAGACATCTTAACCTCTCACTCTGCCCTGGGGATTCCTATCCTGAGACACTGAAAGACTGATAGGCAGCCTGAGCAGTGGCCAAACAGACGAATTCACATATAAATCTTTACAGACAGGCGAGCAGACAAGGGGTAGCATGACGAAAATGGAGATAATTGCAGAGAAGAAACGGCCGGCTCAGACTTCACCGTTTTTATCAAAAGAAACTTGAACAGAAAAGAAAAGAAACTTGAAAGACCGGGGGCAATTCATTTTTAGAAAATCTAGAAAATTAACAATGGAAAAAGCATTTGCACATTTCAGTGTTGAACTATTTTGCTAAACATGATGAGCATTTGGGTGAATCTAAGTTACACAGGAAAATTACTCCCTTAAAACTACTGATCCTGTTTAATATTTGTCTCCAGTCTCCCTCAACTAAGAACTGAAAATATGATACATAAAAATCAATGAGGTATAAGTGCTACAGTATAACTGTTTTAAATGGATACATCTGAAATTAGAAAGGCCTTTGTAAAGAACAGGAAAGTGGCAGCCTGTTTACCCAGGAAAAGTGAGGCTGACATTAACAATTTAACGAGGTAAAGACAAACACTGGCGGAGATGCAGGGACATCTCAGTTAAACACAAACACATCTGCCTGGCGACCTCAATCTGAAGCCAAACCAACACATCCTGCTCAGAATAAACCACAAAGGAGCAACGTGGCCACAGAAAACCTAGATGTAAATGCGGGATTTCCAAATTTAAAGCGGATCTCAGGAAGTGGCATTTTAGTTCTGAAGAAATTGAAAAATTTATAAAGGGCTTTAGAACGATGGTTCTCTGACGGCAGAAGAGTGCCTGGATTAAAAACTTAATTGTTAAAACAATCCTATAATTTTGTAGAAAAAGCATGGTAAGACTTAGGTAATT
Source organism: Hippopotamyrus pictus (assembly GCA_026781145.1). Lineage (NCBI taxonomy): Eukaryota > Metazoa > Chordata > Actinopteri > Osteoglossiformes > Mormyridae > Hippopotamyrus > Hippopotamyrus pictus. The sequence goes on from JAODLC010000133.1 coordinate 18,077,486, forward strand.
CACTGCTTTTCTTTCAATCCTTCATAGCATTAGCATGATATAACCTACTTAGCCAGACTGCTGAATCATCAATTGTACATTCACTTAGGTCTGCATTCTCTCTCCTGGCTATAGAGCAACTTGCAGGTTAAAAAAGAACGTTTTGCTTTCTTATAACCCATGCAAGTGAGGACATGCCAGCCATAGACGCTTGTTTTGAAATATGATCAGAGAAAGAAAATTCCCTGGAACTGACCAAACAGTAAGTCTTCTAGGCCTGTAACTGCCTCAGATCCAGGCCTTTCGCCCCTGCGATCCCACCTTTGACAAAGGTTGATTTGTGACATGCATAATCTCCTGGAAACAGCACATTTGCTAGTGACACCATTGGTATTATCTAAAATAGGCATCTCAGATAACTGCAGAACACTGCAAAACAAAATTAAATAAAACATTAAAAGGCAATAGCTAAATAAGTGGCCAATATATATACTAAACCAGTGTCATCTTTGTTTTCTTAGGCTGACATGCAAGTATTCTATACTTCTGCGTAACATGTCTCTGATCAATGAATGAAAAAGACCTCAGTAGATATACAACTGGATAAATGGGTAAAATGGAAAGATAGTATGTTATTACAATACTTAAACATTAATAATTTGTGTCATACTTTGCCTGAAGAAAACAGATGTAAACTTGGCTTTTTATATGGCAATTTTGGACTTTTTATGTAACATTAAATTCTGTCCTGCTACAACAAATGAGCCTGATTTCTCTGCAGAGCTTTGCACTGACAAACCACACAAGTCGATCCAATACTTTATTAATAGGAAAGAGGGCTGTACACTTAGTTACATTCAGCATTAACCAGAATAGGGTCAAATCTGCTGAACCAAAAGAAAAACATCATTTGTTTAGAAAATTCTAATAGAATAGTTTCAATTTTAGAGGAATAGATTTTTTTTCTACAAAATTAGATTTTATTCATACTTTTTGCTTGTCTAAAAGAATGAGTTATTGAATTATGGGAATTATAGCCAGAGCAAACCGAGAAAAACAATATAAACTATATATCAAACCACTGTGTGTCTGTGTTACACTCATGGCTGCACGGTTACAGCCAGAAAGTGCCACAACCTGACAGACTGGAAAGACCCCCCCAGACATGCCCCAGGGCCATAGCTTAGCTGCTGACTGTTGGGGGGGGGGAAATACTGTAAGAATCCTGTGTTTCCCAGTCCGGTCATTGAGGACCCACAGAGCTATACTGTCCTATAGTGTCCTATACTGTCCTATAGTGTCCTATACTGTCCTATAGTGTCCTATACTGTCCTATAGTGTCCGGCAGGGAGCTGAGAGGGAACAAAAACGTGGACCATCTGTGGGTCCCAGGGATCGGCTGGGAAACACTGGTGTAAATTCTTTTGGAACCAGGGGAAAACCTTTAGCAGTCAAAAATAAAGAAGAAGAAGAAGAAGAAGAAGAAGAAGAAGAAGAAGAAGAAGAAGAATGCGCTGTGCCAACCTGGGTGGTTTAGGGTAAGAATTTAAAAAGTCCAGCCCCTTTACATTCCACTCAGCATTTCAAAATGCCACCTTAGGAAACAATATTAAGCATTGTATTAGAAATGGGGATTAACAAGGTTCATTACCTTGGAATTCTATGTATGTGCAATGAGGACACGCTGAATGGCCAAATACAACATGACTTAAGGTAGGATGAGAAGGGTAGCCCACTTAGTGTCCTGTGTACTGGGAGTAGCAAGTTCACTTTCATGGCCCCCAACCATCCCTAAATACTGAGCTCCTATAACAGGCGATGGAGGGTGTCCACATTCCCCTAATAGCTGGGCAAGTGTCATTCCACTGAAATTGCTTTTAAAATGTCTGTGAGAATGAGGCAGTGAGAAGTAGGGGCCCGGGGCAAAGAAGGTGGGTTTGTTTGAACACAGAGCAAAACAGCAGAGCTTGGAGAGTCACTGGGGCCTACATTGCCCTTCAAACCACATATTTCGCAGCGTACCAGGCCGCCTTCCGATCATTTCCACAATACGTTGTATTTTCACTTAGTTTTTCTCAGCAGAGTGCGAGAGGCTGTTAGAGAGGAGCAGCTCAAAGACTTGATGAGATGCCCTTCAGCCCGACTCTTGTTTTTATTGACAGCTATAAAGCCATTTGCAGTGAAGTGTTTTTTTTTTCTTTTTGCTGTTGAACTTATATATCTCTAAGATTCCCCCAGAATTCCTTTCTATCGTAACATACAAACTGACAAAGGAATGAACGAACCGCTGGAACTCAACACAAACTGGTGTCTCTCAGAGACCAGTCAGCTATTCAAAGCAAATGCTAATGTTCGATTTGAGTTTGTACTCAAATGCACGATGCACAGCAAGATAAAATGATCGATGGTAGAAAAAAATGTCAAAAGTCTGACGATGGAATGCTTGTCACACAAACACAAATAAAATGTTGCCTTAATGAACAGCCATTTTTTATTAGGCTATTGCAGATTGTATCCCTACCAAATACAGGCTCCTTATTCATAAGTCACCCAAGTCCCACTACTCAATGATGTGCTCTCAGCTTTTCATCACAGAGATAAGAGAGTATTCCCACACAAAAACAACACTTTCTTCACAGGAATGAATTGCGGTGTCATATATGCCAATTGAGCCAGATGGGAGACCAAAACCATCAGTACATCTCTGTTATTAATCCAGGTGATCAGACAGAGACCAGGTATATACAAAGAAACATGCTAGAAAAATATGGAAATATTCTGCAAACTGCAGTCTTGTTGGATCAGATCCTATATAAAAAAGTACAGAGAAATTCTGTGACTAAAGAATAATTTATGTTATGATATAGATAACAGTCAACTTAGGGTGATACCAAGGCATAATTGAATTTCACATCTCCAGGCTTATTATGGATTTATTTTCACTCAAAGTTGCAATATGAGTCACATGATTAATGCTCCTTCAGGCCATGCAGTAAGTAATTGCTCTGACGCCATATACACGTGTGGCACAGCTGGCTTTCCACTGGTTGTAGTAAGAACAGTATCACAGTTTAACTCCAAGAGTAAATAAAATGTATCCCCATACCTGCTAGGCTTGCACCTTATATTGAAGGTAACTGATCGTACAGCTCACTGACTGCTCCTTGAATGATTGTGTGTGTGTCAGCTGTGTACATTTGTCTCTGGAGTGGCTAATCTGTGCTATTCTTCCCACGCTTCAGAAGGTCTTCCCTCATGCAAGAAACGGTGTAGACCTTCTTCTAGGGCAAATGAGCCCAGCGCAAGTGAGAGTACATCCTGTCTAAGCACTTTGTACCAGTGGACATTGTAAAGAAGCGCACTGACACGCCAACGCACAAGCAACGAACGCTCAAAAAAAAAAAAACAGCGAATCTTCACATTTAGACATGAACACATACAATTCTATGCGAATAAGTTGTGGTTAGTGACGCGGCAAGGGATGGATGCTAGATACCAGACAGGTAGTAGAAATTAGACAGCAGAGATGCTGATGTATTGGTGTCCCTTGTCTATGAAGCAGTGAATCCAGATCAATAACAGCAGCAAAGGCAGCTTGTCAGTGCAGCATACCTCATTGAGAACAGCTACTCCTGGGCAGGGCACAGACCAACCGCAGTGCAGGAGTCCAACTCATAAGGAGGTGCGGCTGGGGTGCTGAGGTATCCATGGCCGGCGTGCACTGCCTCGCTCTCCCAATCTCCCTTAGATATTCCTCCACACTCTTCCCTTCGAGATTGCCACCAGAATAGCCCTTCCGCCAATATCAGCGTGAGACGCTCCAGCTTCCAAACCCTCAGTGAGCTTGTGTCTCCTTCCACCTCTCCTCCCCCGCGGGGAAAAAAAAAAGGCTAAACCTGAAATCTCTGTCTGGGCTGTCCACTCACAAGCCAGACCTTTCTCCTGCCGTTCCTCTCATTTTCCTCGTCAGTCTATCTCCGTCTCCTGTTCCCCCTCAGCGTTTCCAGCAGAAAAGGTCAACGCGTCGTCCGCGCCTCTTCCCCAAAGCGTTATTTACTGTCTTGTCCGTGTCGCCTGCCATCGGAGGGGAGCGCGGGGAGAGCGGCCGTCTGGTCCGGACGCGGAGCCCCGTGCGAGTTTGTGCGCTCGCCCGTTCGGAGCTCTGGATTCCCGTGTTTCTGCGGCGCTGCTCGACAGGCATGCAGGTACCAAGGGAGAGGAGGGGAAAAGGATGAGTGAGTGTCTTTGTAAGTATCTGTTTGGAGAAAGCGAGTCATTGCTAAGACATGCCCAAGCCGACCAAGCACCCCCCGCTCCTCCACCCCCCCACC
>JAODLC010000133.1:18102530-18124907 GCA_026781145.1 Hippopotamyrus pictus
GTCCGGAGCCTATCCCGGAAGCAACGGGCACGAGGCAGGGAACAACCCTGGACAGGGGGCCAGCCCATCGCAGTCCATCCATTATCGTAACCGCTTAATCCCCACTGGGGTCGCGGGGGGACCGGAGCCTGTCCCGGGAACAACGGGCGCAAACAGCCCATTAAACGTATTTTAATGTTTTGTTGGCACCCGAGTTTATGGAGCTAACATAAAATCCTACCTTTTGAGCTGCTGAAAAGATTATAACGCATTTAAGATGCTGCATTGTCTGGAGTTATCTGTCTATTAGCTGAAATGTTTTGAACGTTGCCCGGATATAAGCAGCCACCAGCTAATCAGAGCCACGAGAGAGTATTTCACTGATCCATATGAATGCAAACTACATGCGAATTTACCGAAAACGAAGACTGACTGTGCGGATCACAAAATGTCAGGTGTTTAAGTTCACGGTTTTTCAGTCCTTGTATAACATCTCATAACGTTACAGTTAGCCTGTGTATTTTAAAGAAACTGTGCAAAAATGTTTTCTAAAAATGTTCCTTTTTTGTCTATAGAATTTAAATTTCTAGGTGAACAACATTTCACTGACATAGCAATACAAGTAATAATTGCTCATTTTTGGACTATAAGTACCAGTTTACTGGAGCTTGGTGCTGTAATCATCGCCCTCGGTCTGCCACAGGTTTGTGAGGAGCAGAAGTGCGAGGATGAGGTTTTTCCCTTGTCAGTCAATTTCCTCGATCGGTACTTGGCTGGTTTTCCACTAAAGAAGACTCACCTGCAGCTCCTGGGCGCAGTTTGTCTGTTTCTGGCTTCCAAGCTTCGTGAGACCGTCCCCCTGACTGCTACCAAGCTGTGCATCTACACCGACTACAGCATCAAGGTGTCGGAGATTCTGGTATGTCATCACTTTAAAAATCTGTCCCCATTTAACACGTGTATAATGGCTGTGTTTCCAAAATGACGATAATAATGACTCTAAACATATACAGTGGCTGAAAATAGCAGAAACATCTACAAATACATAATAATATCATTGACTTGTTGAGTTGGGCCTTTGGTTCTTCTTGAAATGGTATCACACAAGTAAATCAGGAAATAAAGCCTTCATTCCCTGAGGGATGAAGTTGATGGAAATCCACCCGCACTGCAGAACATCTCAAGGTTCAGCTATCTGATGATGGAAGGCATCTGATTGCATCCGAATGTTCATGAATAAAGTCTCAAATTCCTTTATCAATGTGTATATGTTTCTTGGACTGTTTGAACCTTAGGGTCCACCTGGTTTTGTATATCACTTTACAGGGAAATCATTGGTTACAAGGATTCCCGCAAGATATCTGCTGACACCAATAGACATTGTGGCCTGAAAGCATCCATCGGTTTCGAACACACAAACCCATCTGGATGTGTTTTTGTGAACCGACCGAGCAATAACCCTGCCATAAATCCTATCTTTGAAGTTCATAACATACAGTTTTTTTAGACTGGATCACAGAATCATACTGTGTTTAAAATCAATTACATCATGTGTCATAGCCATTCTGATGGAAGTTGAACCTCTTACTACAGCATGCTTTTCATATTCAGTTGCAGCCACATAATTCACTATTTGGGGGGTCAGATTAATAGTTAATGAGTATATATCTTGAATGTGAAATGCTTAAACAACACTTGTTTACGAAATATATAGCTTTATTAAATGAAGCAGAAATTTAACTTCAAAACATAACAGATTGCATGCAGTCACGCATGAAATGGAGCAAAATGTTTGAAGTTGTGTGAATCAGAAGTGTATTGATCGGTAATGTCTTGGAGCGAGCGTTAGATCGGTAATGTCTTCTTGGAGCGAGCGTTAGATCGGTAATGTCTTCTTGGAGCGAGCGTTAGATTGGTAATGTCTTCTTGGAGAGAGTGCTCGGCCTATATGCTGTGTTGCCCAACACTACTGGCTGGAAAAGTAGTATGTTGAGGTGGGAGACTGTATATTTAATGCATATAGTACATTTAGTGAATCTCAACAACGCCATGTGGTAGAAATTTAGTTTCATGATGAGTTTGTTTTGTTTGCTGGCACAGAAATGGGAGCTCATAGTCGTATCCCGGCTGAACTGGGACCTGGCCTCTGTGCTGCCCTCTGACTTCCTGGAGCAGATTCTACACCAATTATCGGTCGTTCCTCTCAACAGCAGCATTCTACATAAACACATCCATTCCTACATCGCTCTGACAACTATTGGTAAGTACTCATGTCTGGGGTCCTGTACTGGATAAACAGTTACGGAAGATGGATGGGATGCATAAGTGAAAATCCCACCTCAATGTCAGTAACTATCAAAGGACCTTATGAAATAGGCCTTGTAAATCTGTTTTGCTACTTTTTAGATAAATGGTCTTTTGAACGGAATTTCAGAGACTGCACACAGCATCATTATGTCTTCCTCCCTATTATCTCAAGATCATGACTGATTTTCTTGCGATTTCATGATAATGAAGTTCTCTCGTGTTAATTTTCCTATGATCTTGAGAGAACTTATATTTACCCCCTTGGTCTTGCAACAGGTTTAGTAGCTTAGTTGGTTTTGCGTCATCGTGGAACAACGCGTTACATTTCGCTTTGATAATGGACCATCAAAGTAGAAATAGCAGTATGTCTGTCAGTGCCAGACAGTTGTCATATTAGTGTTTGTTACTTGACAAACAGAGGAGCACTAAATCACAGCTTTGAATTTATTGTACAATAAATGGGAACATTGCAGTGAGATAATGTTGAGCTGTTAAAGCATTCTAACTTCACATCTGTAATCGAGAAGACATAATTACAAACTGCAAGGTAGTGATCACTACTCACTAGACCGTTAATGAAATTAATGGACAGAAACGGTACATTTTTAGTAAGATTGACTATTAAACTTTGTTATAGGGTTTAAATGGGGAGTTTATTCAACAGACCTGTCCTGTATCCCGATGCTGCGGCATGGACAGTAATGCAGGCAGTTCTGGCAGTCATCTACCTCACCATGTCAGAAAAACAAAAAATAATAGTTGTGATTATGAACAACTTGTCATCTCAGGAAAACACGCTAAACAAAAAGTTTAGATTCATGAGCTCTTAGGTGTTATGTCAAGATAACAAGAAAAATATCTTTCATACTTTTGTACTTTTTGTTCTCTCAAGATCATGAGAAAAATAAGTCATGATCCTGAAACAACGAGAAGAAAAAAATTATGATGAGCGTCTTCTCTGGACTTCCGCACTTCTGATAAATACAAGTGTAGGTATTTTCAGCAATATGTTGAAGCAATTTGGGAGGCAAATAGTGTGATTTGATTCCCCCCCTAAAAATTATTTGTTCTAGCAATGTTTACAGAACGCTACAGTTAAGGTATGCAAACCTTGTCCAGTTTTCCTGGTGTCCTGAAATGTTCCCAAAACATTATCCCATTACTTCAGCTACTAATACAACTAAGATTAATAATATGAAAGCCAATGAAGGGCAGGGTATCGCGACAGGTAGCACTGCATTCATGAGGTGCACTTTTATAAAATAACATTTAATTTTAATACCATATTTTTCAACATTAATTACATTAAAAGGCTGTTCAAGTAATAATGCTACCATGCTGACATTGACAGAACCTTTATTTAAATGTAAAACGTGGAAAAAATGTTCCATTAAAGTTACAGTAAGAACATTCTCTGCCGACTTTGAGAAAATCTTCTCATAACAACCAAAGTTCTGGGAACGTTCCCTGCTAGCTGGGTTATTCAACGCTGACCATTCGTCCCTGTATCTTCCAACAGCTTGTTCCGTACAGGGATGCAGGTTGGAGGCTTTGTAGCTTATGTTAGCCTGAATAGTACAGAATGCAGGGCTACTGTCTGGAATAGCAGTGAATCACAGGGCAAACACACACAGTCGCCTACAATGGACAATGTAGTAGTATCCTACCACTTCACCTAAATGTACATCTTCCAATACTGGAGTACTCTCGCTAATAATTATTCTTAAAATAATATTTTTTTTGCTTACAGAGTACACGTTTTCCGTATACCTGCCATCCACAATTGCGGGTGCCAGCGTAATGGCTGCTTTTCACCGGGTAAAGTCTCTAGAAGAATCTTTCACTTGGGATTGGCTTATAGGACGGCTCAGAAGTGTCTTGTGCAGTGAACTGGTAAGATGTGGCTTATTCGTTATTATCTGTCTGGATTTTGCAGTTGCTTTATGCTCTTTTCCAGATGAATGTAACCCCTGTTTGTTTTGTATTTCTGTCTTGTTCTATCTTGTTTTTTTAATATAAATGGTGCGAATAGTTTTTGTACTTCCTGTTACTTACTATTTCATACAAACTTTTAACAAAAACATCACATGGAATAGGACTTTAACACTGAAGTATTCACAATTACAAACCCAGCTTATACTCCACTGAATGGCGATAAATCGTTTCAGCATTGTCATTGCGTTGTGTGCATGCCTAGCATTGTGTCGGCACTGCTTTGTGTCCGTTAACACAACTCGCACAGCACCTCCAATTTACTTGACACGTGCTATCTTTAGATAAGTTCTATTTGGCAATACAGATGCTCCTCTACTTGCGAACGAGATACGTTCCAAACGGCCGTTCGTAACACTTCATTTTAAGGTTATACGCAAGTACAAAGAACTAGGATGCTGGGAGTACGCACACTACGCTGCTGTGCGGTGGGAGTAGCGGCCAGAAGTCGTACTAGGCGGAATTGGCGCGCAGAAAAAAAACTTGATGTCGCGGACAAGAAACGGGAGCCCAATGAACACAATTTGGACTTACAGTTCCCTTCGTTCGTATGTCTGAAAGTTCGTAAGTTAAAAGTTTGTAAGTAGAGGAGCGTCTGTACTTTATTTTGGGTAATCTCCTTTTTGTTTTATAAATATTACGATATTACTTGATGTGATATTGCAACATACTCATGAACAGAGAAGTACATAAAAAGTACTCTCAGAACTACATTTTCAAAGCAACTGACATTATACAATGCACCTTATTTACATGGTGACTGCATTTTCTGCCATCGATGACATAGTCACCTGTATCGTAGCTTCTAACTATAGCTTGAGAGCCTTCCAACTACACAATTTAACGACAGTTTCTGCGAACGTTCGTTTGAACTATGGTTTTGGGAAACATACCCCTGATGGGTTGATATTTGTAGATTTGTAGAAAGCCAAAGGATGTTTCCAGCCACAGTGTCTGTTGGTATCAGTCCTTAGGACCAGTGATTTCTCTGCATGGTCATATATCTGCTAAGGAATGTGAGACCATTTTACAGGACCAGGTGTACCCTGTGGTACAAACACTTGTCCCTCAGTATGTTTACATATTCCAAGATGAAACGTCCTGCAAACCTACTGCTTAACACATTCAAGACTTATTTTATGCCATTCATAGGCTTCCCAATCACTAGATCTAAAGATTACTCAACCTTTGTGGGAAGTTCTAGAGTGTTCTAGTGCTGGAACCTTTTCTTCTTGAAGAAAGGCTCAATATCTTACTAAACACAGTTCAAGACTTGTATCCTATTTTGGTCTTTAATACATTACAGTATTTTGTCTTTTAACTGTTCCATTAATCATAAAAACTGAAATTGCATCATATTTGTGCACAGAAGGGGCATTTTTATAGACATGGTGCTTTGGTCCAGAGATTGCTAGTTCCTCTTCGAGAATCTAGAACCTGCTGACACATACATTTCCTTTACAATTAAAACACAGATTGCAGCTTAATGAAAATGGAAGCAAATAAGTATATACTTGCCTTAACATTTAAATAAAATGCATCCTGACAGTATATTTTATATTCATACACATATGAAAATATTAAATGGAAAATTCCAGAAATAAACAATTCATAAGTTTGAAATTACACACCATTCTGAGTAGTGTGATGAAATCTCCCGCCGTCTCACCTGGGACATGAACCATCCATGAGTCTGGCGTGTCCGTGCCGTATACACTACTCACCCGTTAGTCACTTGGTATGCATGGAGGTTGTACTATCTGCGAGTTCATGCAGCTGGGGGCATTGGAACACATCCTGTGTTTTGTAACTTCCATGTTTGGGTTCCAGGTAGCATACTGGTTTTACATGTGGAGTTGTAACATGATTGATGGGGACCTGGGGTTACTGGCTTATCGGGGTATCTTGTCGGATTTAAGGTACCACAGTTTAAATGGACTTCATATTCGTTCACTTATATTTTGCCCAGACAACCTTAAATCCGAGAAGTTACCCCGATAAGCCAGTAACCCCCTTTGAACTAAGTCCAAGTCTTCAACTAAGCTCACAGGGTTAGGGATCTGTGCCTGTTTTTGTGCTGGGAGGCTGTGGGTTTGAGTTGGGTCATATCTAATTGTTTGTAATTGTTCCCACAATAATAATGATAACAAACATTTAATTCCTGCTAGGATTCCTAATTAACCCGTGGTTGTCACCATTTTCCATACAGGGCTCCCTCTACTCCTGCTTCTTGAAGTTGGAGAACATGTTGGCCTTCTGCTTGCCACCATCCATGACACTCTCAAGCACCTCCATGTCTTACTTGGCCTCCACGGGTGGCACATCCCTCGCCGCTTGTGGGCGAGACGTCCAGTTGCCACCAGCTGCGTCGGGCCCTGGTGGAGATGATGGAGAGCAGGCCACGTGCTTTTCGGGCCGGGGAATCCCAGAGAGCTGCACTGTTACCATTAGGGAAAACCGAAATGAAATATGAAGAAAAATGTTACTCAAAAATCCACTGACCTTTGGGTTTTATTTTACCGACGGATTTTTAAAAGAAATCAATTGTTCTGTTCTCTTATATTGATATGTGTTATGGCTTAATTATAACTGTTCAGAAGTAGTTTCCATAGGAGCAGTTGGTCAGCTTAACGGTGTATAACTTACAGTTGGCCAAGTTTAATTGAATTTCAACTATGAATGAATGAATGGCGGTACAATTAAATAAAAATACAGTTATGGAAAATGACCACTACGTGTAATTTTACATTTTCTAGATGGTTTATTTAATAGCATGTACATATTTCCAGATCTTTTTTGAACTCAACAATACAGTTTGGTTGACAGCGTTCAAACAGCATTTTAGCACTGAAGATTTTTGTAATGGTTATAAACTTACTAATTGTGACGGTGAGTTGGTTATGACTAGAGCCAGTTTCAGTCAACCATAATCAGCGGTTTGGGAACATTTTGGTTTCCCGGTAAAGTACACCAACATTGGAGAGAGAGTACTTGATAAGACCAAAACTGTCTGTTGGTTCTGAAATACCAACCTCAGATTTTCTGCTGGAAACCCATCCAACATGCTAACTCATCTGAGACGACATCATCTGAGTGTGTGTACAACCAGAGCAAGGCAGGAACGGACTCTGCAGAAGCCGACTCTGCAAATCAGTCCCTCTGCGGCGTTTAAGGCTTTTGCCAGAAAGTTCAGACCGGGCTGAAAAATAACTATGGCTATAGGGGTGTTTATCACCACAGATATGCAACCGTACTCCGTAGTAGGAAACACAGGATGTGGTTCGTTATGATAGTTGCAATGCAGTCTTATTTTATGAATTTTTATTTATTTTATTGTACATATTCCATCAGTTTTCCATACCCGCTTGTCCTATGCAGGGTGTCGGAGCTGCTGTCAATTGGCAGGAAAATCCTGTAGCTTCCAGACAGATGGGATGTCTGTACCTTGGTTTACAGCTGCTCCTAACTGTTTGTTTTTGCAGCTTTAGTAATAAGTCATTTCAAAACAAATTCAGTTTTCCCCGCTGTCCCGAAATTATACCAATGCTGTGGACCCAAAACCAAGGTTTCTATCAAACCATGAATACCAATACACCCCTATTCCTGAGCCATATTTAACAGAAAATCAAAATCATTTCACAGACAGTAAAAAACTGTCTTGTGGGGGCTTTGAGTTTGATGTATGTGGCGTAGGGGAACAATCTGGACAGGATGCTTGTCCATGCAGAGCACGGGGACACACTCACACACCAAATCACACATTAAAGGCGATCTGCAGATGCCAGTCAGCATAAGGGCACCTCTGTGGACTGAAACCCACCCAAACAAGAGAGAACATGCAGACTCAACATACATGACAAGTTTAACCTCTATTGTATTTGTGTGTGTGATGTGTTTCTTGGCAGATCATGTCATTGTATGATGCAGGCATCATAGAGCTAAGACAGTTTGACTTTAACAAAAGATAAAAAGACAGAATTGAATGACAAATTGGGAGACACAGTGGTCAGCACTCACACCTTTCTCACACCTCTGGGACTGGGGTTCGAGTCTCTGCAATGTCTCCATGTTTGTGGAGTTTGCGTGTTCTCCCCATGTCCTCCTGGGGTTTCCTCTGGGTGCTCCAGTTTCCCCCACAGTCCAAAGGCATGCTGAGGTGAATTGGAGTTCCCAAATCACCCATAGTGTAGGTGTACATGTGTGAGTGAATGGTGTGTGAGTGTGTGCCCTGCGATGGGTTCACGCCCCATCCTAGGTTGTTCCCTGTCTTGTATCCGTAACCTCTGGGATAGGCTCCAGACCCGCACGACCCTCAGTAGGACAAGCTGGATGGGTGAATGGCCAAACACATTGACAATACAGCCTAATGTTCCATTAGTAACTATTAGTGTTATAACTTACCAAAGTGAACTAAAATTCAAAATACAATAATAGTCTGCAGAAAAAAGCACGGTGCAGCTAATATGTGTTTCTGTTACTATTGATAGGAACATTGCTATTATGACTCTGGGTATAGTTAATACATGGCAATATATTGTCTAATAATACACATTTAAAGAAAGGTATGATGGGGGGGGGTATTTCTTATAAGATAGACATAGTGTGAATGAAGAAAAGAAGGAAGAGTCACATGGTTACAAAGAAAAAAATATTTCAAGCTCCGCTCACACAAACATGGAAATATACAATACTTCCTAACTCTAAATGAAAACCTCATGTTACTGTAGATGTATTTCATCACAAATTGCTGCAGTGGATGCTGGTGTTTACTCTAGTTTATTTTTATTAATGAAGCTAATTTCTCATTTTTGCTCAGCATTAGCGTTGTGTTGTGTGCTAACATAAGCGCGGGTCACGTGCAAGTGTTCGTGTGTTCGGAACCCCGCAATCAAAGCTGGCAGAGTGACACCGCGGAGCCCCAAAGCACCCAGAAGCCTGGATGGAGAGGCTCAGTGAACTTGGTGGTGAACTTGTACAGGTGGGTCTTTTTCTCGGAGCTAACACTGTAGAAGGACAGAGTGCCGGCCTCCCAGTCCAGGTACACGCCCACTCGGGTACTGGGGGGCTGGGGGACTGATACGGCAGCGGAGCTATTGTGCCACACAGTGTAGCTTTTACCAGAGCAGCTAAGACTCCAGGATGTAGCATTGAATCCAATCCATGTGACATCTTCTTGTCTACTGGTCGTTCCTTTATAAGCCATCCCTATCCAAGCCCCTTCCCCACTCCACTCTACCTCCCAGTAACAGCGACTGGACAGTTTCTCCCTGCACAGCACTTGGGTGAAGCGCTGAATGGCTGGTTGATCGGTATCTGTCCTCCGGTCCCCTCTCTCATGCGTCACCTTCCTGTCCCCCTCAGACAGGATCAGGTGTCTGTGCGCTGTGCCCGGGTCCAGAGTGAGCGTGCAGGTGTCTGTGGACGGGGAAAGTCAGACACCATCACTGATGCAGCGATGCTATAGACTCCCAGACAGAAATGAGTTTGCACCAGCTGGGAAATCACACACACACACACAATCACATCTTTCTGGGGACCATCCATTCATTTCTGTGGGGAAACCCTAATCCCAACAAAGATAACCTTAACCCCTACCCGGCCCTAACCTTTACCATACGTAACCAAACAAAATACAAGACTTTTTTTGTTTTTTTTTGACTGCATTCCCAGATCTTCATAAAATTGAGGTTATCCAAATGGGGACCTGAAAAATGTCCCCAAAAGTAAGGAAGGTTTTAGAAGAAATATAAGAACACAATGTTTGACACTAAGAGCACAAATTTACACACACGATTTACTCACCAACAGATAACACACAATGCCAACAGCTAAGGCCAAATCTACCATTTCAGGGGTCCTAGGTTGATACTTTGTAGCTTTGGTGAATTCCACATGAAGGCATTAAATGACCCCCTCCCTGGTGCATTTCGCTGGACCCCCTTCTGCTGGTCTGGACCTAGGCCTAGTTTGCCTATGCCTAGATCCGCCCCTGACCACTGGCAGCCAATAACAGAGCTATTACACCTGAAACACCCCCTGTGAAACAGCTCAGTGTCGCATATCGAAATTTGATGGCTAATGTGAATTTCTTCATATTTTAAATCCTGTTACAAGGGATTGTGAGAAACTCTCAATTTTGAAAAACAAAGAGAGCTCAGTATTTGGTAAAAGGTCCAAAGGGCCCATTTGTTCAAGTCAGTATCAACCTAAGTTCCCCAAGGAGCATAGCCCTCTATCCCAAATTTCTCTTCCTTCTATCCCTCCCTGTGTGGGCATCACCATTTGCAGCAATTTGTCCAGAAGGAAGTTCAAGGAACTCACACTTCAGCAGTCCTGGTCGGAGTCTGCATTCCCCACTGTGACTCACACTGAAGGGGAAGAAGGAGAGGGGTGGTCCAAAGGAACTCACAGCTCATACTTCATACCAGATCACAATAAAACATTGCATAATGCTATTTCCTGCTTCATATTCTAAATCACCAAATATTTATGTGCTGCTCTATGGAATACTCAGCGGAGAAGTAAACAAATTGTAAGATATTGTTAGAAAAGAATGAATTTCTAATATTGTCAAAAAAAAAGTTGAATATGTAATGGCTATAGATTTGATGAATACAATTTGATGACAATTGCTGAATTTATATAATAATGTCCACCTTTTCTTATTCCTTTGCTGCCTTCGAAATCACTGCCGATTGGTTGAGCTGCAAACAGCCTGTAGGTCCTGACACTCACTGTATATACTGTTACGACATCACCCTGACTGATTACAGAAAAAGACTAAACACAATTTATATATCTTCTTTTCTACACCAGATTGGAAAAATCCAAGGGGCATTTGATTGGTTAACTTCAGTGCGCCAAATCCCCCTGAAGCAGCATTTATACAGTTGACACCCACTTTAGTTTTTCCAGTTTACAATTGGGATCCTGTAGTGCCGCGGAGTCTTCTAGGTGATTGTAGCTCAGATCCAGCTCTCTCAGGTGTGAGTGGCAGGAACGCAGACTGGAAGCCAGAGCTGCACAGCATTCCTGTGTGACATGACAGCCCGCCAGCCTGCAGAAACGGACGGATGAGGTAAAAGATATTACCTTACACAACTGCTTGCTGATGAAGTGTCTGTAGAAGACTCGAAACTTCAGTTTTTAAATATCCACATCTGCAATGGGCCAACTGACCTCCTTATGCTTGTGATACTTTTAATAGACTTTTCCAGCAATTTACTGCTGAGCAGATACAGAACAATGGCACAACAGTCATTGAAAATCTTATGAACAAAACAGAACTGCCAATATCAGCACTTCAGAACATTTGTTACACATTATTATATGTATTATGTAGAACTAATGACCTCAGTATCTTCAGCTTCATGAGAGAATACCCCAGCAATACTAATCTCAGAATCTCCAGTTTACACTCCAGTAATACTGACCTAAATGTCTCGAGTTTTCAGTGTGGACTCCTCAGTACTACTGACCTAAGTGTCTCGAGTTTTCAGTGTGGACTCCTCAGTACTACTGACCTAAGTGTCTCAAGTTTACAGTGTGGACTCCCCAGTAATACTGACCTCAGTATCTCCAGCTTACAACGTGAACTCCCCAGTAATACTGACCTCAGTATCTCCAGCTTACAGCGTGAACTCCCCAGTAATACTGACCTCAGTATCTCCAGCTTACAGTGTGAACTCCCCAGTAATACTGATCTCAGTATCTCTAGCTTACAGTATGAACTCCCCAGTAATACTGACCTCAGTATCTCTAGCTTACAGTGTAGACTCTCCAGCCCATCAGTGAGCAGCCTCACACCTGAGTCCCCCAGGTCATTGTCACTTAAGTCCAGCTTCCTCAACTGTGAGGAGTTTGAGCTGAGGGCAGTAGCCAGAGCTTCACAGCAAGTATCTGTGAGGCTACTCTGCCGCAAGCTAAAAAAAAAATCACAGGGAAATTAGACTAAATATCCAAATTCTGTTAACTGAAGAAATTTTACAGGAAACCAAAATTGCTATAGCAGGCTCACACCTCCAGCTTCAGAGGTTCAAATCCTGCATGTGGAGTATGCACAAGTCTCCTCCTGCAGTCCAAATACATGCATCCTAGTGGGTGCCTCTAAATTGCTCACAGCGTGTGTCATGCAATGGACATAGGCTTCAGGCCCACAGTACCCCATTCTGGGCCAGCAATATGAAAACAGCGTGGATCAATGCTGTTCAATAAGGCAGATATGAACAACATACTATAGACTAATACTGTATACCCACTGTCAGTTCTCAGGAGAAATTTAGCAAATTTACAAATACTACATGGAACAGACGATTGTCTAGATCCCATTTGGACTATGGGTGGCTCCAAAATTCTAAAAGAAAATTTAACAGATAATTGTGCAATTGCAAAATTTCTTAGAACTTTGCATGAGAGTGTGACGCGACAGACCAGTAGAGGGTGATCAGAACCACACAGGACTACAGTAACCATGGTTTTCTCTGACTGGCTACAATGAGGGCCAGCAGGATATGGCCAGTAGCCAGTAATTGTCCCAAGCAGGGGACAGGACTGCCTCCCCAGGGCCAATGCTCTCTGCCCGTTTTGCTTATTATCCCCTAATCAAAATACCAACAAGACTTCAATAATTATTGGAGCTCTTTGTTCTAGCACAGGTGTGGATAAGCACGAATTCAGGACAGAATAAAGGCATAATTATTCAATACCCAGACATGTATCAAAAACCATCTGGTATGAAAATAATCATGAAAGGAAAAATTACCTCAGAGTCTCCAATTTATAATGTGGACCCCCCAGTGCAGTACAGAGCTGCTTCACTCCTGAATCCTTTATGGCATTACAGCTCAGATCCATTTCTCTCAGGTGTGAGGACTTGAGTACTGAGGCCAGTATCTCACAACAGTCCTCTGTGAGGCTGCACTGTTCTAGCCTGAAGGGGATACAATGTGGTCATACGATTTAGCCAAAGAAAAATTTAAAACTGATTTCTTGTTGGTGGCATTTCAAAGACCCAATAATGACTGTCACAGAGTTGTAACACATTTACAACTGAATTCTATTGCTTTTTATTTACTGGCTGTCGCAACAAGTAAATTTCGCCAGTGTGGGAGCTCTTTATCATCCATCCATCCATCCATCCATCCATCCATCTATCAGCTTCTTTCCACCATAGTACTTATTTTTGGACCTCAAACAGTTTTGGTTTTGGTCTTCTTGTAAAATGATCCACAGTAACTTTAAACGGCTGAGTGATTATAACCTACGACATCCACGGATTAGTAACCAGCACAATATGGGAACTGTATCAGATTAAATTTAACATATTATTATATTAACAGGCAATGTACTGTATGATAGGTATATTCCTATTGCTTGTGGTGATGCTCGAGTCCCTTCCTCTGATGGTGGTAGTCTCCTCACTCATTCTATTTTTATAAAGCTAATCCCGAATTTTTGCTCTGCAATGGACTGGCATCCTGTCCAGGCTGCCGCCCGGCCTTGAGGCCTGGCCAGGATACACAGCTGGAAAATGAATGGGCGGATGTATACATATACACAAAATGTATGACATTTATGATGTAATCATATGCATGCATGAGACTGTGTGCATCATATATGATATAATACAGCTCTTTATGTTTTTATTGTACATTGCCCAAAAGGGGATTATTAATTTGGGAATATAAGGGCAGTTCAGCATGTGTTTTTGACATAACGAGCGATATGTATTTCTTTACTTGTGTTTTTAGATTCACATTTAAATATACAATTTACACAGGTTTTACTTTTTACATGTTTATCTTTTAAAGTTATTAGCTATAGATTAAAAAGTGAGTGCTTCATTTTTTTTAATCTATCAATTTCAAGAACCGTTAAATCATTTTCAATATGGCCATTGATAGTGGAAAGATCCCAGTAGTCACCTCAGTATTTTCAGTTTACAGTGTCGATTCATTAATCCAGCTGCGAGTAATTTCAGTCCTGAGTCCTGCAGGTCATTGTAGCTCAGATCCAAGTGTGTCCAGTGTGAGGATTTTAAAGCTAGGACTGAAGCCAGTGGTTCACAGCAGCTCATTGTGAGTCTGCACTGGTTCAACCTGAAACAGAAAGTATTTCAATTTTAACATTAATTTCCAAAGTTCTATAAAACATGGGCAGCTCATGCTACAAATATGTAAGCAACAGCTTATACGCCAAATATAGATATGGCCAATTTCATCAACATGGGGAAAGATATCCATAACAAAATCTATGGGTAATACCATATGCTAACCAACTAATTAAAGTCCAAAAGTATGTGACAAGTATTAAAGAAAGTATTTGTAAAACTGTTTTAAGAAATACAATACTTACAGGGCTACTCGGGACAGCTTGGCAACTGGAAGCAACCTCAGTAATGCATGTTCCGATCTGACATATTTCTTCAGGTCAAACTCATCCTCTACTTCCTCTGACGTCAGCAACACAAAGACCAGAGCTGACCAATAAACACTTGAAAGCTTTTCTCTTGAGAGGCTGCCCGAACTGAGGTAATTTTGGACTTTATACACTATAGAGTTGTCATGTAGTTCATTCAGACAATAGAACAGGTTGATAAACGTCTTTGGAGAATCTGCGTTCTTGATTTTCCCCTCAATGTACTCAACTATCACATTAGCATGTAGTGAGCTGCTCTCAGTTCCTGTCAGAAGGCCTTGTAATAGTCTCTGATTAGAGTCCAGTGAGATACCAAGGAGAAAGCGAAGGAAAAGGTCCAGATGACCACTTTGACTTTCCAAGGCCCGATCTATTGCACTCTTGAGCAAGTCAGTCAGTGGTCCTGCTTTGGATGTCACAGCTCCACGTTTTTCAAGTAGATTTGTGTTGCTGTGTCTATAAACATGAAACACATACAAAGCAGCCATAAACTCCTGAACACTCAGGTGCACAAAGCTGTACACTTTCATGAGTAACACCACATCCTCTTCCCTAAAGAATTCTGTACACATCCCAGAGTACCCTGAAGCCTCATTGACATCAACACCACAGTCTTTGAAGTCCTCTGCGTAAAATACTAAATGTCCTTCCCCCAGCTGTTTAAATGCCAGCTCTGCAAGTTTCAGGATCATCTCTTTGTTAGACTGTAGCAGTTTCACTTGGTTTGTCTCATTGGACCCATCATATTTCTTACTCTTTCGGTGCATCTGAATGAGCAGGAAATGTATATACATTTGTGTCAGAGTTGTGGGGATTTCAGTAAAGTCTTTATTAGCCAACATGTGCTCAAGAACAGTTGCTGAAATCCAGCAGAAGACTGGTATGTGACACATGGTGTAGAGGTTCCTCGATTTTTTTATATGTCTTATAATGCTGTTAGCCATATTTTCATCTCTGAGTCTCCTCCTGAAGTACAGCTCCTTCTGTGGTTCTTCAAAGCCTCTTATTTCTGTCACCCGGTGGACACACTCAGGAGGTATCTGACTGCTTGCTGCTGGCCGTGAGGTTATCCAGAGGTTAGCAGAGTGAAGGAGATTTCCCTTAATGAGGTTGGTTAGCAAAACATCCAGTGATGTTCTCTTTGTTACGTCACAGCAGATCTCATTGTTTTGGAAATCTAGAGGAAGTCGACATTCATCCAGACCATCCAAAATTAAAACAACTTTGAGTCTACTGAGTTGGTTGTCTGCAGTTTCATTTAGATCTGGAAAGTAGTGATGAAGAAGTTCAATAAGGCTGTACTCATTACCTTTTTCTAAATTAAGGTCACGGAATTTTAGTGGAAACATGAAATGAACATCCTGATTAGCTTCCCCTTCTGCCCAGTCAAGGACGAATTTCTGCACAGAGACTGTTTTTCCAATTCCAGCTATTCCTATTGATATCACAGTTCTAAAAGGTTTCTCTTGTCCATTTAAGGGTTTAAACAGATCATTACAATTTATTTTTGTCTCATATTGACTAATTCCCTCTTCATTCATAAGCTCTTCTTTTCCACCTTCTGTAATGTAGAGCTCTGTATAGATATCCTTAAGGATGGATGGATTTCCTTGTACTGCAATCCCTTCAAATATATGTTGAAATGTTTTTTTTAGACAGGATTTCAGATTCTGTTGGGCATTCTTTATGGTCTGAACTGTTGAAAATAAAAACAAAAAATAAGTAGAATGCTTCAGGGTTTCAAGCATTGCTATGTATGCAAGATAAAATGCAAAAACACCCCCTTGTCCACGAACAATCACACATCACAATTAGCAAAGCGGCCATCTAATATTAAGAGTATTGTGCTAAATTAGTGTATACAAATAGCAAAAATAACATGGGTTCTTCAAGACAGATTCTCAAATGTAGATAAATGGGGCATTTGTGACTATACGATATTGCTTTGATTTTTCGAAAGACAACTCTTACTGTTTTCCTGCTCAATTTCCAAGGACTCTTCAAGACCCGGCTGGTTCACCTCCCCCGGGATAACAGAACTTTTCGAGACTTGCTCTGTGATAAAGCTGTCCATCTTCTCAGCAACGGCCATCCCACACGCAGTGAGAACAGAAAAACAAAGACAAGGCGGGAACTGAACCGAGAGCCAGGGAGCATGAGGGTGCACTACAAGTCTCTGTCCTGTCGTGTTTGGCAAAGGATGTTTTGAAAAATATCAAATTATAATATGACTGTTCAGAGGTGCACAGATGGCAAAGAAGGAAACACAAAATGCAAAATGCGAACCTTCTGCACATTCTTGGGCAAGACTCTCTTCTTTGATGAGCTGCAAGTAAACAGACTTTTCAGTTAATGTCATCGTCTCACTATAGGTTTAACAACCCATGTTCCCCCCCTCACCCGCCCCAGGTTATCGTACACATACTTCTCCAACTAAAACGAAGAAACACCTCAAGTATGCCACAAAACCAACCTGAGGCACTACTGGGATGTGACCACATCGTATTAGATACATGGTATAGGATTACAGATCACTAATTGATGTGACATTAATGCATGTGTAATACACACTGCTCATGTGAGCAATGATTATCTGAAACTTTAAAAATGCAATATGTCAATACCCCATAATAGAAATATAAAAATGCTTATTACAATTATAATTCACGTCAGGTAAAGCCTAAGCTATCAGTTTAGAAGTGAAATGTAGGTCTATCACAAACCAGTATTATAACCTGAATTTGAGAGGAGGTTCCATGGACTCAGCACTTTTGACTGAAATACAGCTGTCTGAGTCAGGTGAATCCCGCTGGGCACTGTAACAAACACATTTAAAAATCTCATTTTTTTCCATTCATTTTATCATATTTGTGTAAATATCAAGTTCCAATTTCATGTAAAGCCTAAGATATCACTTTGGAAGTGAAATGTAGGTCTATCACAAACCAGTATTATAACCTGAATTGGAGAGGAAGTTCCATGGACCCAGCACTTTTGACTGAAATACAGCTGTCTGAGTCAGGTGAATCCCGCTGGGCACTGTAACAGAAACACATTTAAACATCTCATTGTTTTTCATTCATTTTATCATATTTGTGTAAATATCAAGTTCCCATTTCTTAGAATTCATAGAACACAATTCACTCAATATAAAAAGTATAAATTGGGATTAGTCAGCACTGTGTGCCCTGGTGTCACAGATAATTATGCATGCTGTGTGGGCCTGTATACCTGCTCACACTTTTCACCAAAAAAAATCACCAAAAAACTCACATCCATCCTAGACTGCAGAATCTCCCCTTCTCCCTTACTTTAGATTTTACACAAACACCCTGACCTTAAACAAGAATAATATACTTATTTCTCCAACTTCTGCCAAAAATGCACTTCAGAACTGCAAATCCAAAAACACACTTAATTTAAATAATTGGAGTAATCTAATGATAGAATACATATCCATCCTTCCACCCAAGGCTATGCAGTCGCTCTCCAGTGTCAGGCTCAAATCTTGCAGTGAACGCAGAGGTGTGTGCGTCTATACGGTGCTGTGTGGTTGTATTCCCCTCTAATCTGTTTATGACATCATAGGGGGTCAGTGCTGTTTCATCCTCAACTTACTGACAAATTAAGCAGAAATTATCAAATTTAATCTCGGACACACAGGACACCCCTCCGTTCGCTCTCTCACCACCAACTTCCACTCCTTTATTTTTTATTCCCTTCTGATACATCCCTAATGAACCCCCCACACTCCCACATTCCAGCTCGGATATTAACTGTGTACATAGCGGGTGCTATGTACACAGGGAGATGCAGTTATGTGTGAGTTTTGGATCGCTTAGAGAATTTGAACGAAAGCCTCTGTGAAAGTCACCCCTCAGCACTTTACCCTATACTAAAAGAATGAATTTCCTTTTGTTATCCATAATTAAGCATAGTGTGGTCCATTTTGGTCTGCAGCTGCATAGTAAGAGGGTGGAAGATGTCATCCACCTCCTTTCTGCTATGATCTCCCCCTAGACGGGTCATAGCAGCAGACAATATGGTTAAATGCTGTAAAATGGCAGGACAAGCGAATTGAGCAATGCCAGAGAAAGTAACGTGGTGTACGCACTGATCTATGGTGACCTCTCATTTTGACTCATTACACTGATATCTTGCATAACTTTACACATAACATTGACTTAATCTGTAATTTCTAATTTAAAAGCTTCTAATTTTCTTAGAAAATGGGAATTTAAAACATCAGCGTTTTGATTTAAATTATCTTTAATTTTTTTTGCAATATATTCGTGCTTTTTATGGTATTCACATTTGTTTGCAATACTGTGCTGCTGTATACATTTAGAACAACTTAGTTGTTAAATACATTTTATGGACAAAAGTATTGAGACACACCTCCTAATCAGTGATTTTTGGTGTTTCACTGTAACCCATTGCCAAAGATGTATAAAGTCAAGCACCTAGCCATGCAATCAGCTTTACAAACATTTGTGAAAGAACAGGTCGTTCTGAAGGGTCACTGAATGCAGGTGGAATGGCAGGAGCGACAGTGCTGCCCACCAAGGCAACATGCTGCACTTTCCTTGCTTTATTCATTCCTTAATTCCCTTTGCATTCCTCAGCATTATTACTGTGGTTATTTTCATTGTTGTACTGGTGGTAATATGCAGCTTATTTTACCTTGGAATACGTTTCTGCTTCCCCCGTTTTGAGGAAGCTCCTCCCTCTTCATGTTCCATGGGAAGTTCAATTTCAGAGGATGTTCCCTCCTCTACATGTTTCCCCGAAGGTTTTCTAGGCTGACAGCCTTCCATTTTTACTATGGACAACTGGAACAGCTAAAAAACAGCTAAAACATGGCATGTTAGTCAGTGAACATAACTGATTGCAATGTATTATGTGAGTTATTATGCTGAGTTTGCGGTGCAGTGTGCGAGTCCCCCCTGAGTTTGTGAAGTGGTGTGCATGTTCCCCATGAGTTTGTGGGGCAGTGTGCATGTTCCCCCTGAGTTTGTGAAGCGGTGTGCATGTTCCCCCTGAGTTTGCAGAGCAGTGTGCATGTTCCCCCTGAGTTTGTGGAAAGGTGTACATGTTCCCCCTGAGTTTGTAGAAAGGTGTGCATGTTCCCCCTGAGTTTGCAGAGCAATGTGCATGTTCCCCCTGTATAAAATTTTATTTTTCCATGGCCAAATTCATTCTAGGGGGAAATGGTCAGTCAATGTATTTGTGAATCACATTCCTTTTATGATCGATGGTTAATGGCTGTTATACAATCAGGTGATCATTAATTAATTCTGATAATTCAATTCTTCTTCAAAACATCAATACTTAAACCTTAAAATAAAAAGTTTATCTTTTAGTTTATCATAGCTGTAGTCATTGTTGGTAGCGTTTTTAATAAATTAAAAATATGTTTTTAATAGTAGTTTAATACTGTTATTAGCTATTTTTGTATTAACACTATGGAATTCTTCGATCACTGGATTTAATACACCAGATTTCTACACTGTAATATCTTGGTGGAGGAAGGAATAAAGCTCTCGGGACCGCGTGGGAACTTTGGAAAAACTTTTACTTGCCAAAACTCAACTCTCACAGCACAAACTCAAGGGCGGGGCTACCTGACTCCAAGAACCAATCACATCACTATATGATAAGAAGAAAACTTAATCCATTAAACCCTGCCTATTACATACACTGTTACATTTTTTAAATATTACCCCTAATTGTGTGTTTTGGGAAATATGTGTTTTGCTTTCTTGCTCTCCTGAGGCTCCCTCTCCGGACGGCTGGTTTTCGCCAGAAAGCGCGATATGAGGGAGTATTTCCTGTGATTCTGGCTTCCCGGCCAGGAAGACCCTTCCATTGTGTGGGAAAAGTAATGGACGAACTCTGCGTTAAAGTGACGCAGTAGTTTTAACAAGATGGGGTAAAAGGGGAATTGTAAAGCACTACTTTTATATTTTATGTTTTGCTTTTACTGTACAGTGTCCTTGGGTACTTTGAAAGGCGCTTCAAATAAAATGTATTATTATTATTATTATTACTGCAAAGCACATTGTAATTCTGTTTTAAAAGTTTCAAACAATGCAAATCACTTAGCGCTGTAAAACGAAATAAACAGTGATTGTGTATAAAATGTAATTTATAATTTAGACCTATAAAATTTCTAAACTTAACAGATCAACAAACATTTTCCTCTGTAAGGCATAATGGAATAGAAGTCATTATAGACAGTGAATTTAAACATGTTTAAACGGTATCTGTCGGCATGGGGTGTGGCATGGCTGTTTGAATAAACTAATGCAAAATTCAGAAAAGCGTATCCTACACTGATCAGTAAATCATGCGAGTTATTTACTGTTTTAAAAGTTCTTGTTCTCATCTCACTTTCTTACCGTTATCCTTCATTCCAGTTCAGACATCATTCCGTCTGCTCGCGCAGTTTTTCTTCCAAAGCTCAAACCGAAAGTGAAATGACGACGGGTCATTTTAAGCGCTCTGTTCTTCTTTTCTTCATTATTTGTCGACAGTTTCCAACATTTTTGTTTAAAATGATCTTTAAAATGTTTTACACCAAATGAATATCTTAACAGTTTGACGGCACGGGCACTGTGTTTTTTTAAGTAAAAATAGAGGCTCTTTTCTACAAATATATTAAGAACTGCAAAAGACAGAGGTCGAACAAAAGACTGAAATTAAGGAAAAATTACAAAATTACGCGTGCATATGCAGAATTCTTATAAATAATGCCCAATGAGCACCATGCCCTGTCCTCGTGATAGAATCCCGCAAGATCGTGACATTGTCCATATAGCATATTTGACAAGGCTGTAACTGCTCATAATGTAATGTATGCAATCAAATTATAGCCACATAGAGCTTGAAACAAATACGTGTACAGTAAGCAAAACCGTGTATATATTGCATTCAAAAAATGATTGGGGCGCCGTTGGGATGCAGGGGAGGTATTCCTCCTCTGTCCCCTCGTTACCACCTTTATCTCAAACACTCTCATTACTTACTCTCTCATGACACATACATTTAGGGCCTTGGGGGTGGGCACACAGAATGGCATCCAGAGGGCGGTCTGATCATTCAGCCTTACCTCTGGTGCCAGTACCCACTTCTCAATTTTAAGTGGCAAATAGGCATTGAGGGTTCTGGGGAGGGGCTGAGCTGACACCAGCTGTTGGTTGGCAGAGGGTGGTTAGCGCCATGCCCTTCCCCTGTTTTAAAAGCACTTTAGAACAACACTCACCAACACCACACCTGAGTGGGCGAAGGGAAGCATGGGGTCTTTTCACACCCCCGTTCTCTGTTCGCCATCTGGAGCTGGGGGCTGAGAGGAAGAGCTGGCCGTCCGGTCGGGGTCTGGACTGGTGGGCTTCTCTGCTGCTATGGGGACTGGGGTGGTCTTCTTGTCTCCACGCCAGGGAAAAAAGGGGTCCATCTCCAGGGTATGATGGCGGATTGCCCCTCTGGGGGTAGTGGTGCCTGGATCTCGTAGTATAGAGTATATATAGGGAGTGTGAGTGTGTGTACGGCGTTCATTTCTATGTGTCTCCATGTTGGGCGAATGTGTGAATATTTATTTATGTGCGCATGAGGGTGGGAACGTATGCTTGTGTATGTGTGTGGCTGTTTGTCTATACGCATGTGTCAGGTTGGGTCTCAGAC
>JAODLC010000133.1:18130245-18140812 GCA_026781145.1 Hippopotamyrus pictus
TCCTCTAATTAGTAATCTAATTAGGGAGTTGCAGCGAAAACCCGCATACACACCGGCCCTTTGTGGATAAGATTGGCTACCCCTGGCTTACATGAATGACGCTGCCCTATGATGCCCGATGCCCGTTTCAAAGCACCACGATGAAATCAAATACATAAAAACGGTTTAAACTTATATTAAAAGTGTGCAGATCTGAAGCTGGAGGAAGATCAGAAACACAGCTTCAGTTACGGGGGAAATATTTTTTTAATAAAAAATTATACTGCCCTGCATCCATGTTCCAAGCATGAGTTCTGGGCAGAGAGCTTCTTGTGCGGCAAACGCAAACCCAAACACTCAGTTACTGCTCACCCTTAAACCAGGCCCCGGGCTTAAAGAACGCTTTCTTCAGCGCGCTGTACAGGTGGAAGTTCAGGCGCTTGTACTCCGCAATGTCGTCACGGATCCTTGGAAGCAGAACCAGGTTGTAGAAGCGCTGAGCCATCCGCTCCTTCAGGTTGGAGGAGAAGATCCTGCGCAGAGTTCAGGGCTGGCTTACTTTTACATGCTATTATCACACATTGCAGTTTCCCTGAAGCTCCAAGCCTATTTTACATGACATACTATTCATAACCAAGTCATTGGTGCATTAGATAAAAGCTTATTTAATGTAGGGGAACTGAGAGGTTTGAGCCTGACCCAAGAAGCAAAGGGAACAAGGCAGGAGATACGGTACTCTGAATGGGATGATAGTTCTTACAGGGTACAAACACACACACACACACACACACACACACTCTTGGCCATATGAATAGATAAACACACAGCCAGAACAGGAATCGAACCTGCAATGCTGGGGATGTGAAGCCGTAATGCTCCCCACAAATGACCCCTCCCATAACCAAGCCTCTCTAGATAACGACAAGCATGTCACCTCGTGGCCTGGTACATCGCGGCGGCGGTCCAGGTCTCCGGCTCGGTCAGGTACAGAACCTGCTCCCAGTTGGACAGGGCTGGGATGATTTTGAAAGCCTTGGGAAGCTTCCCGCTGCGATATTTGGACAGGACCTTCAGAAGCAGACAATAGGTCACACCAAAGCTCGCAGATACCACATGCTGCTTATTCAGTAGTTAAACAAAAATGCAAGGAATTGTTTTAAGTCATCCATTCTAGCAGGAAGTTCAGTTGTCGTATGCTACATTAGAAGACACCAAAGATGCCAACCGCCTGATAAGTTCACAATGTTAATTTTTTACATTTATTTATTTAGCAGACTTTCAAAGCGGCGTACAGTTCAGACAGCAGGGTCAGACAGTCCCCAGAGCACCTATAGGCCCTCGCTCAAGGGCCCAATGGTGCCATCACTCCGCCAGCCATAAGATTTGAACCAACGTACTTCTGATCACAGACAGTCCTAACTTAGAGAGCCACATCACCCTACATTTTTAAGAGATTTGGAAATAGCTTTGTAGGAGAGCACAAAAAGAAAACCTGTCCATGTGGAAATCCTGGTGAGAAGCTTAGGCCAACAGAGCGCTCTTCACTGCAGGACCACAGCAAACGACACACACACACACACACACACTGTGGGTCCCAGCTCACCTTGCTGACACCTTTGTACACCTCGATGACCCTGGCATCCATCTGTGGGAGGGGACGGCCCGAAATCTCAGACATCACGGTGCCCACCTCAGTCTGCTTCTCAGTAATCTTCTCCATGATGATGTCGGCTAGCGTTCGTCTGCATGGGAATTATAATAATTTCTCAGAGAAGCTGACTGCAAATCACAGAGCTGTGCTTGTAAACATCTACATCAGGTATTTTCATACGCGAATTATGCATGAAAAATGAGGACTCTTATGAAAAGAAAACATGAATGCTTTATTTAATAAAGAACAATTTATACTAACTGAAAAAAGGTTAGAAATTATTTCCAAAATAATTTCTATTTTAGAAAAATGTGGCAGTCTTCTAAATGGACCTTACCTGACTGGTGGGTTCTTGTTCATAAACATCTGGATAGCTTTCTCATCCTCAGGGTCCACCTCAACTACAGACCCAAACTCCATGTCTTCACATTGCCCTTCTGTACCCAAAGATGGCCACTCTTCATCAGAATCCGGATCTTGAGACCCAGAGCCTGCGGAGATATATACATGTACACAGATGTATGTATGTGTGTAAATGATAGTAAGGGAAATAGCATTTAATGCACGTTAAGGCTGGAAAAAGAAAACAATGCAGGTCTGGATGATACTTTCTAGTAAAACATGGGAGAAAAATCCAGCTGATATACTGTCGGGACAAACCAGCGTGCTGTTGTATAGAGAGGTCACTCCTGTATGCAGAAGTGCAACTGTTACCGTTGTATTTATTAAAGTGTGCGGGGTGTCACCGACGGCTACGATAAAGCTGTACTTTCATTAATGTCTGGATACATAATAATCGCGTGGCCACATCAAAATACCAGTTAACATAAGCAATCAAGGAACGATGCTAGGCCTCGCAGTTCTTCAACTCACCTAAAACGGTGGAGGGTTGTTTCTTGGTCACCGAAGATGTACCAAGTCCATACTCGCTCTCAAGTTCTTCTTGCTGTATCCGCGCCTGCTGTAAAATCTTTCGCGACAGACGCTCATCCACGTACTCGTCCTCATCCTCCTGACGGCGATCCCTGTTCTTCACCCGGTTAGTAGCCTTTACCGCATCTCCTTCAAGTATTTGATCGGCAAGAGCCAACGTCGGTACTTTTTTCTCCCCTCCGCCGCCTTTGGATTTCTTCACTTTCGGCATTTCTGCAACCGAGGTCACTTGTTTTAATGTAATTAGCACTAGACTGAATCAACGCACGAAAGCTTCAAGTATAAGCGTGCATTTAGCTGCCGTAAGGTGCCAGGCACGTGCGCTGAAAGTCACAACCCAAAACTCAGCGCAGTTACCGTCATCACGGTGTCGCAATAACTGTCGTCATTAACATGTCTCAGGATTTGTTCGTCATCAAAATGTTGAACCATATGCGAGGGCTAACCGACAACAAGAATATTCTATTGAACTTATGGAAAAAGGTAAAGTGAAATTTAAAACTACAATCTGTCATCGGTAACAACGACGGGGAGATGTTTTCGCTTTATTTTTAAATAAATGACTGTATATTGGAAGAACCTCTGGATATCTTAATTACATAGCTTACCTGGTTGAATTTTTACATATTACATATTTACAATATGCCTGTTATATAACCTTTAAAATAAACATGAGATGGAAAATGCATGTTCCCTACTCAAAAACTTGTTTTATCTCCTCAAAATGAACTACAGATGTGGCATCGCCGATCACCGGCGTCTTTGGATCTTCCGGTCGCGGAGCTACGTAACTTCCTGCCGCAGAAATGCTGCTCGTCTTTGAACTGGTGAAACATTAGTGGAGATTAGAAGTCGTTATATTGTAGGGATATGGGGGTGACTTGGTAAGTTAAGTTTTGCAAATCAAAACTCGAATTTACATGCCGCTCTTAAAAAAATCAATTATCTGTAACTAGGAGAGGGCTAGGAAAGAAAGAAGACTACATTCATATGTATGGACGTTTTGGATCTGGATTCCTTCATGGCATGAAAAGATTAATGTTGCATAACTATGAACATGTCAGAAAGCGATTGGGTTGTGGAAATAATGACACGCCGTACAAGGACAGTTATTTTCTTGCTATCCTAGCAGGTCATCGATAGCACGCTACGTGTGATTTTTTTCGGGTCTTGCGATCGTTCTATATATGTGAAGCTTGTGCATGCACGTGAATTTCACTGTCGATCTCCACATATTTCCTACTCACGTTGCTTTGCACATTAATAAGCTTTTATATAATTTGCATTTGTTTATTACTCGTATGTGTGTATATTTCCGCTTTTATGTTCCTGTTTTACATATCCAGTTTTTGACAGTGCATGTATAATAATTGTGTATAACTATTATATTACTAAATTGGTTGTGCTTCTTTGTTTCCTCATAGCTGCTTTTTTTCCTTTCAGTGTCTCCCAGGTCCCGGTGGCAGAGGGGAAGAGCGTACAGCAGACAGTGGACATTCTCCACAGGAAGCTGGAGCAGCTGGGTGCAGTGAAGCAGGGCAACTTCTGTGTGGATTGTGAGACCTACCATGCTGCGGGCACTACCAGCGGTAACTGCAGGGCTGGGGGGTGGGGGCAGGAGGTACACTATACCAAAAGCCGTCCTTCTGGGTGTAATTCTTGTTATGTATTTCATTCAGAAAGATTGCTGCTCATTCTTCTAAGATTCTTTCGGAAACAAGTTGCTGACCTATATTGCTAGTGAGAGGTGCAGATCTTTGGATGGCCACAGCTTTTGTACCTTAGAATGAGGCATATTTCCTAGATGGGTTCAGTGAATGGAGCCTTCTTCATACAATCACTGAAATAACTGTATGCTTTGTTGGTGCATTTCTAATATTCATCATATTTATTAATTGGTTTCAAAAAAGCTTTTGATGGGTCATATCAATCCACTCATTAAAATCAAAATAAATGGAATCAAGAAAATGAAGCTTAGAAATGTGAAAAATCCATTATGATTGGTTCCCATTGGGTTACACCAACTGTTGAATGACTAAATTCCTCTCCACCCTAAAGAACAGCACTGCTTGCTTTACCCCTGATTATTTTTCATTTTAGTTTGTCCTTCCCAGCTGTTATCAGGCTCTGCAGCCTTCAGCACCCCCACCCCCCCCATGACTGTGTGCTCTGAAAGCTGGGGGGAGGAGAGGTGGCTAAGCAGTATATCCTCTGCCAAACCAATTACCTGCTTTACACACTGCAGGCCATTTATAAACTGGCAAGTATGCTGGTACTGATTGGTGGAGCAAAGCAGCTATGAAATTTGAACGATGCGAGGGGTTGTTTTTTCCTCCATCATGCTTATGCTGCCCTTCTTCTGCCTTATGCAGGTCAGCCGCCCAAGTTTCTCTACGTGATGCACAACTCGGAGATGCCGCTCAGCTGCATGGCCATGTTCGAGGGCGGCCCCTGCCTCATCGCCGACGGCAACTTCGACGTGCTGATGGTGAAGCTCAAGAGCCACTTCCAGAACGCCAAGGGCCACAAGGTGGAGACGCGTGGGGCCCGCTACCAGTACTGCGACTTCCTGGTGAAGGTGGGGACCGTCACCATGAGCTCCAGCGCTCGTGGGATCTCGGTAGAGGTGAGCAAAGCCGAAGAAGAACAAATGATAGAAGTATAGAGTAGGACACGATATCACATTGCGATATAATTGCAATTACATACTATATATGCAATAAACCAGGTTTGTATATGACGGGCGTAAACATTTGTCTGGACGCCAGCTTTTCAGCACCATACGAACATTTACTTACATCCATAATTTGGTAAGCAGATTAACTGTAAAATATTAATGAAAGGCGTATTGTGACACCCAACATTTAAACAGTTAGTAATCTGTATAAATTTAGTGTATCCTTATGATTATTAAATTCAGTTAGCGCTGCATGCCGCATGATTCTGCTTTGGTATATCAGGAAAGCGATAAGAAGAGGTGGTGAGGAAAGGGATAGTTCAGCAGCCACAACATCTTTTAAAAGAGGAGATATTGTGGATAAACAAGGTAAAAAAAGACATTGGAGGTCCAACACATTTATTAACGCACAATATGCCGAATTTATACAGATTGCTAACTTTTTGGCTTCACAATGCACCTCTCATTAATATTTTAGGCAGGATACTAATCAGTTTACCAATTTGTGGGTGTAAGTAAATGCCCATATAGTAACAAAAAGCCAGCGTCCGGGCAAATGTTTCTGCCGTCTTCTGAAGCCCTGATGATCATTGCGCGGTGCCATATAATCAGGACGTGATATCGTGCAGCCCTAGAATGAGATAACAATACTTTATTGATCCCAGAGGTAAATGATTTTGCAGACATGAACGAGGTACAGAGTGTGCAGATACAAACATGTAGTGCAAAACAAGCATAGTGCAAACGATACTCAGGATATAAACAGAACATGGTGAAGGAAATATATAATTTATAGTGTGATGTATGTACAATTAAAAGCAGATACTACCAGACTTTTGCTTTGTTAAAGATGAAATGCTGCCCTGACGTGTTCTGGCTGGGAATGAGGGCTGGAACACTGGGGGGCGGCTCTTGTTGTGTCTGATGGCAGGAAGCAGGAAAGATCCCCAGTCATGCCTCTTCGATTGTTGCAATGAACTGGAATTGTAGAGGGTGCAGACAAGAGTTTCAAAGAAAAGTGCGACCGTGTTGTTTCTCCTTAGGTGCAGGTTGATATGGATGGATGGATGGATGGATGGATGGATGGATGGATGGATGGAAAGTAGATTTGTTAAGAAACTTAGGGTCAGGGGTGAGGCTGGTGGGAGTGCCTGCGTGTTCTGGAGATGGCTTGCTGTTTCATCCAGGGGTGTAATTTCTGCTGATGTTCCCCCATGCAGGTGGAGTACTGCCCATGTGTTGTGCCGGGGGACTGCTGGAACCTGATGAAGGAGTTCCTGCAAAGCTTTCTGGGCTCAAATGTCCCAGAGATGCCTTCTGTGTTTGCTGCCAAGCCGGAGGGACTCTATGCTCCTGCTGACTGCACCGACACCATGACTCAGTACTTAGAGCTGTTCAACAAGGTCCGCAAGCAGCAGGCTGTGCCAGGGAGTGGTGTGCGGTGAGATGGGGGGGGGGGGGGGGCAGACCCGGACAGGGGGGCATGGACATCCCACCAGAAAGAGCGATGGAAGGAGATCCAGCAGTAACAGCTGAACGGGAAGTCTGAAGCTTTGGATGGCGTAACCGGCTTTGCAAGCTCTACCAAACTAAATTTGGTGATGGCAGAGTCAACAGATTTCATATTTCTAAAACAGCACTTTTTAAAAAATTGGTGATCAGATATTATTGTGACATCATGAAAGCGTTTGCAGGTGTTGTGCATTTTCATATGTATTAAGGGGATTCAAAGAGTGTGAAATCTTGCAGCGTACTGTTGTTTACTGGCTGTTTCTTTTTCACGCTTTTTTCAGGTTATTAAATCATAGTAAAATATCTAGCAGCTTAGATGGTCACTGCTTTGTTGGTAGATTAGTTTTGTGTAAGACTTATTTTCACTGAATAAATTTTTTACGATTCAGTATCTCTGTGGTGTCATGTATAACTTTAAAAACAAGCATTTTACATTAAGCATAATATTAAACAAGTATGCATTTAGACTAAATTAAATGTTCCCAGGGGTGTGAATTTTTTTTACTTGATTCACTAAACTGGTATAAAGACATTGAGCATGTAATTTTAGATATTACATATACTTAGCAAAATGTGTATATGTAATGTGAAAAGTGTTTATAAATTGTTGCAATATTTGATTTAGTGTAAAACTGAATTGGACTGCAAAGAAAAAGCACTCGTAAATAAACAAGGGAGGACTGGATACGTTTCATAAGAAAATTACGTTTTGTTTGTGTTAAGGATAACGTGGTATAAAACGTTAATTTCTGTACCTGGCAGCAATATTTTACATGAGTATTGTCTAGTCTGGGTTAATAATTTCCCCACACGTGCTTAATTGTTCCCATTGTTTGGCTTGCAGCCATTTTAACCATATTCATCTGAACCATCTGAACACCTATACGAAGAATGGAATATACCTACGGGTACTGAGAATGCCGGTAGCTGGAAAGTGAGGCATTTACTTTTCCTAGCAATGGATTTTCGTGTTTTATTTTCCCGGCACAGTTGTGTATCGTTAACTTCCCCGTGCGAAGTTGCTCCGTTGCCTGGGCAGGGCCCTCGTGCCGGACACCTCCAGCCAATCGCAAGCGAGCTGAAGCACCGCGGGATCCACCCACCGAGCAGGTCCGCCGCGCGAGCCGCAGCTGAGGCTCTAAAACGCAGTTATCCATTTCCCCGTAGCTGCATTCCCTCCTCCTTCCTTCCCCTCCCTTCGTCCCCCCCCAGAGATGAAAGCGTTGTTTCACGACGCGACCAGATCCTCTCAAACTGGTCCTGCATACTCGGCGTCCTGTACGCTAAACTCTGGTAACCGAGGACTTATAAATGACAAAAATATATTAAAAAGTACGAGAGTGCAAAGCGACTTGTCGCAGCGGCACGTTTACTACAGAGCCGGCATAATTATTACAGCTAATATAGTAAGCTCGGTGCGGCCCGAGCTCGTTTGAACCCTTTTAACCTCTCCCGTAATCAATAGGATGATCGACACTGCGCCGACCAATGGGAGCCGGCCTTTTCCGGAAGATTGATCACTTCGGAGCCAATCAGAGTGACTTGTTACCGTCTCCACAACTAGTTCGGTTGTCTCGGGGACTGTGACAGCTCGCGCGTGCAGATGATGGCGGTAAATAAAACCCTACACAAAACCATAAAAGACGCATATGTGTTTAAATAAAAAAGAAAGGGGCAGAAACTCCAAATGCGTAGTGCATGCCCATTACTTCTGTTTGATGTCTTACCAGTGTTGTAAATGGAAAGAGTGAAATCTTTTAAAGTTCTGAGTTGCATTCTCTGCCCCCCTGTCTCTTTGAGAATCAATTACTTTAATCCGCGCGGATCTTCTGTTGTTTTGTTTAAAGACTGACATAAAAGTTGACTCTGAATAACATCTCTAGAGACGGCCGGGGCGCCCGGCGGACGCGCGTTTTCCTTCGCCCGCTTGCCCGGGCCGGACCGCTGGAAGTTGACGACCGTCTCTCGCCGGGGGAGAGTTCAGCCGCAGACTGAGAGTGGTCTTTGTTCTGGTAAGTGGCTAACTAGCCATCGAGGCTGCACGCATTGTCAGGTAAACGAGGCAGCCGGCTGGTCTCGTCTTGGGACGGGTGTTGCATGAGTGAGGTTCGTTATTTATTAATTTATTTGCATTTGCTTTACGGATGGCCGTCAACAAAGGCGCCAGCTAAGATCATCGGGGAGGGAAGCTTGGAAAGGAAAAAAATAAAAATTGAGGTGCCGGTAATGAAAACGGGGTAAAGCGACATGGGGGTGGTAGTCAGCGGCAGTGATTTTTTTGGGGGGGGAAGTTTTTTTTAATGGCATGCAGAGGCTGCTACACGCTAACCCTCTATGTTACAGGGCGACCGGCAGCAAACGCCTTTTGCGTGGCTTCGCTCCCTTTACTTCGCTAACACTCGCTGTTTTGTTTGTGACGAGTTTCGCCGGTCGGTCATTTTTCTCTGTTGCTTGTTCGTTTTGTAGTTTGTGGAGTGACTGTGGGTGCACGTAGGTAGCAGCTGGCCGGCAGAAAAGGCGTTTTTAAAGAGAGAATCGCACTGAGTCGGGAGTATGGATAAGGTGACCCAAACGCACGTTGTCTTTTGCGAGCATCGTGCGAAAGCAGCCGGAGACCTTTTCATGGCCTTATTGCCATCGCATAGTTCGGTTAGTTCGCCTGGACCCGCCGCCTGGCCCCTCGTTCTTGCGCCGGGATTCCCGTGAACGACACTGTTGTCCACTACATGTCCACCATGTGTCCGGTGTTTCGTCTTCTAAACGTGTTTTTCTCATCCTGCAGCTGAGTAAATGTGTTTTCTGGGACGTGAAGGTGTCGTGACAGATGGACAGCGAGGTCTTCTGAAGGTTTTCCGAAGTTGCAATGTTTTTGGAGCACGCCTCTGTTTTAAAGCACAAGCAAACCTCTTTATACTGTAAGCGGGCTTCCTTCGCATTTGCCCATTTTACACTTTAATTCAATTGTTGATATTTCTGCACATTTGACCAGCAGTTGAACGCCTCGATTTGGGACCAGTGATGCTTTGGTCTCAGATTCAGTAAGATATCCACTCTACTTTCGATCAAGAATAGGTGTAGATTATCCACTATTATATTTTATTTAAAATTTCCCAGCTAAATATTGAAAAGTGTGAATATTGTGTGTGCCCTGTAATGGATTGGCTTCCCACCTAAGGAGTCTCCTGCCTTGTGCCCTATCCTTCCTGAGATCAGCTCCCAGGATTACACCGATTCTGCAGCAGAGACAAATTTATGAAGACTGATAGATGAATGGAAAAGAATTTGTCTGCCTTGCCCACTTTGGCTGATTTAAATTTAACTGTTTTTCTTGTTCCTGTCTTTCTGCAGTATGAACCTTAGCAAGGCGCAGGGGCGTGCGTCCTGAGAGAGATCGCATGTGCATGTGCAGCGATGGACCGCTGTAAGCACGTGGGGCGTCTCCGGCTGGCGCAGGACCACTCCATCCTGAACCCGCAGAAATGGCGCTGCGTGGACTGTGGCACCACCGAGTCGGTGTGGGCGTGCCTGAAGTGCTCACATGTGGCCTGCGGCCGCTACATGGAGGAGCACGCCCTCGACCACTTCCAGGCGTCCCGCCACCCGCTGGCCATGGAGGTGCGAGAGCTGGACGTTTTCTGCCACGCCTGCGGCGACTACGTGCTGAACGACAATGCAGAGGGCGACCTGAAGCTGCTGCGGGCTGCCCTGTCCACGGTGCGAGGCGGGTCCACCAGGCGCGCCCTGCGCTCGCAGACGTCCGCCGGTGACTCTCCGCTACGTGGGGCCGAGGGCGGGAAGGCCGACGCCGGGGCCCG
>JAODLC010000133.1:18140826-18151490 GCA_026781145.1 Hippopotamyrus pictus
CGGCGCTGCTGCACAGGCGGCGCGTGTTGCTGGCCAGGGTCCTGCACGCCTGGCAGAGCCGGCAGCGGGACAGGCAGCGGCAGCGGGAGCAGGAGCTGGAGCAGCACAAGGAGGAGCTGCGGCGTCGCCGGCAGGAGGTGAAGAGGAGGGTCCTGGAGGAGCTGGCCAGCGTCCCTCCCAGGAAGAGCGCACGGCTGCTAACCCAGCTGCCTCGGCGTACGGCACTCATCCCCCGCAAGTTCCGCGACCCCCCGGAGCGGGTGCCCGTGGCGCGGCCGCACCCGGGTCCTCTTCTGAGCTTCCGGCAGAAGCCGCTCGACAGAGCCAGTTCTAGAAGGTTCCGCAAGCACTCCTCCACCAGCGCGGTGGCCCGCCGGAAGGTGGCGCCGGGTGTCACGGGGCTGCGGAACCTGGGGAACACGTGCTACATGAACTCCATCCTGCAGGTGCTGAGCCACCTGCAGAAGTTCCGCGAGTGCTTTCTCACGCTGGACCTGTGCGAGACCGAGGAGCTCCTGGCCAAGACGAGGCGCTCGCAGGGCACACGGGTGGTGTCGGGTGGCCTGGTGAACAGCGCCCCGGTGTCGAGGGGGACTCTCGGCCGCGTGGACAAGCTGGGGAGCGGGGGGTGCCTCACCGTAGGCGGCAAGCAGGGCCTGAGGCCCAGCCTGAATGCTGCCGAGCTGGTCCAGCCCAAGGAGCCGCGATCCTCCACCCGGCACCAGATGTCGCTGTGTCATGAGCTGCACACCCTGTTCCGGGTCATGTGGTCGGGTCGCTGGTCACTGGTGTCCCCGTTCGCCATGTTGCACTCCGTGTGGAACCTGATCCCGTCCTTCCGGGGCTACGACCAGCAGGACGCGCAGGAGTTCCTGTGCGAGCTGCTGGACAAGGTGCAGCAGGAGCTGGAGTCGGAGGGCACCAGGCGAAAGATCGTCATCCCCATTTCCCAGCGCAGGCTCACCAAGCAGGTGCTCAAGGTACTCAACACTATCTTCCATGGACAGCTGTTGAGCCAGGTGAGTATTCGCCGTTTCCCGGCCCCGTCAGATGTGTGACTGATAACGCACCTAGGTCAGTAATGCCATCTGCGCATTGCTCTGCATGACATACACATAAGCAGGCAAGTCGCAAGGCTCTGAAAGCTTCCATGGAGACCATCGGCCTTCTAAAGGCTCTACACGACTTTCTGTGTGCTGTCCTTGTGCATTGAGAGCACTTGTAACATACTGAAGAGTTTTCCTTTGAGTGATTCCTTTACATCAAGGGTAACCAGTGTTATCCGCAAAGGGCCGGTGTGTATGCAGGTTTTTGGGATAACTTGTAGGTCAGCTATTCAAACCCAGGTGTGAGGACTCTTCAGCCAATCAGTCCTCTAATTAGTAATCTAATTAGGGAGTCGCAGCGAAAACCCGCATACACACCGGCCCTTTGCGGATAAGATTGGCTACCTCTGCTGTACATCTCCAAAAGAATTATTATTGAAATACGTTAAATCTTCCACTAAACATCAGCTTAATATGAATTGTTATAGGATTGTGAACAAGTGATAAAGGTTTATGAATGGCAGTTTGTCCAACATTCCCTGATCTCTGATTTACATTTTTGAATAGATTTATGCTTTCCTTTGTCTAGCGCTGTGGGGGGGAGGGGTAGTGGCAGAGTAAACCTGTACAGGTGCTTATTGTGATGAGTAGAGGTGCTGCTACAGCTGCTGCACCCTGCATATGGGTTCAGTGTGAGGCATGCAGGTGGGCTGATCTGGTTCTGTGTCCTGAAGTTTACATATTTCAAGGATGCACTGCTGTGACTTTGGTTTCTGTCCTTTTACATGGGTATGGAATTTTTTACGATCTCTAACTGCCTTTCTGAGCATTTAGAAAATTGCTGGTTTTTTTTTTTTATATACCTCTGAGTTGTATCAACAGATTAGTGAAGCAAATTTGATCATTGTTGAGTATGATTAGAAATGAGGTTAATATTATGGGTTTCTTGAATTATCTTTAGAAACACAAGACAAAATGTAATATCGGTTATGTATGAATCATTTGCCCATAAACAAAAGGCTCGTTTTAATTTCCACTAATGCACTTGTCTGGGAATAATCAGACAACAGATAGGCTGGCTGTGATTATGTTTCGCTTCACAATTTTATACGAATGATTTATTTTTCTTAGAAATTGCTAAGGAAATGATTTTATCTGGGCTCAGGTAAGATAATTTAAACTTTGATTAACGCAGTATTTCGTTGAATGCTCCAGTAGAATTCTGGGTAGCGATATGAGCGGTAGGTGTCTGGCCGGTTCGCTGGTCGCTGTCCCTCATCGCTGCTCCGTCTCTTCCTGGCTCTTCAGGTGACTTGTCTGTCCTGTAACTACAAGTCGAACACGGTGGAGCCTTTCTGGGACCTGTCTCTTGAGTTCCCGGAGCGGTACCACAGCGTGAGCAAGTCGGCCAGCGCTCTGGCTTGCCGCCGCAGCTGCTCGCTCACTGAGATGCTGGCCAAGTTCACCGAGACCGAGGCCCTGGAGGGAAGAATCTACGCCTGCAACCACTGCAACAGTCAGTACTGCAGCTCTCTTGTGCTGCTGTCACCGGCGCTCTGTCTTTCCGTTGCGATATTTGGTGCAGTCCGGCTGGATTTGTTGATGGTTTAAGGAACACATGGCCCTGTGAACCAGATCCAGATCTCATTAATGTTGACTGTAAGTTGTTATGAAATGTTTATATTTTTAACAATATAAGTTCTGAATCGGACGTCAAAAAGATGCGGGTAACCTGTTAGGTTAATCAGGTTAACTGGGCATTTCTCCACGGTGAGCTGTTGTCGCTGCTTTTGTCAGGTAGAATGCCAGCATTAGCTTTCAGGAACCCAGGTTTCATGTTTGCTGCCTTGTTAGTCGTCTTAAGCTCATTGATCCACAGTGTTTTGGTTAGTTCAGCGGTGCTGTGGAGGAGACCACAGTCGCAACAAATCATGACAGCTGCTCCTGCTTTCTCATGTTGTTGATGCAGGGGGAGGACTTGCTATTGTTCAGTTGCTTTTCCTAGCATTTAACAAAGCCAGAGTATGCTTATTGGCAAGGACTGATGTAACTGGTATGCACATGCTGTGTATGGGTTAAATTGTATGGTCATTTCTTGTCGTAACAGCGCAAACGCATATACAATAAGTACGCGGCTGCACACCAAAAATGCGTACAGTCATGCAGCGCATAACGGCGGATTACATACATGATTCTAGTCCCATAAGATTATAATGATACTGGAAAATTCCCATCGCATGTTAAATTCTGATCTAGACATACAAACCATCTAAGTTATGCCCCTGTATGTACACAGTCACTACTGTACACACTGGGAGCACCTCCGTTTTGGACCCATTGGTAGAAATGCAAAATTACCAGCACTGTAAAGTTACTGCGAGAATTCCACAGTCACAAAGACCTCTAATGCATGAGTGAGGCTGGTTGCCGAGAGAAAGATGCACGTTCCAGAGCCTAGACTACTTTAATAGTAAAGACATACTATGCATTTACTCTAACATTGCTAAAATGTGTGTTATATGATTTTATGTGATCCAAATCATTTTCGGTATTGATTTTGGCTTTTCTGCAAGTTTCTGCAGTATTTCAGTATTTTAATTGCTCATGGCCAACTCGCAATTAAACCATGTGAAATGCACAGTTGTGAAGGAGTTACTGAATAGCGTTTACAGTGATGTTCATCACATAATACTTGATGATGATAGCTGTTACTGGTTAATGCATTTACTATACCGTACTTATGAATCATTATTTAAGCTAGGTGTGTAGTAGGCTATACCATCTGGGTTTGTAAGTACACAATGTAGTGTTTGCACAATGACAAAATTGCCTAACAACGCATTTCTCAGAATCTAACCCTCTAGCTGATCGATGCATGACCGTATTTACGTATCAGTTATGTCAAGCCTGGCCTTTCTGCTTTGTCCTAAAGCCTTATGCTTCCGTAAACATACAGCTGCTGTAACCTATGTTTTTATATATAGTTGCCTATTAATTTGGAGGACAATTTTCATTGTTTCTGCAAGGAAATGGCTGGTAACCTGTCCTAGACTGTGCAGCCAGTGGCCTGCCTCTTAGCAGACGGTCCACAAATAAGATCTCTAATGACAAAAAGGAAAGAATCCTGGATTTATTGCACAAAAAGCATCACTTAACATTCTCGCTTACTGTGGAGTTGCACCTGTAATTACCCTGCAACAAATGGTGCACAAATCCCTAATTGGGCAGTTACCTTCTGTCTAAACGAACAATAAAATGGGCACTAATTCTAATGAGGTTTCATATTTGGGGTGAGCCAGGGGATTTTTACTAAAACAGGCAGTACTGGAAGGTTTTCCTTTTCCAAATTAAAAATAAAAAATCTGGTAGTATTTGATGAAAAAACACATCTTACCATAAATACAGACCAGTTTCTGCATTTTTTTTTTATGAGTGGGGTTTACGTATTTGACTGATTCCAGCTTGCAGTCTTGTAAATTGGCAACCTCACCAGCTAGCAACCAAACTGCTGAGCGTGGGTTACGATTGGTTAGCTGTCCCGTTTGTGCAGAGTGCAACGAGGATTAGCAAGGATTAGCAGGATTTTGTGGGAACCGCATTGCTGCAGTTAATGATCTTCTCTCCTAGATTTTGCTGTTCTTATCTTAAAACACTGGGAGAGGGAAAAGACATAGTCTCCTCTCTTTATTTAATGTACGCTGTGACATTTTGATCTCCAGGATTATGACTCAGTTTCTAATGCCAGTATGCTGCACATTCAATAAAAATATTTAGATAGGTTTAGTTACATCAAAATATATCGCTCCATAATCTGCCATACTGTCTTTTATGATTTATGATAATAAACAGCATTAATCAAACTTTGACATGATGCACCAGTTGGGCTACTGTGGTTTTTATTATTTATGCAAATAAATGATCTGTAGCTTAAAATGCACCAGTGGAAACCTCACGTTTTTAGTGTGTCCCTGAATTGCAGATTATTTCTGAAGCACATGCATAAATTAGACATGCTAATGACTTCATAGATTACGAGCATCCAGTGCAGGGGTGTGCAGAGCTTGTAATTAATTTTTAATTAATGCCCTATAAAAGGAGTGTGTCTTTATTCAACACTGTTATTCACTGTATACAGCTGAAGTTTGAATGATTCTTTCAGGCAGAATTTATTTCTCTTAAGTGCTTGTTTTGTCAATGTGTACCGTTGTTATGACGTTATGTATTCGCCTCTTCTTTGTGCCCTTGGTAATCAATCGCTGATCAGTACTTTGCATGTATTGTGTCGTTTATCAGAATCTTTAGCCAGAATTGTAAATAGTAACTGGAAAATCTCAGATTTAAGACGGATCGTGTACTGCTCCACTTGAAACACTATCCAGGGAAATTCAGATACCACTTTCAGTTTTGCGTTGATTATGTAGAGGCTTGATACGTATATGGAGTATCTAGAATTCAGGGACAGTGGAAGGTTTTACACTTTGTGTGAGAAATTGTAAGTTTTTCAGTTTTTTAAAGCGTGTAGCCTATATCACGGAC
The DNA here is from genome assembly GCA_026781145.1 of Hippopotamyrus pictus. Taxonomy (NCBI): domain Eukaryota; kingdom Metazoa; phylum Chordata; class Actinopteri; order Osteoglossiformes; family Mormyridae; genus Hippopotamyrus; species Hippopotamyrus pictus. The sequence continues at coordinate 18,146,409 of JAODLC010000133.1, forward strand.
TGCATCTGTCTTTCTTGTGTGCATTGGTTTTGGTGTAATTTCATCAATCTATGAAATTATTTTTAAAAGGCCGCAAAAAGAATTCAAGATCTAGGCTTGTGTGTCACTTTTGTAGTTTTAAGCAGCAGGTTGCAAGGTGTAATCATACCTTAGGTTGACACAGATATTAGTACAATAACACCACTATTTCGAAACGGAATTAATGCAACTGTGATTGTATTCTTAGGTATTGTTTGAGAAATGGCAGTAAAAAAGGGAGGGGGGGATTTGCCGGTGGCTTGATCGTTCCGTTTCCATATAGTGTCTCGGCAAGTCCTCCTTTCTCCCTAATTACGGGTGGCCCTGCCTGATGGTAGTTCATATCCTGCTCTTTATAATATAAATATTTAACTTGCAAGGTGAAAAAAAACTATTATTTTAATGTTGGAATCGATTCTTAAATTCAGATCAAAAGAATCTGTACTAGCCTGTCTGATGACAAGGGGCATATTAAGCTATTTGCAGCTGTTCTGGTTGTTTGTATTTGTTGGTTTTTCCGAAGTCTTTTTTAAGGTTTTGTAATGTATGCCGCATGGCTTATGTTAGGCTCTGGCTATTAATCTCATTACTTGATTTATTGACTGATCTGTATGTAGTCAGAAAAATGTCTAAAAAAAAAAAAAAACGTAAAAATAAACAATAAGCTCTGTTTTTCCTGTTTCTGTAGTTAACTGATAATGTTGCTGCCATGTTCTTATAAGTTTTGCTTATCCTGAAGTAGCATTAAACCCTCTTTCTGGGATACTCCCCCATAGTTATTTAATTGATATAGATGGATACATCCAAAGCTTTTTCACCATCTGAAATGGCCAGTTTTTTGGATGTATACAGTATATTCACCTTTTTTCACACTTGTTTGCTCAAAAGAAACAAGAAAAACTTCTTGTCAGTGCTACTTGTGCTTGTCGCTAGTTGGGCAGTCAGTTCCTGTCAGTATGCAAACTTCTCAATCAGTTGCAAAAGAATTTGCGCCATGTTTGGTGAGAAAGTTATCCGTCCATCAAATTCGCATCCACATGTTTTCACAAATTAGTGTTTCTTGATGTTTTATTTGGTACAGGGATGTGATGCCCAAATGCAGCGCTGTTTTCTTTCACTAGTGATTTCATGGTAATTGCAAAAAATTAATAGTTATCATTGAGGAGGTCTAGCAGTGATTTTATTATTCCCACGTTTGTTTTCAAGAGCTGAAATACCGAAAAGCTGGATTTTATTTATATATTTGCTCCATGCTGATTGGACAGCACCTTTCCCTTGAGTTCATGTGCATATTCTTGTATCTCTAGTATTGCTCATTTGTGCCCAGGTTATGGGAGATACTTGATGTAGTTAAGTCATTAATGCGAATTCAATAACTCACAAACAATTAGAAACAAAAGTAACCATGCATAAAGAACACTGAAGCTCACATCTTATTTCTCTTATCGTTGTCATTCATGTGTTGCCTTGTGGGTTTGCTAATTTTTAATTGTGTTTCAGGGAAGAGGCGTAAATCGTCCCATAAGCCACTCGTTCTCACAGAGGCGTGTAAGCAGCTACTCATCTGTCGGTTACCTCAGGTCCTGCGGCTACACCTCAAACGATTCCGGTGAGTTGGTCTCTCTCTTTCCATCACTGCTTCCCCCCCCCCCTCCCCCCCCCCCCCCCCAGTCAGTATTCTGTACTGTCCGTCCCCAGTCCCCTCCAGTGACGGTGCACCGCATTCTCTCTTACAGGTGGTCAGGACGCAACCACAGGGAGAAGATTGGTGTTCACGTAGCGTTCGACCAAGTTTTGAACATAGAGCCCTACTGCTGCTCGGAGTCCTCATCCTCCCAGATGAGGAAGGGCCTGACCTATGACCTCTCTGCCGTCGTCATGCACCACGGCAAGGGGTTTGGCTCAGGGCACTACACTGCTTACTGCTACAACACCGAGGGAGGTGAGTAGACTGTGGGGGTTAACTGTGGGAGTGGCAAATGGCTGCTTGTCAGTTAGCTATTTTGAGCTAATTCCTTCCCCCATATCCCGGCTGTAGATCCCTAGTCTTCTGGCTTCAGGCCCAGATGTGACTCTGCCGCTTTTCATGTGTCAGTGTATCTGCTGCTGACTGTAACCTCTAACTGTCTCACTGTTGGCGTGTTTAAGGTTAGGAAGGATTTGCTGGCAATTATGAACATGATTAATCCATTTTAATATGACAATAGTTTGATGAGGGGAAACAAAAACAGATATTATTTTAGTTTATGTAAATCCATATAAAATGCATTAAAAATAAAAATCATGGTGTTTTTGAAAAGTAAGGAATGCAAAATAGGATTTAGATAAAAGAATTGTTTAATTGTTCTGTAATTCCTGGCCCATGCCACATTTAATCTTGGCTTTTTGTGGTATTTCTGGATATTTGTTCCTTGACATAAGGACACAACCTTGCACAGCAATGACTCCTCCCTCCTCCCTCCTCACCCCTCCTGCAGGTTTCTGGGTTCACTGTAATGACTCAGAGATGAACGTGTGCAGCGTGGAGGAGGTGTGCAACACTCAGGCCTACATCCTGTTCTACACTCAGCGATCTGCCCAGACCGATGTGGCCTGATATCCCCCATCAGCCCCCCCAGGCTCATCCCCCACAGCTGGGCAGCCTGGTCGGGCAGGACAGGCAGGAATCATCAGTACAGCGGTTCTGGTTTTACGCACGTTTAAAATGCGCGGTTTTTAAACGACACCATATATCCTAAAGGATATATATTTTTTAATTATGTGGTGCGAGTCAAAATAACAAGAATCGCATAGTTATGCCGTTTTTATTTTTCGTTAAGGGAAAAACAGGTGAAACTTGAAGTGCGCACGTGTTTCCAGGACACAATTCGTGTAAATGGAGAGCCCTCTGTATCTTTTTATGTACTGGGGGGGTGGGAATCCTGACTAATAACCCAGCTGGACCCACATGGCCAGTTACCAGAAGCCACTTTGGATTTGGTTAGGCTGGTGGCTCTTGTGTGTGGGTCAGGTCAGGTCAGGGTCCGGTGACCTTAGGTTGGGGGAACAAGACGTAGCTTTGACATTGTGTTAAGGATGGTGCGAGTGTGATATATACAAATCAGGAATTCTGCAATTTTTGTACTGGAATGTTTTCTACACTGCTGTTTTTCTTTTTTTAATTATTTTAAAATTTCTGGAGTCCTAAACATCGTCTTCTCAGACACGAATGGTTACAATTGCTGTTGTTGACATAGAAAATAAAAATTTGCTTCATGAACTGTAAGTTATAGTGACGTCTTGTGACATCGGGCATTCAGTTCACACACTACAGCTGTACTACCTGTTCGGTGCTGGGTTTCCGGTGGAGCTTAATACAGCCAGTGGCTGCTGGTTTTCCAGCCTGTGTTCTGCATGATAGGAGCTCTTGATAAGGTCCAGCGGAACCATCGGGAGGCTGCCTGAATGAAAAACAAAACCAAAAATTAAACAAAAACAAACAAATCTGTCTTGTCATCTGCATATGATTTTGCATGCGATCACTAACCTACACTGCGTGGACAATGAGCACCGGTCCCTCAGGCAGCTAGAACTAGTCTGGTCTGTGGTTTAGCGCCTAGGTTCATGAATAATACATTTAATTTTCATAGTGGTTTTCAAGAACCCAAAGATGCGAGAAAACAGACGAGAGAGACTGAAAGAAACATCCATCCATCCATCCATTTTCCAACCCGCTTATCCTACTGGGTCGCGGGGGGTCCGGAGCCTATCCCGGAAGCAACGGGCACGAGGCAGGGAACAACCCTGGATGGGGGGCCAGCCTACTGAAAGAAACAACAGCTCAATATTACTTGTATAGCTCATTTAAAAATAATTCTTAATCCGAAGTGCTGTACAAAAAAAGAGAATTAAAACTTACAGGACATAAAACATAAAACCAACTCAACTGCTATTTAACAAAAAGAAGTTTTATGCCATGATTGAAAAGTGATGCATATTTTAATTAAGTTTAGATAGTAATGACAGATCGACGACAAATTAAAACCACTGGAACTATTAAAGCATTAAAAGCTAAAAACATCAAACAAACCCAAATGCTAAGGACTAAAAATGAGTTTCAAGCCATGACTTAAAAGTGGTAATGCAGGGAGACTATTCCACAGTCTGGAGCAGGCAACAGGCGACGAGTGATCACCTTTCCTCCTTAGATTGGTCCGTGGGATTGAAGAAAGCATTTCATTAAAGGATCTAAACCACTGAGGAGTGGAATTAGAGTCAAGAAGATCGGAAAGCAACTTAGTAATGAAGAAATAAATAGTAGGTTAAAGAATTATTTCTAATTAAGGTTTTTTTGTTAATTCGTTTGAAAGTTGTTTTAGTGTCCATGCATGCAACATATATCAGACCCTGTTATACACCGTGCACTTATTCCAGTATTGGTTAATGGTTAAGCCATAAAAGTTCATTCAAATGTTTGAGATCATGGCACCTTATTTGTCTGGTAAATGAGCAAATTCTGAATATGAAAGCAAACTGCTGCTTATCCCTCCACTGGTTTCAAAATAGTAACAGGTATATTTATTTAGGAGAAGCTTTTGTCCAAAGTGAGTACATATGAGCCCGTTGGTACGTTACCAGCATGCCCATGTCAAGGGGGCAGCTAGGCACCAGTGCGGCTAGTCTAAGCCTCCATTGAATGCCCAGTAACAAGTGCAAGTTAACATCAGGGCAAGAGATGAACTTCTTCAGTGGGATGTTTCACACAGTGGTTAGATCTCCAAGTAGCAGTGGCTTGCTGACGGAAGCGAACAAAACAGAATGTACGCATTCATTAGCAAAATTAGGCTAACCATTAATTTGAAAATGGTTACCAAATGTTTTAGTGTGTGCTCACCCATTCATAGTACCTTGATTAAGAAGATATACCTTTCAATTAAATAACTACAACGTTAAATGAAATTCCAGATGATAAATGCATGTTAAACCAACTACCACTACATCATCACTATTATTAAGGGTCCAAAGCACGAAGTGCTTATGGACCATTATTGTTTTTCTTAGAATTTTTCTCTTTTATTAAGGGTC
>JAODLC010000133.1:18161577-18173917 GCA_026781145.1 Hippopotamyrus pictus
TGTGTATGTATGTGTGTGTATGTGTGTATGTGTGTGTGTGTGTATGTGTGTATGTGTGTGTGTGTATGTGTGTGTGTGTATGTACACATGTGTGTGTTAATTTACTCAACGGGGCACGGAGGGTCCCGAACACGTTCATGTCAATGAGGCCTTTGAAGGCTATGAGGCTCTCAGACAGGTCAGGGTATCTATGGTGTTTGTGTAATAATTTATTTGTTGACAAAAAGTCTTTATCTATCTGTGTTTGTCTTCCAACTGCTCATTCATTACAGGATGATGAGGACTCTAAAAGGAACAAAAACTAACAAAAAACACAAAGCAAAACATTGTGTACTGGAAGATAGATGTCTGGATAAAAAATAACTTTCCACAGCCCAAACACTAGGGAAAAATAATCCAATCATTGACACATTTAATAATGCTTAATATTATTTCCAAAATAAATAGCATATGCGTTGAGTTTAAAAAAATGACTTTTTTTGTGTGCGCGTTCATTTATACACTAGTGCTGAAGGTATATAATTTATAAAGGTAACCTAATCTGTGTGTGTGTGTGTGTGTGTGTGCGTGCGTGCGTGTGTGTGTGTTTGAGAGAGAGAGAGAGAAGACAAATAAGCTTTTAAAATAAACCAAGTGCCTAACCAATAAGATCACAGCTCTTTAGCAGCCCTCAGCAGTCGGCTATGAATGAATTATGATCTCGTGAAGTGTAATAAATCAGTTAGGTGAGATGGGTCTATGTAAATCTCCGCGCATAGACTTCAGGAAACATTGACGTTTCCAGCACGTTCCGGCACCCTGTAAACCCTCAGGAGCCAAAGGTGCTGCTCCAGCCACCTGAGGAGGTCCTACAGCCTCCACAACACAACACCCATTCAGCCAGTCCCTGTTCCGTTTTTAGAGCCAATTTCGCGCATTGAGGGTTTGGGGCGCTGAACATGGTATTTGTTTGCCAAAGAGTGGCTGTAGAGGAATGATGAGGATGAGGACGGTCGCAGTGGTGAAACGGGAGTGCCGAGGTTATTAAACGTGCAAATCTGTCACTAAAGACGCGATGCAGGCAAATCCCAGCATGGCCCTCGGCTCGCCCCGAAACAAAGGGAACGTCAGGCTGAGGCAGGCTGCGCTAAGAGCCCACTGAGGGGGAATGGGCATCAAAGGCAGCTCCACGTCAAACCCTGCAACGAAGTGTTAAGCAAAAAGGGTTATAGAAAGAATGGTTCAAAGAGGAAAACAGACGACAGGGGGACAGCAGAGCCGGAAGGGGGCTGCGCGGGGGGAGCCGCGGACGCCGCGGATCAGGCACTGGCAGTCGCTTCCTGGCGGTACAGGCACACGAATAAATACGACAGATGAGTCTGAAACAAGATGAGTCATGAGCGGACGGATCGGCTGTGGAGGGGGGGGGGGAACGCTCAGGAAACGTTACCATACTGTTTAATCCCAGGCTACCGAGGGTCTCAGATGTCTGTCCGCTGCTCCCATCCTCCCCTCAGCATCTCCCGCGATCAGAGGAAGCCCCTCCTGCCTGGATCCTTCTTCCTGTCCATCTCTCTGCGCTTTGTCTGCCATTGTTTACAGCAAACATGCTTGTAGAGCTGCCTGCCTCTATCCTGTTAGCTCTCTGGCTTATGCTCTCTCTCTCTCTCTCTCTCTCTCTCTCCCTCCCTCCGTATTTCTCTCGCTCCCTCGTTGCTTCCCTCCCTCCCCTGCTTTCACTCCCTCTCTCTCTCACAGTCTCCCGGTGCAATGACCTTATCCTTCATATAAGCCTTCTTTGACACACAGGGGATGTGTGTGGAGTGTGAGGTTTGGTAGAACAGAGGGAAGGGGGTGTTAGAGGGGAGGGGGGGTGTTTGGCTGTTAATAGGGCATCGTGCAGATTTATGCAGATATGTTGGTCAGCTGGCGGGGGGGAGGCACAATATTCCTCAAATCCCTTGCAGAGATTTGGGAGATTACAGTGTGTGTGCGTGCATGTGTGTGTGAAGCTGATTAGACTCCTAACTGGCTCCGCCCATTTTTGCTCCAGTTCTTTTTTCCTGCCTGTCAGACTGGTGTACAGCAGAAGCCAGTATAGCCGCAAGAACCCAGATGTGTAGAAAAGGCAGTAATTCAAAACCCCGCTTTGCTGAATTGTGTATTGTGTCCTCTTCAGCCTTCTCCTAGCAATTGTCCCCTAAGGAAAACACAGCATTTTTGGCATCAGGCACAGGCTGGGGAGGGGGGGGTGTCAGGCTTAAGCTGGGGAGTAATGGGGAAATAAGTAAGTGGCAAAATTAAATGATAATATGTAAGAATTAATACTGCATGTAGAGCATGGTTGCTTTAGCCCGCGCACCTGCACCTGCCGTCCAATCAGCATCGGGATCTTGTTTTATCGTTTTCCCAGAACATTTTAAAAAACGATAATTCCAGCATTTTGAGCTTTCAGAGATGCAGGTGGCCCCGCAGCCGGTCCCTTTGAAGGCTGCCCCCTGTGGGGGTGACTGTCATCTCCCCCCCCCCACCCAGCCCAGCTGCAGCTCTGCCCAATCCCCAGCCACCCCCACACCGTATATTTTACTCTACATGCCCAGCGGCACTTATCAAGACGGCCCCGCAATCATTTTTTCCACCCATTCACTTTTACCCAGAAAAATAATTAAATCAGATGTTGCCTAAATAATCGCTCAGAAATTCTTAAAATAGCCAACAGAGAAAGCTCATTTCTAAAACCCATTCATGCAATTTGATAGTAATTCATCCCTCTATCCATTTTCCATAACCCCAGATGCCATGCAGAGCTGTGGTGAGCCAGGACTGTAGGCCAGATAGCACAGAACATGAGGAAGGGAACAGGGAGGAGGGAATGTTAGTCTGTCACAGGGAACACGCTTACACACTATGGGCCATTCAGAAACACCTGCATCCAGTCACAACAAAGCTATTTTCAAATATAAATGTATGCGATACAGAAAGGGGAAAATTATTAAGATGGTACATGGAACATCAATGGAAATTATGCATATATGATATTACATTTTGATTTCTGCATACATGAAACATAACTGTATTAAGATTCAAAAATGCAGACTTTTATAGAAAGAGCTGGGTATAGCTCTGTGTCTGTGCCTAACTGGCTGCGGGATCAAATGTTCTGGCTGGCAGAGTAATCACATACCCACCGGGGTCTTGGAAGGCCCATAACCCCAGAGGCTTCCGGAATGCAGCCCGACCCTGCTGGCTGAACCTGCTCTCTGACCCCAGGCTTTCCTCACCTGTGTGTGACTTTGGCCAAAAGCAGCAGCTGGATAAATAATCAGAGCAGAGAAGAAGGTGCTTCATCCAGCTGTGTGATAACCCGCAAACTGCTTTACATTACATACTGTAAATAAAATGTTGTCTTGGACTAATAACCAGGTTACAGTGACTGTACCAATCAGATGTTGACAGCATGGAAAATTTTGACTGACATTGTGATCAAACTGTTATTTTTACCACAGACGTGACATTTAAAAACGTAGCCTACAAAGATTTTTTTACCACGGAAACTTTTGTCCATATTTGAAGTTGACGCTTCCTGGCACCAGTAACTGGTTTACACTGCTTAAGTTTTCGCTCCTTGTATATAAGCAGTTAGCTTAGCGAGTTAGTGCAGCACGGAAATATTCACAATCCACTTTAAATCTCGGACATGGTTTCCAAATTAAAACTACAAGCATTTCAAGGAGACTCACTGATCTATCGGGTGAAGGTGATTCACTTTTAAATGAGCAAATCCATGAAATCAATATTTACATATAGCATGAATAGCTGTGGTAACTGGTTATGTAAGGGTTAATTTACACCAAGCTATGCATTATACATTTTAATTGCATAATTGCAGGAGGCAAAAAAACAGCTGCTGAGCAAAGGAATGCATTTAAAAATGCACGATGCATGGTTTGGAGTGCATTGTCCCACTGATACCACGCTTACCATGCGCTTGACTTACATTTTTGCATCTAAAGACATTATTTGCACATTTACAAGCCAAAAACACATTTATTAGAAGAACTGCACTAGTGGCCAAGATTGTAGAAACGCTACCAATTTTTAGGGATCGCAGAACTTTATTCCAGTTACTTATTAGATCGTCCAATGTATGATATTTGTAAGCATTCTTTGTTTATAAACATTACCGCCAATATTCGTGTAATAATTTTTAAAACGTAAAGCCAAAAATGCAAGGTGTCTCCACAATTACAAGCACTAGTGTCATTCCTCTGGCCAGTGGGCGGCTGAGTGGCTTAGGCTTCTGCGTATATGACTGGAGTCACTGGTTTGAATCCAGTACTCAGCAGAATTGCCTTGTGCCTTTGAGATGCTCTGAGGACACTGAGCAAATGAGGAGCGCAAGATGGAAGCATTCTGTACTCGCGCAAATATGAAACAAGTGCACATTTCGTTAAAAAATTAGCTTAGATATGACCCAAGCCGCCATCGTTAATTTGAACATGGTTGATCGTTATGACCATAATTCAGTCGTTAGTTCAATATTACCTGTTGATTTGCCCAAAGGTTAGCAGCACATCGATTTACTGCTGCCATTTGCCTGATTGGCACTGCATGTGTGGTTAGAGAAAATAATCAACACATTTCTGATCAATCAGATGTGACAATTCAATAGTGTTGTGGTATAATTACATACAGCATGAATAGATTTACTGTTAAATTCACCAATGATTTGAATGGCAGGTGCACTATGATATTAAATGAACTCCAGTCATATCTGATGTGCAGAGCACATACTCGGACTGTATTGTAGACAGTCTTGCTGCATATTTTGTTTTCCCGTTTCTATTATGCTGAAGCAAAATCACTGGCGTTTGTGTTTGTTCTGCACCACTTTAAACCCATATCCACTGAACAAACTGCTTTGTTCCATCCTCCCAAGCAGCTTGGTGTTTGCAGAACCTGACAAAGTCTTCACGGTTCCCCCGTGGGTGAGGCAGGGAGGGGAAGCAGGTTCAGAACTTCTTTGGGGTTTGTCATCACCTCACAATGTGCTGCTTTCTCATTTTCCTGTGTTTTTCAAATTGTCTTTCCGATAAACTCCACACTTCTGATATACTGATGATCACATTTACATCACGTGTCAGCATATAAGGATACGGCAGCAGCAGGGAAACACCAATGGAAATCTTTAGAAGATCTGCTAAAATTCAGAACTTGAAGAACTGAAAATGAAACCAGCTATAAATGAAACCCTATACTTGAACGTTGGCATTTATGGCTATTCGCACTTAAACAAGGAATGAAACACGTTAAAAGGTCCTGTGATGTTATTAACGTGCATTGATTATTTATCAGTCTAATCTCTTCCATGCAGCGCACTGGGCTTGTGGCCCCGGCCTTGGCAGGGGGGCTGCTGGGCTCCAATCAGCAGCCAAGCAGAGATACTGCAGCCGAGATCAGAGGGAGAATAGAAATGCATCCTTGCCCTTCTCATGATTCCATGTATCAGCAGAGCATTTAAAATAGTTCATTAATTAAACATTAAAATATAGCACAAGATACGAAACTGAAGTCTTGACACTGATTTTTGAATGATTGTGGGCAAAATAGGGGCCTGAGACCTGCAGTGTTGTCAGGGTCGATTCCAGTTCAGTGAAAGGGCAGAAAATGATTTATGATTTATGGAGAAATTCCAGTTTGCCCCCACAGTCCAGGGACATTCTGTTCCGGACAATCGGTCCCTGTAGCTTGTCCTTAGTCAGGGATTGTCTGTGTGTACTGTGGATGGGTGAGATCACTGATTTTCTTTACAATCCAATGCTAAGTAATACCAAGATTGATAAATGGTGCCGGCTCAACCTGAACGATAAATTTTGCTGACCGGGAGTGGGGAGATATGCCAGAGGATCAATCGTTCCCACGAGTCTCACGAGTGTCTGGGCTGCTGAAATCCCTCCCCGCTCCCTGTCCTTATGTACCCTTGCTGGTACAACTTCCTGTCCTGCTCCCTACAATAATATAAACCAGAGACATGCAATCTAATCCGCAAAGGGCCGGTGTGTATGCAGGTTTTTGGGGTAACCTGTAGGTCAGCTGTTCAAACCCAGGTGTGAGGACTCTTCAGCCAATCAGTCTACTAATCAGTAATCTAATTAGGGAGTTGCAGCGAAAACCCGCATACACAATGGCCCTTTCTGGATAAGATTATCCACCCCTGTTCTAAATGATTAAATTAGCAGGTAAAAAAATCAATAATGTAAGAATCAATTCAAAATAAAATATACAGTTTGAAAGAATGGATACTTCAGTATGACTGTGTGTTTCCTTGGTGTGCTCCATGTCATGGACTGGCATCATAAGAACAATGAAGTAATTTGTCAGGTCAGCTTGTGAAGCCTGGACTGGCACAAGGCACAGCCACGCCCACCACACAAAGACACATCGCGGTTGGTGACCCTCCAGTCTCACATGCAGTCCAGTCTCAACTTGTATTTGTACACGTCGTTAAATATTTACACTTGTCTACAACTGCTGCATGATAATCCATAAACACAAATGCTGTCCTTATGTGGGATAAAGAAATGAAGTATGCAACTTATTAAATAAGGTTGAATCAGACAGACAAGGTAGAAATGACAGATTACTCCCTCTCGCGATCTCACACATGACGTTATTACAAAAGACAAATTAACCTGCAAGGGGTATTTATTAATTTACAAATTGGACAACAAAAATGCACCAATTTGACAATAAATAAAGGACATATATGCATTTAAGGGCATTTACTATGACATCAAAGGGAATTTTGTGAAAACACCTAATGCTGAACATACTGCATGACATCCATCATTCATTATATGGTTGAATCCAGTCTGTTCAAATGAATTTAACTTTCATTTAAAAAAACTGTTAGGGAATATCCTTGTAATATAGTCTTACAGTCATGCTAATACATTATGTACAATCTACCTCATTTATTTGTAACTTTTGACGAAAACATTTGCTAAACATATAAATATTTCAGATATTTGGCTTTTGGCTTTATTGGTCTGTATTGCAGATGCTCTCAGTCGCATAGAGTTATGTGCAATCCTGTCAGCATCACCATTAATAATGAAAGTTCAGGAGATTCCTCAGGTTTAGCCAAAGAAGCAGTACTATGGGGTATGTAAAAACACCAGGTTTCACCACCTCCTTTTTGAGGTCTCAAAAAAAGTGCCAGTTTCCCATTTTGCCCCCAGTCCGCTGCCCTCCTAAGAACATCCAGTGCATCATCATCAGTGCAGCTCCTCCTCCCAAATTTCACTGCACATTAACATTGCAGCAGGTTTCAAGGAGACGCAACTACCCCAGGAGGGGGTACAAGTATCCATTTATATGCTGCGCCTACCTCACTGTACAAGTAGGAAAACTCTTCGAGAATAGCTTGGAAAAGGAGCACAGTTTCTAATTATAAGGGTCAGGAAATCCATACTAAGGTCAAAAACTGAATAACATAAAATCACATTCTGTAGTGTTATTGAAATTTTCTTGGAAACTATTGAATCTACTAAATTTCATCTCCTACACACCACTTAATAATAATAATAATAATAATAATAATAATAATAATAACAATAATCTGAATTTGACAAATAAATAAAAATTAGTAGTCACAGACACTCAAATTTGCCAGAAATTACACTCATGATCAACTCATTAATTGTCACTCTTGATTGTTGCTACAACAGCTGAGCTGTGAAAGGTCCACCAGTTTCTGGCAGAATTTGTCAATTCTAAGGAATCCAGGCTTTGCGGTTTGGGGTTTGGCTCCAGCATTTCCAAGAGGTCTTTAAACAAAGTATTCAATGTCCCCCTCCTGGCAAATTGCATGCGTGTGTATGTGTCGCCTCCTGTCTGCCGTCCTGGCAGAAGCCCTGCCTTTCTGCAGTTCCCTGGCACTTGGCTAAGCAGTGATGTTCACTGGCCTGACTTGCGTGGCGTTTTCACTGCTCTTCGCTTGGCCTGGTAATAATCTGGTGTAGAAGCAAGGGGACAGATGCAATTAACATTGATTATACTTCACTAGTTCCTGTATATTACTACTTCCAGTAGCAGACAGTTAAAAATAACATCTATCTTTCAGCTAGCCAGCTGTATGTCATGTCTAAGTCCACTTATTAAGCTACATAATCACAGGAACAAACACCAAAACGTTGCACTATTCTTTGCAAATTATTACACAGAAAAAGTATAATGAAGCATTAGAATATTGCAAGATTATAATGGATGGCAGTTGTGTGTGTTAACTTCATTGCATTTAAGAATATAACAGATAAAAGCTGAGCTTTCCTCTCCCTCTACACACCTGTGATATTGGTCTGCTTTCTCTTCACCGCATGCTTCTGCTTTGTCTCCGGCATCATCTCTACGTTCTGGGCTGCAGCGCTGCACTTTTCCGAAGTACGGGAGGTGCTCTCAAAGGCATCCTCACCTTCCTCTTCCAGATTCTCCATCACCGCGCCAAGCTTCCGTGCCACACCTTGACGGACCACAGAGGGGCGGTAGAAAGCTGGGACCTGATCCTCGGGCAGCGCCACCCACTGGAAGTCGTGGTTTCCCAGTGGCACATCCCCCGCAAAGTCGAAGCCCCAGCGACATGTCATGTCCTTCAGGTCGTCCTCCAGGAGATCCTCGTGATCTTTCTTCATCTGCTCGTGATCGACCTGGCCAAAGAGGTTCCGGCGGACTGGGCCAGTGCGCAGTGCTTCCAGGACTGGCTTGTGGATGGGCATGATCCTGCACTGTGGGTGACATTACGCACAGCAGCAGGTGAGACTCACCGCCGGCCCGCCCGCACTGCCGACTTAGGCGAGTGACTCAACCTCCAGCCCCTCGAACGAAATACAGGCACAACACCAACCACTTCATTCACATGTCCGGACTTGTTCGCAAAGCATCACTGTAACCAAACACTTACCAATTGTGTCAAAACAAACTTTATCCTCAGATCAAAATCAGTGAAATGAACGGCTTTCTCAAATTAACTAACCCGCGATAGCCACATCTAAACTGAAATTAACTTGCTTTTGGCACCAGTTCAGTAATGGTCATATAAATGTCAGAACATCGATAAAACAAGATTGGTCACGAACTGAATATGTGGCAACAAAATTGAATCCGTATAAGTTACAGTTTATACTTGGTCCTTGATTAATTTACTCCGTTAAGTGTCGGCCTGCAACATTTTCTCAAGTCGATGTTGATCTGGAAACGCTACTTTGTGTCTTTAAATTTAAATTAATTTGAGCTGCATAATGTCATGCCATCGAATCGAGGCAAAACCCGCATTAGTCTTATTTAATGCTTTAACAACCGTTTTTATGCAGTCCTATTAATTATTTCAGTAAAATTAAAGAACGGATAACGAGGCGTTATTCTAAATAAATAAATAACCCCCTTCTTGAGAAAACAAACGCAGCATATATTTAAATAATTAGTGGATATTTTATCATATGTGGATCGCTGAATTTAAAGCTTACCATGGTAACAGTCTAGCCCTGGTTTCGCCCGAATGCTGCCCTCCGATGTGACAGCAGTAGGACGGCGCGGCTATTTAAGCGAGAAGCCCCGGCTACTTAGCTCCTTTCCTGGGGTGGTCCCGCACGGCCGTCCAGTCACGGCTAAGCGTGATCGGAGGGCATGTCTGGGCTAATCCTACAGGGCGGCCTGACATGCACAGGCAAATCCGCCTAAAAATACAGCGTCACCGACTTACAAAAAAGTCACGTCAATAGCCCCCCCGGGGGCAAAATAGCGACTTTTCCGCCCCCCTTAGCGACTCCCCAAGCCCGCAAAAAGAGCCCAGCGACAAAAAGCACCGCTTGGGTCTCTGTCAGGAGTTTATATATAAGGCTAACAGCTGATGGCTGCGCGACTCGATAGAGAACAGCGTGTGTGAATCACAGATGGTTGCATGGTCTTGCCCCTCTCCATCTAAATAAAATAGTTATCAGACATGTCCCTGCTAGATATCCCATCATCAAACAATCTGAGCTGAAATCTGGCTGAGTGAGGGGTAACTTTTTAGTTAATATAACCCCAAGCTCTATGTAAAGTCTTGGCAGACATTAATAACACCTTTAATGAGGGTGTTGTTTTTCTTACACTATTTACTTTATTGTGTCTTTCATTTCCCACCAATTTTAAATACATTTTGATATCGAAAACTTTTCAGCATTCGATTCGTAACACTGGCCGTCGGTATACACAGGTCAGTACCTGGGTATCTATAGGTATCTTTTCAGTGACAAGCGCGCCCACGCGCGCACACACACACGCATACACACACACACACACACGAGTTCGACACAAACCACGCCCTGCGGGTTTCAGGAACTCCCTAAATCTCAAAATGATCACATGAGGAAAATCCAAGCTTTAAGTATTCAATATTTATGAATGTTTGTTAAGGCTGTGAATTTTAGAAAAATAAGTAGTTACTCGCGATTTTTCTGTCGGTCTAATTAATCGCGATTTCTCTCACGTTCAAGTTTGTTTCAGGTTGTACGATGAATAAGCACGCATTTCAAGGTTTATTTGATAACTTAAACATGAATTTCCTTTTACATATAATCAATGTACTTCAATTAAGGAATAGATGTCTTCCAGTATGCGATTTAGTTTATTAACCACAAAGACGTGTTCTGCTGTTATGTTTAACTGGATCTGGGGGTATAAGAGAAGCAGCCAAATGAAATAGATCCTGAAACTTTATCTCCCTACGAGATGCTACAAAAGCGATAATGAAAGACGAAGGAACTGAAGGATCGTTTTCATTACAGCGTACAGATCTATCAATTACAGCTAAAAACGTCGTTATTTGGAAATATTAAAAGGAAGCGAAACTTCCAGATAAGATACAGCAAACTGACATCAGGAAACTGGGCGTCAGCAATGACAAGACGATTCAACAGGCAGGCGGGAAATACAACAAGCGCCGTGACAGTGAGACGCTGTACGTTGGATTTTCTCTGCTGGTTAAGATCCAAAGTTATGTTTCCGTGTATTGAATGGTGGGGAGGCTATATGGTCACTTCATAATAGGATGACATATGCTGGAATACGTGCACACACAGACAAATACCGACAAATACCTGAAAACTTGTCGTTACATTAATTGTATATATAATAGGCCTATAAAATTACAGACTTTGTCTTACTGTAGTAGGCCTATTTTCACAACACGCTTTGTCAAATAATCATCGAAATTGTTAAAGTATATTAGGAAATCACAGCCCAGTATTGCTATCAGGCTGAAACGTTTTTCCAATATTTTAATGAATGATGCGCCGACGTTGTTATAACATTTGATACTTTATTATAAATGAGTAAAGCGGCGCTTTTATTTGTCTGAAATGACTTCGTTTTTCATTGAAGATTTAAACGTTCATATTTCACTTTAGGCATGAAGGAAATGAATTAGGACTCACGGCAGTAGTTTCGATGTTTGTCAGAAGTTCTTATAAAAATGTCTGAGCGGTAAAAGGTGGGAATTAAGTAAGACTTCGGAAAATCAGAAAACCAGTTTCAAAATACAAATCTTCTGACGTTCTTTTAGCAGCTACTATGAAATGACTTCATCCAGTTTCTTGCCAGAAGTATAAATAACTTGGGTGGGCGTGATTATAGAGAAGGTGGGGTCGGCTCTGCACGTGATACTGGGGCGATCGATTTACTAAACCACTGCGTTGTAGTAAAACTGTTTTATTTTAGTATTTAAAGTGGAAACACAGACTCATACGCCGACAGAAAGCGGGCCAGTGCTGGCATGTCTAAAGACTTGCGTCTCAAATCCCCCTTAAGAAAATATTTGCTCTGATCAGTTCTGAAGGTTTATAATCGTCTGCCAAATACTTTGTATTTTGTACACATTTCCAATTAAAATGAGAATCAGTACACTTTTACATAAAATGAATATATTTCAGTTGTTAAAACATTGGAAAACAGTTCTATCTGAGGTTTATTTTTAATAATATATTTGAATAATGAAAATCAATGAATGTAAGTTGAAAGTGCCTAAAGGCTATTATTAGCTAGTATAGTTGGGTCAATAAATATTTCTCCTGTTTGATTCTGATATATCATTTAAAAATTGGAAGAAGTAGAAAATGTATTAAAATGTGAAAAGTGAAAGTTCTGTAACCAACTACTTTATTAATACACATGTACCTAATTCACTTTATTAATTTAATTATTAAAGTAATTCAACTCATAAACCATCCATCCATTTTCCAACCCGCTTCATCCTTATTGGGTCGCGGGGGGTCTGGAGCCTATCCCGGAAGCAACGGGCACGAGGCAGGGAACAACCCTGGATGGG
>JAODLC010000133.1:18174043-18189456 GCA_026781145.1 Hippopotamyrus pictus
TATTTTGAAACATCATTGTGATTTTGTAACTTCTGACATAAAAGAAACAAACATTTGTATAGAAATATTGAATGTTATTTTTCGGCAATTCTTTTCCTGCTCTGTTACTAGGACTGCCTCCATCTGGCTGGATACAGTTCAGAAAACAAGATAATATTCAGTGTATTATGATATTAACTGAGGTACTTATTTGGGATCTCGAACTAGTTTAGCTAACCATTCTACAACGATAGCCAAATAAAATAACCTCATACATAAGACATACTGTACAATCAATATTGAACTGTTTAACATGTTTTGGGGTAGGCCCAAGAAATATTTTTGTCAACTATATCACTTCGGCATGACCCTATTCAGGATACTTCTCTAATAACAAAAACTGATTTAATTAATTTTATAAAGCATACATCCATAATGCATTTGACATTCATCACAACCCTGATCCTAGAAGGTCGATCAGACAGCTACGTTTTACGGTAACACTGCGGCAGAGCGGGAATCCCCGTCTTCCGGGCAGCAACACGGACACGCTGATTGTTACGTAACGCCACTGGCGGAAAAGCTTGTTCGAAGGCCGGGGCTTTTGTCGCGTTTTTTTTTCTCACTTTGTTTCAGAAGATGCCGAGTCACGCCAGCCGGTGCGGGCAGCGCTAGAAACCGCCTAACAGTAGGCGCATGCGCACGCCCAGCGGAGTGTGTGTTAGTGTGGGCTGCTTGTGTGATACTAAAGGGAAATGGAATTAGACATCTGTATTGAATGAACCCCAGTTGTATAATTTAGGTACGGGCAAGTCTTACACAAAATGTAGATTATAGGCGCCTGCTTGCATATTGAAGTCCCACATTTTTTTCCAGGATTGCTTTTCATCTGTGGTGTGTGAGAACTTGTATCACTCCGTGAATATTTTGTCTGACGGAGAAAGCCGATCTGGCATGCCCGTAGTGAAGTAAAACACAAGCGTGTTACTTACTGGCATGATGAACATTTTAATTAGACAGCATGCACGAAAAGCCCATTGGCGGCCAATTATTGGTTAACAGTACTAGAGGTGGTACATTTTGCAAAGTAGCGGGTTGATGAAACATATTATAGACTTTAGTTGGATAATGGCCATTCTTTAAAGCAAGATACAACTCCTGTTTCCTAATTAAACGCACAGATAACTCCTATTCATTCCGAA
The DNA here is from genome assembly GCA_026781145.1 of Hippopotamyrus pictus. NCBI lineage: Eukaryota > Metazoa > Chordata > Actinopteri > Osteoglossiformes > Mormyridae > Hippopotamyrus > Hippopotamyrus pictus. Next base: position 18,175,225 of record JAODLC010000133.1, read on the forward strand.
AGCTATGAATACATGAAATATGAAGGAATTATTACCGTTATAACCCTATATTGTTATGCTATTATATGTTTCCTAAATGGTCATAATATGTAAGTAGCACATAGGCCTATCGAAGAAAAGTTAAGATTTTGAGGGAATTTAGCGACCTCTGGCGAAATTTTATGTAACTACAAATTAAATGGTAAAACTAGGTGTTGTTTGGAATAGCGATTTACTCCCCAGACGGTCTCACGTTTCCTCTCTTTGCTGCCATCTATCTGCTGCTAGAATTTCCGAGTTTGCAAAAAGAAACCAGACATAGCGCTTGATGCATGTTTTTAAGTAATAAAAACAGCCAAACACCCTGACTTGTGATCACTAACGAGATCAAGTGTTGGAAGCTACCCTCGTGTGATATCACTTTGTAGCACTACCTTGGTGCAATTTATCTCAAAACCATATCAGTTCCAGATCATTCTCCACACTATATCTGCGAAGTTTGAAAAAAGATCCATCAAATACTTCTGAGTTCATTACGAACCTGTTTATTTGTGGTGGATGTGTGTACCTGTTTGGCATGCAGGGGGCACATAGGCTAATTCAGTGTTGTGCTGCAAAGGGAAACGACCAGCGCCTAGATACGATTTGAGTGAGAAGCACCTGGCTGAGAAGCAGAAGAATAAAATAGGCGTCTGAAGATCCATCTCTCCATGAGATAGTGTGTGTAGGTACCAGGCTCCAGCTCAGGCTAGATGATGCACCAAACAGTTTGTTAGGTTCTGGGTTTGTCTAGCACACTAAGTCATAGAGGTCACCCCTCCTGTATCCATTACCCCCTTTGAGGGTTTTGTTTCCTTATATTGCCTAGGTAGCTGTGGGGGGGTTATGGGCAGAGGAGGGTTTCCATTTCATTTGGGGTGACTGTGCACCCTGGGCCTGGGTAGACCAAACAAATAATTGGTCTTAAAGCCTTTTGAAACTCAGTCTTGTGTAATAAGTTCTATGTAACAAAGCACACTGCACCAGGAATCTTTTGGTTAAGGGTACAAGTTGGGCGTCATACAAACTGAGGTCAAATGTCGCCAGTGTCCTGGTCCGAAAACCAGCCAATGTGTGAATGACAGATACAGTACCCTGGTACCTTATGGCCCAAAAGGCAAAATAGCAAATACACTCACAGCAAATCGATTTTGTAACCACCTTTAATTCAAAGACATTACAAACAGTACAAACAGCAAAAAAATGACAAAACCTGCATTATAGTATAATCAGCTCACATCCACTATTTCACTTATAGTCTTGCCCCCCCCTCCCTCCCAACTACTCATTTGAACGCACAAAAGCCCCAGTAGAGATTGTGTCATACCGGAACAGACATGCAGCCCTTGCAAGTTTTCCCTTAAAAAAAAAAAAAAAAAAAAAACTACATTGCAGGATACAGGATGTCACCTCACCAAATGGCTTGTATCATCTGGTACCTCCACACGAACTTAAAAAATGTTTTGGGGGTTTACTTGGCTGTGCAGGGGGCAACGGAATGCTACTGGGGTACAACAGGTACTCAAAGCCTCTCTTGCATACAGCCACATATACATGTAAGAGTAGATACCTCACATGTCGTAAAATAAGCAAAAAATTAGGGGAAAAAAATCGAAATAAGAACAGAACCTGTAAAGTTCACAGTTCATTACACAAAACCGATGACCGCCGTTTGCTTTCAGACCAGGAGAGACCTTCTACCTCCTGTCATTAGACCTGGAACGGCTGTAAAGAGGAAAGATTCAGTTAAACCAGTTAGCTGGCTGCAGGATCCTGATAAGCTGTGATCTACAAAGCGATTTCAAAAAGATGCGATTTACAAGACATTCTTTGTGGAATGTTAGATGCAGCTGACAGACAATAAATCTGCAATGCACAGCCTGTTATTTAAACCCCTGCTCCAAGAATGAAATGTGCATTACTGGAGTGCAGGTCAGTATACCAAAGGAAACTTACTTCCATGATGAACAAATCCATTCGACTGGCCATTGTAGTGCATTATCGTTAAAGCTAATTAGCAAGCCAAGTGCTTTTAAAACACTGTGGTGAGCAAAGCGGGCTAACTAGTGTGAATGGTGCATTGGCCATTACCTTCTTGATCTAGAGAAGGAACGAGATGCCTTATGGTTCCTGTCCCGAGAGAAGGACCGATCCCTCCTCCTATCTCGCGAAAGAGACCTGCGCAAGAACATGAACAAGCCACAGAAATCAGGCACGACAGCCAGGGGGAACAAAACCGGAAGTAATCCATCCCCAAACAGCAACATTAACATATTCTGTTATCTTAGGAATATCAGTCATGTGTGTCGTAGAGCCACAAATTGAGAGTGGAACCCACCTGCTTCGGCTGCGACTGAAGCTCCGCCTACGAGGAGATCTGGCAGGAGGGAGGTGAAGAGGGAGGAGTTAGGCACAGACACAGGGCATCAGAGTTAGGGGCATCACGGTGGCCCAGCCCTCCCCCACCACTGCCGCTACACCTGTGCTCGCCTAGGTCCAACCCCCACGCTGATGCCATCAGCGTTAAGGCTCAGCATGAACACACTGGCACCATGCAGCCCAGCTGCCCACCGCACCCCTGCTACAGGGGAGCACTGAGGGGGACCGTCAAGGGACACTGATGATTTGGGTTTGCCTCTGGTGACCGATTCATTTGCCTAGATGATCTGATACATGTTTCATCTATTGGACAGTGAGGACAACAGTGTCCACATAAAACTGATACCCTTAACTAAAAACGAGAGCTGGATGCCGGACAAGGCTTTAAAAACGGCATACAAGCTACTACAGACAGCTACAGAGATGCAAATATTAGCCGAACGCTGAGGCCGGACACTGGAGCCCAGACATTGGTACAAAACCACAAAAGTCATCCAGGTGAAGGGAGATCAATCCTCAAGGACCAGATTCCTCAAGGGAAGAATGGAAACACCTAATATCACCACTGAATGACCCCCCCTTAACAATCTAAGGGCACAACCTGTTCACAAAACCCATTACAAGAGAGCAAACAAACCTGAACCTCTATGTTTACGACTCCAAAAACCTAAAATAAATTAAAAATAAAAAACCTCAACAGCATTAACTCTTCTGAAGCAGATCTCTCCAACTTAAAACTAAACCAGAAGAATACCATATGAAGCAGGAAAAAACTTACTAGATTTTTGGGTTTCAACAAGCTAGAAATGGCGAAGGGGAGCCAGACTGGCAGCCGGGAAGGTAGAATTTGCTGAAAAGGATTTGCCAGATGTTGCGAGCTGATTGGCGGATGGGGCCTGGCTGTGGATTTTTCCTGCTTTTATTGGTTAGCCGAAGGCTGTTGCTCGTAGGTTGTTGTGTAGGAATAGTAAAGCGCCGATTGGTCAGGAATGTGAGGTAGGCCGCTGCCGATTGGGTTAAGGTTGGCGAGGAGGCCGAGAACAGCATGCTCAGGAACCAATGGGCGGTGCGACCTGACGACTGGCCATGCCTGGGTCATGTGACACGACACCAGCCAAGCTGATTGGGGCACGCTGGTCAGTGGTCACATGATGCTGAAAGGACTAGTTGACTGACTCAGAGGGTGGTGAGAAGAGGCATGGTGGTGACTCTGCAACGGGGTTCATTTTTATTAATATAAATGGTAAATTAAAATAGCAAACCTTCAAAATATTAAAACAGCTGATTAAAAATCAGTTTAGCAGTACCGAGCTTCCCCATTTTATACAGACTGCTTTACAGTAATGGGACTGGGCTCTTGAATAGGACCAAATATAATCCTACAGCAAGACTACATAACACATACCTGTCTGTATTACTACAGCTAGATGTTAGATCTGAGTAGATATTTACAGGTTCAGGACACCTGCTCCCAGTCAAGTTTTTATATTTTATTTATTTAAATAAAAATAAAAATCAGTTGAGCACACACCATCTTATACCCTCTGTAAACTCAGCTGTAGTCTCTGAGGCAACTGAGCTGTTCTCAGATCAGCCCAGTCTTATTTCACTAAACCTCCTCAACTACATATGAATATTTAACATCAATGCTGCCTTGACCAAACAGAATGACAATGAAGGTGAAACAGTTACTGAGAATCCCACCTGTCTGCTTCTGTCAACAAGACGACTCAAAAACAAAATAAAAATGTATATTCAGAAAAGAAAGAGCTGCAAACAGAGGAAATAAAGGACTGGAGCTTTAAAAACAGCATTAAATCAGCACACATTAACCTGCCAGTGACCCCCTACAGGGGGCTGTTAGGGTGGCACGAAGGTAAGCACAATAAAGGCAGCATTACCTGCGGCGAGGCGGCGGGCTACGGCGACGGTAATCGTCACGCGGTCGCCGGCTCCAGGATGGGGGTGGGCCCCGGTTCCGGCTTCGCTTCTCTCCATTGGACATCTCAACCCGGACACGGCACCCACACAGCGTCCTGCGTGGGACAGCCAATACCACTTAGCAGGCTGTTGTTTATTCTTCACATTAATCATTCACCAGCTGCCAATAATCTCTTAGCTGTGAGGCTTATTCAGGTATGCACACAAGGCTGACACCCCGATATTAAGACCTGTCCATGCAGGGAGATTGGGTCACAGATGCCCAGTCACTCACCTTCCATCCAGCTCCCTCACCGCATCAGTCGCGTCACGGGGGTCCTCAAACTCCACAAACGCGAAGCCGGGCGGATTCCTGGCCACCCAGACGCTGCGCAGCGGCCCATAATACCCAAAGGCCCGTTCCAGTTCCGTCTTGTTCCCGTTGTTCCCCAAGTTGCCCACGTAGACCTTGCAGTCAAGAGGACAGTCTCTGTGCATGGTGGGATCTGGAATACAACAGGTACTACGTTCAGCCAAGGTACCCAGACACAGAACCTAAGATTTGATGGATACTCAATCAATTTTACAGACATGCAGTGATTATTCAGTTGAGTGGCTTTAAAGGTTTATGGTACAATATGCATCAGTAAATGTATGGCTTCAGGAAATCTGAGCCAATCACCCACAGCCACAAACTGGAAAGGCTACCTCAAGCAATTCCAGGTCAATACTGGGGTATGGGGGGGGTTCACCTATAGGCATATTAAGTGCATAACAAAACTAATTTAGCATGCAAGAAATGAATGAAGTTGTAATTACCTCCCATGTCAACTGGTCTCAAGTCCTCTAAACAAAAACTGAAACTCCACAAAGGCACGAGAAACTGGGAAGAGAATGGTCGGTTTAGATGCCCATGAAGCTCCCATTTCCACACATTATACACTGAACACGGGCACCGTTTCTCAAAGCAACCAAAGCAAATCAGCCTTGGTAAATTCAGACCGTCCAACAAAAGACGCGTCGGTAAACGGTCGTGAATAACATAGATAGCAACAAAGGGCCAAGCACGGAACGCTCCAAGTGCAGAATGAGGAACTGCGCAGGCGTGACAGTAAGTTGCATCTAATAATACCAATATTAATACTTACGGCGTTATCGGTCGCGAAAGGCGTAAATATAGGTTATCAACCTATTTTTCTGACCCTAGGAGGCACTAAATCGCTTAGATCGCCACCTCTCCCCCACAGCGTGCTGTAAGTGGTACTGGGACAGTACGTGGAATCCAAAACCTTATCACCCCGGATGGTTAACCTTCTCTCTCACTTCAGAGAACGCAGAACAATAGCATCGTACAGATTGAATAACTGCAAGACAGGACACAGATTCAACTATACTTCCCATCATCGCATCTGTTCCAGAAATCAATCGCATTATGATACAGAAAGAAACTAATGTTCACGCCAGTCGGTAATACACGTTTTGCATTAAAACGAAAACTGCTCATTATAGAGCTGCGTTAACACATACTCCTTGCAAAGACGCAAAGCAATCGGCGGCCAAGATGGCGAAAGCTGCATCACCTAAATGTCCGCCAAACACGCAGCACGGCCAGTAAGGCTGTAAATACGTCAGAAATGTTTTTCCCCTCAGACTTCTCTGGGTTTTCAAAAGTCGACTTCAACACACATGTTCTACTAACAAATATATTAAATGTGTCGACATACAGCTTACAGGGAAACAAATCAGTGTAGAAATAAAAATGGCTGTCGTTCGCGTTGTTAGAATTAGCTAGCTACTTAAAATCCCGACAAGTTAAAAATACAAATTATTACACTTAAAACAAATGGTACATCAAAATAGAACTAGACATACATTACTGTACGATCTTAATTAGACAAATTACCGTGAAGTACTTCGAAGCAGTGACGCAGTACTAAACGACCCGCAACCGAGCTACTTCTGAATAAAAAGCTCGAAATGGCGTGAGGCCGGAAGCCCGCGTGCCTTGAAGCTCGTCCACATCCGCTTTATCGCGCGCGAGGACACGCCCACTGAAGTTGCCAACATGGTGGTCCCCTTAGTTAGAGATCTTTTGTGTCTTGCATCGTAACTGGATGCGGAAATTTAAATAAGTTTACTTTTTCTGAGCAAATCTTAATTCTTAAAAGACGCCAGGAATATGCATTGAATATGAATCAATCGACTGGTTCAAGATTGGTATATGAGTTAGACTGCATAACATAGCCATACCTGTTTAACGTGTGTGCTAATCCTGTAACTAGATAAGCTGGAGTAGAAGACTGGTTGCTGGTGGAAAAATCATCAGCAACCTTAAGTTTTCTGATGACACCATAAATATAGTGGAAAATGAAGAAGATGCAAAATCACAAAAGGATAGTTAAAGACCAGAGTGAAACGATGGGACTATGGTTAAATGTGAAGAAAACAAATAAAAACAATTTCAGACATGTTCCCATATGTGATCCTCTCCCACAATAAATTTATCTCCAAGTTATAAATGTTTAAAATCCTGAAAATTGTTGACATCAAATAATTTAATTCATGTAAAATGAGTGTACATCAGGTTGGTGTGTGTTAAGTGTATTGTGTGCATGCACACACATAAATATGACTTTCATTTTCCTCTTATGTTCCAAGTTGCATTTGTTTCTGCCGCATACTTTAGGGCACGATAGTCTCTGCCAGTCATTTTAGCTAATTCAAGCACTGATTTTCCTTCAAGTGATAGATTAATGATTACTGTCTTCTTTTCTACTGATAAATTGATCTTGTATCCCATAAGAATGTGGTTAAAAATGTATACGACTTGCTTAATACTGTGGCACAACACAATTGTGGGAAAAATTACAAAGATGGCAGCAGCTTTTATGCTGCAGTGCAGTGATCACTGAAATTCTCACAGATGATGCAGATAACTATTATCCTTGTAATTTAAGAGTGCTTAAGAGGAAAGGCATTCTGAAAAACTCAGACCCTTTGGCATAACAATGTGGCACATAGTGTAATGTCTAAAATTACTCAAGCAACATACCTAAAGGATTGTACAGAGGGCGGGTGTCATGGAGAGAGGTTAGATGAAGTTCAGTGCTGATGTCATGTGACAGGAAGTATATATGCGTGTTGGAAAGCTTCTGAATAGGCTGTCAAGGCTGATTTATACTGCTGCTTAGAACCTACATCGTCGGTAGTTGCCTATTCTACAACTTAGCTTGTCGTGTACCTCCCTATGAATGTAGCTACAGGCATCAAGCTTTGGCGTAGGCAATGTATAGGTCACCCCCGGCTCCATCCCTAGCTGCTGCAGTCTGATGGTTTACAGTGATGTCAGCATTTCTCTTAAAATTGCTGCATATTCCAAAAGAACACCATGTTTAGAGTTAATAAATTGGTCTCTATAGTCATTTCACTAGTTTCACATGTGCATACATACTTTTGCCACATGATAAATTTATATTATAAATTTACATTGAAATTAACACCAATTTATATAATTATTTATATTGTTTACATTTAATCAACTAAGACTTATGGAATAGTAAATCTCAAATTACTGCTGTATTGCAGTATTATAATGTTTCACGTACTTGAGGTTTTGACTCAGAGTGTCAACTCTTGATCGGTGAGGAGTGGTATAAATGGTTTGGTGGAACACATCTGGGGCATCTGGCAGACCCCAGTCCTTTTCCCTTTCTGTGCAAATGGCTAATGGTTGTCATTCACACGCTCACTGGAGGAAAGGAAAATATGAGGTACCAGGGTATTAAGATAAAGTCTTAATGAAGCCTTTTTGAATGCATGCAATATTATGCAGAGACCTGACATTGTTCATGTTTAACCCTTTAGCCTAAACTTTTCATATGTAGGCCATTCTTGTTGAGACTGGAGGGTACGGGAATGCAGACTAACCACAATAGTGGTGTTAAACTACAAGTCATCAACAATACAGATTTTCCTTAAAATTATCTCTTGTAGGGACATGGGATATAACATCTTTGCTGGGAAGGGAGCCGGTAGGTAGAAAGATACTGTATAGATGTAGTTGGGCAGACCTCCATGCACAGTGGGGGCTCCTGGACAGGGGCTAGTGGGACTCCATTACCCTCTGGAGAGGCTCTGGGTGAGAAGCGTTGGGCAGGTGGGGGTTTATTCATAGCCCCCCAGTTTGGTACTGGTACGTTGGAGTTTACCCTGGTGAACGAGAGGGTCACCCCCCTTTGACTTTGAGTCGGAGGACAGGCTCTGACTGTTGTCTGTGCTTATGCACCAAACACCAGCTCTGCTTTTTATGGAGACTTTGGGTGGGACTCCATGGTTCCATTGGGGGGCTTTCACGCCCACGTGGTTAATGACATTAATACCTGGAAGGATGTGATTGTGAGGAGCGGCCTGCCCGATCTGAACCCAAGTGGTGCTCTGTTATTGAACTTAGTGCTAATCACAGTTTGTCCATAACGAACACCATGTTCGAGCGAAAGGCTGTTCACAAGTGCACCTGGCACCACAGCACCATAGGCCACAGTTCAATGATTAATTTGTTAATCGTTTCATCAGATCTGCCACCGTATGACTTGGACACTCTGGTGAAAAGAGGAGCTGAGCTGTCAGCTGATCACCACCTAGTGGTAAGTTGTATCAATAGCAGAGGAAAATGGACGGACCTAGTAAACCCAAGCATAATAAGGGTGCGCTGTGAGCATCTGGCAGAGACCCTTGTCTGGGAGATCTTCAACTCACATCTCAGGCAGAACTTCTTTTGTATTCCGTGGGCGGCTGGAGCCATTGAGCCTGAATGGACAGTGTTCCGTGCCTCCATTGCTGAAGCAGCAGTGCAGGGCTTTGCCCATGCTGCTTACCGCAGGGATGGAGTGCTGATGTCCTCAACTGGACTTCGAAGACCTCCTGAATCCCACTGACATGCCTTCCTAGGAAGAAAGTAGAGTTGGAAGACTTGCCCATCACTAGGGCTGAGGTCGCCGAGGGGGTCAAAAAACTCTTCAGCGGCAAGGCTCTGGGGACGGATGAGGTTTGATTTTTGCTTTTGAAAGTGACACTTGACTGTATCCCTTGGGGGGGTCCTGTGGGGGGTGCTTCAGAAGAACGGGGTGCTGAGCCTGCTGTTTTGGGCCATTAGGTCCCTGTGGCAGATACAAAGGGTGCTTAGGGGTGGCCATGCCCCCTCCCTCCAGTACATATGTGGTCACCCCAGTTGCCACCCCTCACTGAAAAATAAAAACGAAATATGGAGCATTTAATTTTGTAAACGAGTGCTGCCCAACCCGTTGATCAGCTGATCATGATGTGATTACAAGATGATTAATGGGCAATGCAAAACTGAAAACGACTGAAAGAATGAGATTGCAGATACGAGCGGCAGAAATGAGCTTCCTTAGCAGGGGGTCTGGACTCAGCCTCATTGACTGGGTGAGGGGCTCGGACATTCGGGAGGGGCTGAATGTAGAGCCACTGCTCCCTTGCATCAAATGAAGCCACCATAGGTGGTTTAGGCATCCGTCTAAGAACCATCCTGGGCCTCGTTTCCACCAACACGGAGCCAGTGCTGGTACTGGAGCCGGCGCTGGGCTGGTTCTCACTTTGTGCCTTTTGAGAACCTGCCCACATTTCCACTGGTTTCAAAAAAGAACAGGACAGAATTGTTATGTAGGCGGAAGTGAGAGTAATGTAAGGGTTCATATGAATTCCATTTTAGGATTTATCTTGATCTGTTTCGGATTATACGTTATTCTAAGCTGCTGAAACGAAAAAAAAAAAAAAGTTTTCATAGTATGACTCGTTGCGCTCTGTCTTTATTGTCTGTCTCCACTTTGGTCTCCTTAGGCTCGCATGTCTGAGTGTGTGAGTTTATTCTTTATTCTCACTCGCTGTTTTACCACTCTCCTTTTAAGGATCACATAATAAAAGAGTCTGCAAAAAATTTTACTTTGCTTTCCACCTTAAGATCTCTTAGCCACTCGACCAGCACAATATTTTATTTATTCGACTTGTGACATGTTTATTATTTATTATTAAATCTGGCCATCAGCTTGGTCTTTCGTTTGTTAAGGTTTGTTAGGATGGTTTGGTATACTTATATGCTGCTTATGAATGTACTACAAATGCATTATGAAGGTGCACTGAATGGTCTATGAATGCATTATGAAGGTGCACTGAATGGTCTATGAATGCATTATGAAGGTGCAGTTAATGTAAAGTGTCGCCTAATGTACCTGTAGCATGTGGTGAATGACAGAGCTTTTCTTAACAACTCCCAGTGGCTTGTCACACCCAAAGCTATAGCATCAAACTGTCCTGAGGTCACACACCACACTTCATCACTTTCCCTGGATCCTCTTTACGTTATTTTATTCATCACAATTAAACATTTTTATTCTGGTCCTGGATCATAACAAAAATGCATTGCTCTTGTTTAGGTTAAACGAAAAATGTAAAATAAATAGACGATTCAGTGCAATACAATGGGCAGTTAATGGTATCAGACAATGACTCATTCATTGCTCAAAGCAAAATGATGTTGATAAGGTGACCGTCAGTGGGACAGAGATGAGAAAGCAGTGTTAAGTGGCTGACAATGTGTTGTTGCCAGAGGCCTACAGAAGCGACAGGATTCCAGCGTCAGGTGAGATAAGTTACTCTTTGTATTGGCTGGTCTGACAGTCTAATCGGGAGGCCGCATTCCTGCCCAAGGGAGACAGCTGTCGGAGGTGTCGTCAAGGCAACAGCATCAGTTCCTGCTCCGTCTGACTTCTCTCAGCATCTTCCATGCCGCCAGGGTAACGCATTGGTCTGATCAGGCCTAATTGGGTACACCAGAGGGACTCTATGAGACAGACATCTTAAGTGGGGTACAGTCATATTTAAAGACTTGCTAACATCTCCTAAGTATTAATGAGGCGCCAGGGACAGGAATTTTCCCCAATGCGCAACTTTCAGCCAGTCTTAGTCTCCTCAAACAATCTAGAAGTTCTGTTTGGACTCATTCTTAAACTCGTAGGAGGGAAAATCTATCAGAATCAAAACTCCGCAATGATGGCAGTTTGTCTCAAACAGGCAGGGGTAGCCGTAGGGCATGGATACCCTGGCAGGTTCAGATGGCCCATCATTTGACAAGGACCCTCGCATACAGGAAATTATACATCTGTGGGAAAACAACCGAGACCACAAATAGTTTTTATATGTATCTGCATTTTTATATTTTGGTTTATCCTGGTTCTGCTGGCAGGAGGCTACACTGAGCGGCAGGATGCTTCCAGGTTCAAAATGTCTAAGACAGCAGTACACAAGAATAAGGTGGAGCAGGAGACACTGGGAATGACCAGAAACCAGACAGGTAAAGGGAAGAAGTGAGTTTCTAATGCCAGAGATGACCGTTTCTCAAGAAAAGTAGGATGACATCAAGAGAACTTCAAAAGGAATGGGAAGCATTAAGTGCAGGTGTGAAGTGCACTGCTAGGACAGTGTTCATCAGGCTCCTAGAAGCAGGACTGAATCCCATAAAGCAAAAAAGAGGCCCTTCATTAATCAGATACCGAGAAGAACCAGGCTGCAGTTTGCAAAAGAAAAAAAATATTATTCACAGTCATACACCCATGAATTGAGAAATAAGTGAAACAAAACAACTGTGCTGTGGTCTCTTAATTTTTTTCATAAAATTGGGAGGGGGTAGGGGGCAAGGTCAAAAGACCCAGACGTTCTAGATACTGAAAAATTAACTGAAAAAAAAAGTTATATCACAGCCCCCACCCACTTAAATGAGCCATCTAATCTAAAAATCCACATAAACACACCAAGTAGGGTATAACTACAGCATGTTATAAACAGATTATTTGAATACATTGCAGGAAATGGGTTCTGATCAATTTGATTGATTGCCCATTGAAAACCTCTGCAAAGAGCTGAAATCTGCCACTGCAAAAAGTAGCTTAACTGAATGCATAGCAATGGAAGAGGGGCAGCATGTGGGTGCAGGAAGCTTACAAGATGGCTACAAGAAACATTTAGAAGATGCCATTGTTGCCAAAGGCTCTGCAGCCAAATATTAGTGAAGGCAGCCAATAATTGTGTCCAATGTACATTTTATGTCTATATTTTTTATTTCACTATATGACAGCTTTTTGTAGCTGTTTATTAACTTTGGACATTTTACTAAACGTTGTGATTGTACAAAATTCGTCCATTTGCATTTATTTCTCAAGACATTATACATTCTGTGCTTACAATTGAGGGGTCCCAATAATTCTGACAAAGACTGTATGGGTTCCATGTATTTCGGGAACACAAAAATATATTTTTAGCTACTTAGATGACGGATTTCCGTGCGCATAATTCTGCACGCGTGTGAAACTCGGCGTATAAAAAGCACAGAGGCAGTATGAGCTCAGTCTTCTGAAGTCCCGCCGAGCGTCGACGGCCACGAATGTAAGTACGCAAAATACTTAGAGCATGACGTTTTATAACAACCTTCTTAAACATACCGTACCGATTTCATTTATTCTTCATTTAAAGTGAAAGGCATTGACTGCAATTTTAACGTACTTTAATTATTCAGCCAAAGGTATACCTTCGCATGTATGTTTTATTATCCTATGTATGAGATCGTATACGTGATATATTTTTACAGTCTAAATACTTTTTATAAAAAATATATTCTTTTTGTATTCTTCTAAAATAAAGTACTGTCTATTTCATGAAGACATCAAGTAATTAAGGTTAAATAGGCCTAAATAAATTAAACACATAAATAAATTGCGCGTCTATTGCTAAGAAATCATTTTACTTGTTTAATTTCTACATTGACAATAAGTTCGATAATAGTAGACCCTGTGATGTATGATTGTTTTATCACTAATCAACGTTTTACCTTTTATGTTAAATATTTTTGTAGTTTTTTGTAGAAAGAAAAATAAAACCGGTGTCTTTAAAGTTAGCCCAACTGTGTATGTTGTAGAATAGAAAGGATCCTGTTGGAGAACAGCGTTTTGCCTGTTTGTGTAACTTCTGCATATTATACGTAGTTCGTTCATAGGTTAATGTTTGTTCTGTCGACTAGAAGAATTTTATTAAAATTATAAGAGAATTGTTTTTTGAAGTTTTCGTTTTATATAATGGAAATTGACAAATATCCTGTTAACACTATATGTGCCTCTAAGCGAAGATTTAAACGTTTGGGTTTCCGCAATAATGCAACTATTCTTGTTTGGGAAAAAAATAAGTAACACTGACTATTATTTTTTTTCCTTTCGGATATTTTTCATTGAACTGGTAACAAGTAGGTTATTCTTGAGAAACTCCATTTTTAATGGGAATTTCATTGTTAATTTCATATTGTCGATTAAAATAAGCAAATGCTAATTACCATGATTTTATCATAAAACAACTGCATCAGGTTTCTGAGCAATAAAAGATGTGTTAATTTGTATAGTACTAAAATGACAAATAATAATGAAAAACTGGACTCGTCTCACGAAAATACCTATTATTTGAACAATATAGAACTATACTGACCAGCAAAGAAGTGATTCTTCACTAGAATCTCACAAACCTCTGCACATATTTCAACTGCTATTTTTTGCGGATTAGAGAGTTTCATGAAAAACAATGTTCACGCGCATGTTCGTGTCACGGTATCTTTTTTTATTTATTTATTATTATTTCGATCCCGTTGCAGACGATGTTTGGCTCCAGCAAATCTCTGCAGTCTGAGGCTGCCGTGCTCATATTCATGCTTGCAAGCGTCATTTGCCAGGATAACGAGAGGTGGGTTATCTCTGTCCTCCAGCGACGTGCAGCTAGTATCCAAAATTGCAGAGGTGGACATTTCAGGTCCAGAAAGTAAAAATCCAAACCAGGATTTTGTTTCAACCAATTAATTCACTACTC
>JAODLC010000133.1:18226286-18237650 GCA_026781145.1 Hippopotamyrus pictus
ACTGCCCCAGGGGGCAGACTGACAGTCAGATCCCACACAGTATGCCACGGTGTAACACACATGACTTGTTTGTTAAACTGTATAAAAGATGACTTCATCTATGGTTTCATCTATAAAAATGAATGGTTTTCACCCTGGATGTTTCACCAAGCTAACTGAGGGTTCAGTACTTTGATCAAGCATCTCAGCAACCTCAAACTAGGGATTTTAGGACACAAACTAGCAGACCGATGTGTCAAACCAATACCCCCCTACTGTCTGATAGCTACCGTATATGCAATAATCAATGTAAATTATGTCTTTTTTTTGTAACGGTATTCACTTCCACTCTCGTCCTTTTAACACTTCTGATAGACTTGAACGTGGCACTGACTTGCTCATGAATCTAATCTGCGGCTCCAGCAGAGGCTTCAGCACGAATCGCACGTCCAGATGCCTCCTTATAGTATGTGTTGCCTGTGGTGTTCCCTCAGGTGCTGCAGCTGAAGGGGATTCCCTCCCTGGTGTCGCTGCTTCAGAGCTCCTGCCCCCCGGTTCAGGAGGCGGCTTCCAGCGCCCTGCGCAACCTGGTCTTCAAGGACAATGCCAACAAGCTGGAGGTGCAGCGGTGTGGCGGCATCAACAAGGCCCTGGCACTGCTGAAGAGCACCGACTCCGACGAGACCAAGAAGCAGCTGACAGGTAGGGGGCGGTAGAGAGGCGGAGCCGGTGCAAGGTGGGCCTTTAAACTGGAGCCTGAGAAATCAGTCCGTTTAGCGTCATGGATGCTAGTGGTACAAAGCGAGCTCAAAGGTATAGGCAAGTAATACAAATTAAATGCGTGACTTTAGGCACCTAGAATGATGCAGAATATTTAGGATGCAAATGTATTTTAAACCATCAACGCTCATTTGTTAATTATTAATTTCTAATGAACATATATATTGATTTGGCAATATCTGTAGATAAGTCAATAATAACTATTAAAATACTGCTAGTACTGAAAATATTTGCTATTTAATAATTTACTCTTTGAAATTTATTCTCATTTACAAACCTTGTTTTGATTTAATTATGGAATGAAGGAAGTGGAATTATGAACAAAGTAATAGAAGGTTACCTTTTTCCTTCTATACAAATAAACAGCACAGAAGATTCTGGAGGCTGAAGATATGGGAAGAGAAACCATTGAGGGGAATTAAATTTGTATTTGAAATTGTAATGAATGAAAGAGACGTGAAGGGAATGAATATCAGAGTGTGTGAGCCGGACCTGTCAAATATGAATGACTGTTAGGCTGCTTCAGAAGCCCTCAAAGATGCTAAAGAAAAATTGGGGCTAATGCTAAAGAACAAAAGTGTGATTGTCAAATATTTGCAGTCGTCGTCTAGACACTGAGTGAATAGCGTTTGCAGTGGATACATTCAGCGGTTGTGTGTTTACATCCTGGGTCCTGAAGAGGAATTTGCGGGTGGGATGTCGTCTCACAAGACGGTGTTACCGGACCTTCCTAGGTCTCCTGTGGAACCTGTCTTCGTCGGACGATCTGAAGTCGGATCTGATCCAGAACGCCATGCCTGTCCTGACGGATACTGTGGTGGTGCCATATGCGGGCATGTCGGAGCAGAACACCAGCGACAACATGGACCCTGAGATTTTTTACAACACAACAGCTTGTCTGAGGTGAGGCCCCTGCTTGGTGTTCTGCAGCCATTTTCCATCAGAAGACCTTCTTTACAGGGTACAGCTTGGTCTGACCTTTCTTGTCGTGCAGCTGTTTGTAACATTACTAAATATAAAACATGAAATGCGGTTTAAGATCATAGTAAAAGGGTTACCTAATAGAAAATGTTATGTAAAAAAGGGTAGGTATAATAATGGAAAGCCTCAGCATAAACGTTTTCGGTCAATATGAATGCATGCATGTATGTATGTATGTATGTATGTATGTATGTATGCATACATATATGTGTGTATGTATGTAACTGAATAAAAATTTAAATTCAATACATGCATATTGCATATGCAACGTAAATGGCAAAATCATCATATTAAAAACTCTCCTGTTAATGTTAAAAATTAATAAACAAGAACAGTCCAACAGCAACCCAGAAACTGGTGAACAACAGCTGCTGAATATATACAGACCCTGGTTTAAACAGGTGTACAAGAATAATGAAAATGAGCATTTTCTCATAACCAGAAACAAGGCTACACAGTTTATATTACATGTATAATAAAGGACTGATATAACTGGCTTGCAGGTGTGTATTGTTCTTAGTCTAAAGGTTGATTTGTGTGTTATTTTCTTTTTTTAACAGCAGAAATGCACATCTGCGGCCTTATTACCACACAGTTTAATCTTTAAACCACAAAAATGTACTTGCATGCCAGTTATGTCAGTCTCTGTCTTTAATGCTGTTTAAATTATAAAAGATGCCTCTTAATTTTAGTGTCAGTTTTTTTTCTCTTACAAGCATTCTGCAGTTAGAGATATGTTAGATTTGTTTTTTTTGCTAATGTGTTGTCAAGTGGTTGAACAAACACGTCTCAGTCTTTTCAAAGTTGTTGTTTTTATGAAAAAGGAAGCCAGATCAAATCACGGTACCAGCCTCTTTAAACACGACAAAGCAGGTTGGAGTCAAATATCGGTGACACAGATTTCACTCTGTGCTGCACACTGACTAACTGAACGGGTCGCTTTCTGATTAAGGAACCTGAGCTCCGACAAGCAGAAGAACCGGCAGGCAATGAGGAACTGCCGTGGCCTGATAGATTCCCTCATAAGCTACGTTCAGGCGTGCGCGGACGCCGACAGGTCGGACGACAAGGTGGGTAACTGAAAAGGTGTTTGTGTGTCAAACAGCTTCTCTCAAAGGGGATTAGCAGTGTTTTAAAATGGTGCAAAGCATTGCATATTATAACATATAATCTAAAACATTAAATATATATTTTTGCTAATGCAGTTGACACCTGTGCCTGAATTATACAACCAAGTACGTTTTGTCTGTGTAGTTTGGGGTCATTGGGATCAAATGTCAAAAGATCAATTAGGCTACAGTAGCATGGCAACCCCACCAAATGCAGAATCTTTGGTATTTTGGGAAGTCATTTCATGGACTTAGATGCTCAGTCAAATTGTTCATTTCTTTACTTTATTCATTACATGTTAATAATGAATTTTGTCCTATTTTGAAAGAAAGACCTAGTGAAAAATACACCCTTTGTATTTTGTGTGAAGCTGGCAGAAACACTCCATTTGTGGCTGAACTCTTTTTGCTTATTGTTCATCTCTTAAAACCTATATAGAGTCTTTGTTGTCCTTAAATTTTAGCCTTGTTTCTTCCTCTTGTTTCTTAATCTTCCCTGAATTCCATTGATAAACTTCTTAAGACACACCAGTTATTTCTGTAATATCTAGGTGATTGAGAAAAGGTTCACAGTAGGAAGAGAGGGGGGGGGGGTAATGTTTTTGACAATTTTCTAGTATGGCAAAGGCTTTAAATCAATATCAAAATAAGAAAAAATATTGCTGCAGAAAAATAATTGCAAATGCTGTAGTTGCACTAATGTACATCAGTGTCCTATAAAAGGATAGAAATGTGGCAAATCACTGTTATCTATTCATAAGATGTCAGACAAAAATGGCCAGATCACCGTGTCCAGCATTTTGAGGTTTCCTGTGTCCCTCCGAGCCTTCCTGTGTCCCTCCGAGCCTTCCTGTGTCCCTCCGAGCCTTCCTGGGTCCCTTTGAGCCTTCCTGGGTCCCTTTGAGCCTTCCTGGGTCCCTCTGAGCCTTCCTGTGTCCCTCTGAGGTTCCCTTCCTCTTTGCCCCTTTTGGAAGCTCAGAACCTCTCCGGCTTGAATCTGCCTGCTGACTTTCTGTGTTCCCGACAGTCGGTGGAGAATTGCGTCTGCATCCTGCACAACCTAACGTACCAGCTGGAGAAAGAGGCGCCTGGGCTCTTCAGTAAGATCACGGCCCTCGCCACACCCCCCGCCAGGAGCTCGGCCCAGAAGAACACCTCATCTGTGAGCTGCTTCAGCCAGCAGGGCAGCAAGACTGAGCAGGAGGTATGTCAGACTTACGGGCGAGACAGTAACAGCATTTTACATTGAGGGTATAGAATATTTCCATTCGTGTCATCCTCATATTTGGGTTTGGGCATTTTTGCATAGATTATAATTAATATATTTTGGAGTTATGCCCCTGAAAGAGATGGTTGACACCAGGAGGCTTAATTTTAGTGCTGGAGTGGCCCTTCAAATACATACGGGGGGGGGGGGGCTTCCAGGTCCACCCTCTTTCCTTTAATAATAAACCTGAAAGACCCTTTAGTCATATATGCATTCCTAGAAAATTTGTTAAACTTTAGCAAAACAAAACTAAATCCATTTAGTTACAAAAAGCAGATTTTGCCGTTATTGAAGGAATCACTTGATGTCAAGTATAAGTATAATTGGTTAGTCTCTAAGTCAGTCCACATTATTCCTTTGATAACAGCAGGTCTGTGCACACAGAGCCCACATAACTTCACAGAAGTAACTTTGTTAAATTCACATTTAACCATAGAGCTACTTTGACTACCCGGTAATGGAGGACAACAATCCCAAAGGGGCAGGCCGGCTCTTCCACTCCTCGACCATGCAGACCTACCTGAACCTCCTGGGGAGCAGCCAGAACGAGTCAACACTGGAGGCCTGCATGGGGACTCTACAGAACCTGACAGCTCAGACGGGAACTGTAAGCAATGGCCTCGTTTTCCATTCAGATGTAGCATTGGAGAAGGCAGGGTCAGCCAGTCCCTGGGGCAACTGGGAGTACGGGCGGTGCTCAAGGGCTCAGGGATGACCTCATTCTGCTAACCAGGGGATTTTCCCTGCTTCAGGTGAGGCATAAGTGAAGTCAGGTTAGATGTGTTGGCTCTTGTCTTCCCCAGGCATCATCCAGCAGTTGCACGCTTGTTTTTTTTTGGCATCATGTGGCTTGTCGTGCAGAAGAGGACGGTGGCGACCCAACTGCTCTCAGTCTGGCCCGCTTCCTCAGCCTTAACACAGGTCCCTATGTCCGTAGGTGTCCAACGTGATGAGCCAGACCATAGTCCAGAAGCTGAACGGCTTGCAGAGTTTTGCGCCACTGCTGCAGTCGTCAAACCCCAAATTGCAGAAGACAGCCACGGCTCTGCTGGGAAACCTCTCAAGGTCTCCACGCATCCAGAGCACCCTGGGTAAGGGTCGACACCACCTCCTCCACTTGCTAATAGACCCTGATTGTGGCATTGGCAGTGCATCGCAAAAGGCCACTGTGCATTTGCAGCATTGAGACTTGATATGGACGTGTTGGAAGGACAAAGGGATGATCCCTGTAGCGACTGAGCGCACCTCTTCTTGCTTGATGTAGGCAGGTAAATTATTCAAGAACTTCAACAGGCTAAGAAAAAACACAACAAGAAACTAACACCAAATAGGTTCAAGGAGCATAAGCAAGAAAGACATACAGGAGCAAAGTGGGGAGCAAATGCAGGACAGCAACAGCTACAAACACCATGACCAACTGAGGCTCAAGGGCAAAGGCAGGCTGTCACTGATATGGGTTTTATAATTGAGAGGTCTTGATTTGATCATTCAGCACACATTCTCTGTTCTGTAGTCATTAGTAGTGTTCTTTTCATTTGGTTTTTATGTACTTTTTAATGTAATCATAGACACATATTGTGAAGATGCTGAAGACGTTATTTCCTGAAATTGGTTGTGCAGTGAACCGTAATAGATGCTCTAGACCAGTCTTTCCCAAATCCAGTGCTTAGGGACTCACAGACAGCCCACATTTTTGCTCCCTCCCAGCTCCCTGCATGACAATCCACATTTTTGCTCCCTACTGGGAGCTCTCTTTTTTACCTCACTATTGTTAAAATATTTATTTATATCATCAATAAATACTAAGTCCTATGGTTCGCTTCAAACTGAATTTTACTGCATACTAATATGCAATGACAATCAAAGGATCTAATCTAATCATTTGATTAAATAATTTGTCTCAGTATTCATCGTTAAAGTAAGGAGTCATGCCACGGTTTCGTTGATTGCTTTTCTACTCCAGAACAGCTGCCTGTGGTGGAGGTTTGTGGTGAAGTCAAAGCCGCGAAAACCACTCCAAAGCACTCCAAATCCACTCAGCGTGCTAACATAAATGCTAATGGTGAATTATTCAAAAAAGGGATGTAAAAGTGGTGAAACTGCTGGGTTATAACAGCAAAGTTTGTTTAGGCTGGGATATATGGCTTGGGGGCAGGGAGGAAAGTCAAACAGTATAAGGACAGTAAAAAAAAAAAATTAAAGAAAAACGAAAATGGGCTGTATTACCTATCAAATACCAGACTCTTAGGCAGAAGCTAAATGCACTGAACTACCATTGTAATGCTGTCATACAATATTAAGAGCAGGTTTCATTACTCATTTTTGCCAGCTATTTAGTGAGCGACATTTTGTCAGATTGTGTTTCTTTGTTGGCTTTAAAAAAACGGTAGACAGTTTGATCCAGTCAGTGAATGAGGAGATCAGGGCCCGATTGTCGTCATCTCTCCTCGACAGCTCGGCAAGCCCTACCACGACTGGCCAGTGTGCTCACTTCCGGGGCGACTGACCCGGCTAACACCGATGACACGATGACGGTTGCCTGCCACACCATCCGCAACCTGCTGAAGGTCGAGCCTGAAATGGGGAAGAAGCTGCTGAACAACACTCTGATCAACTCTCTGGTGGACCTGAGCAAGAACAGGTGCACTCAGTTGTTGGGTTAATGTATGTGTGCATGGAGGCGTTGAAGTGGATTCTCTGCAGATCTCAAGATTAGACTATGTAACTTTCAAAGCTGCTAAAAGTTATAATGTGAGTCTCTGCAGTCTTTGGCAGCTAACAGGGAATACAAGGATGCCCTTGTAATACCAGCACAACTCGATGATTAAGATTAAGGATTTAGTGCTGACTAGGCCTTATCCGTTAACGTGTCGTTTGTATGATTCTTTTCCTTTCCTTCGCAGATACTTCCCAAACTCCAGCCAGGCTGCAGCCCTCCTACTTCATAGTCTCTGGGCAGAAAAGGATACCCAGGGCATCCTAAAAAAGGTATTGGTCCTGGCAAAGTTATATTTAAGCTCTCTGGCCAATGGGAGCTTCCAGAGATTAAGTGGGTTAGACAAAATTGGAGAGGGGACTGTATTAGGAGGTCCAGCACTACGATTAACACCTTTGCCTCACACCTCTGGGCTCAGTGCTTGAGTCTCTGCCGTGGCTCCATGGGTGTGGAGTTTGCATGTTCTCCCCATGTCGTTGTTGGGTTTCCTCCGGGTACTCCAGTCCAAAAACATGCTGAGATTAATTGGAGTTTTGCCCATAGGTGTGCATGTGTGACCGAACGATGTGTGTGTGTGTGTGTGTGCCCTGTGACGGGCTGGCAACCAATCCTGGGTTGTTCCCTGCCTTGCACCTATAGGTTCCAGACCCCTGCAATAAGACATGATTACAGAAGATGGATGGATGGATGGATGGACAGACTGTATTATGAGATTATTTTTTTCCTACCTCATGCAAACTATAAACATTCTCCTGTAAAGACACCAGCCGTTAATGGCTGCTTGATATTTTGGCGTCACTGGCTGGGCTGCTCTGTTAAGTGTCTCACTTAATTATAGCTGAAAATACTTGACACCAGTTGGGTGAATCATTATCAAGCCCTAATTGAAGTATTGCATGGCATGGCTCTTAGACGGCCAACTCCACGGGTGAAAAGCAGCTGAAATGTAAGACAAGATCTTGGGAGTGGCAGTATTATTTTGAGCTTGAACTGCTCATGTCTCAACATGGCATTTAGATGAATGAAGGGAGGGGAATCTAAAGCAAGGTGGAGGCTGGGAAGTTTGGATGCAGCTTTTTCTTTTTAAAGAACACGTTTGTGTTCGTGTTGGGTGGTGCTGAAACCTAAGAGCTGAGCGATGTGGTGAAACCAGCTCTGACCACATCAGCTGGGATGTATCCCACAGATTTTTTTAAGAATCAGGCAGGATGCCGTACATGACAGGCCGGCCTTATTTTATGATCGGTTACGAAGCTTCAGACTTAATAATTAGGCATTTCAGCGGAGTATTTTGGGCAGAACTATTGGTCGATTGTAGAAACTTTTCCACTGATGTGAAAATAAATTCCAAACAGACCAGTTTGGGCTATTAAACGGAGCATGATAAGCTCACAGGATTTGAGTTGCCAATTTTGCCACCGCTGTACCTGGTGATCCTGGGGTGGCCGCGGTGGCACGAGTACAGTGACTTATCTCTACTTAGCGAGATGAAGCTTTCTGTGAGGTTATCAGCCTTCTTGACCATGAGACTGCAGGACACCAGCTAATTTTAACCTATTTTGTCTTGCAGCTAGGAATGAACAAGGGATCCTTTATAAATGACATCACCACGTCGGCCTTCAAGTCCGCAGCTCAGTCCATTCTGACATAGGTACGTAGGTGTGAACAGAAGATGCTCTGCTACACTTTTAACGAGCACAGATCCTTGTTTTTGACTTTTAACCCGGTCTAAATTGTTTTCTGTTTCACAGGTAACCTATAACTTGTCTGCAGATGCTGTTACAAACGGCATGATCCTACATTCTACACCAGCTAGACAGTTGTGATTGTATTACTACACATGATATGAACATTTTTATGGTTTGGTGATATTCAACTCTTCCTGTTGCTGTGCTTTGGTAGTAGAGATTATATTTATCAATGGATGGCTTAATTTTCTAAAATTAATATAATATTAGTTATACTTTGACAAGCAATTGTCATTAATAAGTAAGGCACGTGGATTCAAGGTTATGCATTAATATTACAGGCACATGATTAAACATTTACAGTGATCATATATGAACAAAACTCTGTGTTGCTAACATGTTCTAAATGGTGAAGCCTAAACACTGCTGGATATCTCTATTTACTTTGAGGAATTTGCTTGAGGGGTCATATTCACCTTAAAATTTGTTACAAGTTTTGAGGAGGGTGAATCGAAATTCTCATACAAGTGAAATTCTATAATTCTGTATCGCTTTCTAATGTTAAGACTCCTAGTTCTTTTTATCTTTGTGCAGGTAATGTGTATATATATATATGTTGGCTCAATAAAAATGTTGCACGTAGTTTGGCTTAGGTATGTGTGAGATTTTAGCTGTAGTATAGTACTTTGTTCATCCCCTGCCATTTCTGTTTATTGGTTACACACTGCCTTAATAGTACTTGTACTGTTGTTCCTTTTTGTTTGAATATAAATCAATTCAGAAGAACACAGTTTGGATATATTTCACTACACGTACATTACGCAATATATGCAGCTGCAGAAAAAAATGAGACCATAGCACAATTTTTTGTTTCATTTCTCAATTTATGGGCGAGTATCTGTGAATAATGTTTTTTTTTTTTTTTTGCAAACTGCAGCCTGGTTCTTCCCTGCTTCTCATTGATGAAGGGCTTCTTCCTGGCTTTATGGGTCTAAGAGCCTGATATGAACTGTCCTAGCAGTGCACTTCACACCTGCACTGAATGCTTCCCATTCCTTTTGAAGGTCACTTGATGTCATCCTACTTTTCATGAGAAACTGATGCATAAGTTGACAGTCATCTCTGGAATTATAAGGTCCACCCTCTAGCTGGCTGGTTTCTGGTCGTTCTCAGTGTCTCCTGATTCACCCTGTTCCTGTGTACTGCTGTCGAACCTGGAAGCAGCCTGCTGCTCCGTGTAGCCATCTGTCAGCAGAACCATGATCAAACAAGGATTTACAAATTCAGATTTCTTTTTTAAAAAAAAAAAGTGGTCTTATTTTTCTGCAGCTTCTGCAGGTATATATATATATACATACATACTCACACACACACACACAGTGGCGATCAGAATTAGAGTAATATACAAAGTCACAGCTTATCCGAATTCAAAGTTATTCTAACATGAATGGAGGAGATGTATTTTAAACGATTTTCGTTTTGTTTCATTTTCAAGGCGTGTGATCAAAATTAGAGAACGATTCGGTATACTTCATAGTTTTTGGATCTAATCTGAAATATCTCTGAATATCTGGCAACCCCAATCTACTTGAAAACATTGGTAGGCTTTTTGCGAGATATCGAAACTCTCCAGGGTGACTGAAATCCTGTGACATCAGGTCATTCAGAAGAAAACCAATGGGACGGCCCTCTTAGTCACTGGAAGAGGAGCTAGTTATTCCAAGAGCTTCATTTCTCAAATATTGAAGCTCTACAATAAAACGAAGTCATTCAAGTTCATAAAAAGGCTGGTTGCCCACATATGACCAGTGGACAGGGAGACTCTCATGGGTGATCGGTTCAACAGCTGGAATTGTTCGCCAAATTAGTTCTGGGCGGGGCAAGAACTTGTCTTGATAGAGTCTCGTTGTCTTGGATAATATGGACTGAAAGTCCAATCGGTGGTGACTAAGCCTCACATCAGCAAGAAGAATGAAAAGGCAAGACCAGCCCTTTGCTGAGAAGCATGTTGCATGGACAGAGGAGAACTGGTCCAAAGTTAAAGTATTGAAAGCAAGTTTAATTTAGTTGGTTCAGGTGGGAAACATTATTTGTGGTGTTGAGTTGTGGAAAGACTCCAGCAAAAGCGTGTGAAGATGTCAGAAAAGGGGTAAGTATTATGGGTGGGGGATGTTCTCTGCAGCAGGAGTCGGGTCTCTGA
Organism: Hippopotamyrus pictus; assembly: GCA_026781145.1. Taxonomy (NCBI): domain Eukaryota; kingdom Metazoa; phylum Chordata; class Actinopteri; order Osteoglossiformes; family Mormyridae; genus Hippopotamyrus; species Hippopotamyrus pictus. The sequence continues at coordinate 18,237,007 of JAODLC010000133.1, forward strand.
TGCGGCTACATGGTCAGGTGAATGCTAATGAGAACCAGAACCACCTTCAGCAACATCCGGTTCCTTCCCTATGAGCATCAGCCAGTAGGCCAGCCATTTTTATACAGTGCCCCTTACCACACTGCAAAGTGGGTGAAGCAACTCCTCAAAGCTGAGGACATTCAGGTGATGAAATGGCCTGATCCGAACCTTATCAGGAATCTCTGGAAGGTAACTGGTGACAAAATTACGGCAGATAAACCCACTACAGTTACCAAATTGTGGAAGAAACTGGAATACGAAAGGAACCAAAATCAAGTCAATGCAGTTTGAGAAAGTGGTTGTGTCCCGTGGGCGCCGGTATGCCAGTCACTGAAAGCAAGGGCCTCTATCTTACTATTAATTTCCTAAAGATGTAACCAAAGGTGATAGAATTGATTTGTAGGCTTCTTGTACAAACTGTCTCATAATTTTGATTGCATGCCCTCTTCAAATGTCTTGTTTAAACCTACAAACCTCTCTTGTTTTTTGATGTGGCATAGCTTTCACTGATAAAATATTATTAAAATACATCTCTTCTATTCATGTTAGAATAGCTTTAAATTCAGGTAAGCTGTGACTATATTACAAAAACGTCTTGTTCTCAATTTTATTGCCATCGTCAT
>JAODLC010000133.1:18237750-18261579 GCA_026781145.1 Hippopotamyrus pictus
ATATTTTGTGCATGTGTGCTGTCAAACTGTTTTTTTTTTCTTTTTTTCTTTTCAGTTCTTAGTGACTGGAGACTTTTTATGGTGGTTTATTGACCCTGTTTACCTGTTGAATATCTAAAGCATGTGTTTCTGAGTACACTTTCTGTAAAATAACTTCATTAATCCTTATTGCCAAACACATAAATAAATAACACTGGAACAAAGCAGCAGCCTTTACTGTTTACTAACGTGAGCTTATTGGTTGGTGGTGAACTGAAGAAACAAAGACATTAAATTGAAATTGATTCCATTCCTGTATTGTAGCCTGTTTATTGCATGGCTCAAAGCATGATATTCCAATAGCAATTCACCAGTTAGGCATCCATTGATTTAAATATTTTTTATTATTACATGTTCACACCTATTGGGATGTGTAAAAAGGTGATGTGTCAGCTTCTCCTTCCAAGTCCTGTATTTTTTTTTGATACTTCATGCCACACTTTACCATCCCAAATAATTAGCATTAGCCATTTGGGGGCTGTCATAGCTACATGGAAAAGAAAAAGTCTTTTTTTATTACCAGACCTTGCTGTCCTCACATTAAACAGACAGCTGCTCTTGTAATTCTGGAGTTAAAATGACTCGTCTACTGATATATTTTCTGATGCGCAGTGGAATTATTAGACCTGTCGTTCATTCGCAACTACAGTCTGGCATCAGTGTCATAATCGGCTTAATGCATCTGTGGTTATCTTCTAACTTGATATCTTTTACGCCGACCTTTTTGTTCAACCACGGCATGACGATTGCATTACAATCCCCCCCCTTCTCCCTTTGGCATCTGAAAGTGAACAACGTTTCATTTAGAAATGAAACATACAATGTGATATAAAAACAGCATAAAATCTACTGGCGAAAAAAAAAAATCACAAACATTCACTTTCAAAAATGAACAATCAAAATGATGTCACATATGAACAAGAGTGAATAATAAATCAAATCGTCTATAGCTAAAGGTGTCTTTGAACAGCACCATATATTTTTCTATAGTTGCTTGCTCAGGAGAGGGTTGTGTTTAATTTTGATCCTGTCCTGGCAGGCCCAGGGAGGAGGGCAGGACACACCCTGGACAGATGTCAGTCCATCCTAGGACACTGACACATACTCCAGGCAACTCCGATACCATAGTGCTTAACTGTCAGTTTTTAGACTAAGAGAAAGTGCTCGGAGTAAATCCACACAAACGTGTGTGAGTGTGTGCGTGGGTTATGCATGTACTATTTTGTGTAATAACCTGCTTTTTTGATGTTGTGGGGACTATTTTTTTAGTTCCCACAGGGGTAATTTTATAAAAATCTGTTACTGCAATCAAAAATCTAAAAGTGTTAGAAGTCTTGTATTTTGTTTGGTTGCTGATGGTTAAGGTTAGGGCTGGCTAGGGGTTCAGGTCGTTATTGCTGGGATCAGGGTTTTGCCCATAGAAATGAATGGACGCGCTACACAAATATATGAATACGTGTGTGTGTGTGTGTGTGTGTGGGTGTGGGTGTGGGGGGGGGAGGCTAGGGGGTGTATGAAACTGGCACCAATACAGAGCACATTGCTGGAACTGAACGTAGAAAATGTGGGCTATTGAGACATGCTTAGGGATCAGTGCTTTTTTCAGCCTTACAGTATTTCATCATTGAGTTGAATACCATCATTAACTGAAGAATAATTAATACTGGCATTTCTGTAGGGCATTGACAGCTAAACATGTCATCACCTACTGCAAAATTTCTACCTTGGGTTACTCTCTCAATATGTAAGTCAGTTCCTTGTGCTTTTCAATCATATATAATGTAATTAGTAAGTGTGCCTGTGAGCATTTGCGGCATTTCAGAAAACCGTAACTGACGCAGTTATGGAGTGGCGTATTGCTCAATAGGAAAGGGACCTTTGCCTGTGTCCATTCTGTTATGGTTGCGAATTTTATGGCTGCACGGGGCACAAATGCTTAGTAGTAACTTAGTTACTACTGAAGTTCAAATCAAGAAACAAATATATTAGCTACTTGGGTCACACTTTACTTGAGGGGGACATAAATAATGTAGTAGTACACGCTTACTTAATGCATTAATTAACCAGTAACTAAACGTTAGTTACATACTTATCCCATGTTCATTCATCATCAATCATGACAATTCATGTATTCCATTCAGGAAGTATTAGTTAACAGTTAACAAATTAGTTAAGTGTTAACTAATGTAGTTCCTGCATGGAAAACATGAACTGCAATAATTTATTAATGGTTAATGTTTAGATAACGGTTAATGCATTATTAGTTACTGGTTAATTAATGCATTAAGTGCATTATGTCCCCTCAATAAGGTGTCACTGCTACTTGAGATAAGATGCACTGTGATTCATTAATGATGATCAAACATGAGATCAGTATTTCATTTCTGTTATTCATGACCTGTTCCGTCATTAAATCCTTCAGTAGTTCACAACGGAATTAACAGATATAGTAACTAATATAGTAACTGCTTGGGATAAATCACGTATCATAATTCATTGGTGATTAATGAACATGAGATCAGTATGTAACTAAAATTTAGTTTATGGTTAATACATAAGTATAAGACCTTAATAATATTATACTTAATACTTATTATTTGTGCTCCATCGAGTAACGTGCTACCTACTGTAGCATGGTAATCATATTCCGGTCAGACCCTTACAGAAGGTCCTTAACCTCACCTGTTCCATGGCTGCTGGATGCTGGCTGATCCAGCTCTGTGACACCAAGCTTTCTCCATTTGTATGTTAATTTGTGTACAAGGGTCTCTTTTTTTTACGAACCTGACATGCTATTGTCAGCCATGCCTGTCAATAGCTCATCACTTGTTACTCACAGTGACCAAAACAAACACCATGGTAAACCACAAGCAGTCAGCGCCACTGCCCTCCTGACCTCATTCGGCCGGAACCAGCTCTGGCTAGAAAGATCACCCACCCTAACCACCCAGATTGCTCCTCACTAACAGACCCACTAGGTATCCCATAAACCCTTTTGATTATGTCACTTGTCCCTTCCGTCTCTCTCCTTATTGGCCCCCACATCGTGTCCTTGGTCTATTGGGCCTCTTAAAGGAATGGCACCTTCCTACATTGATTCTTCATCAAGACCTATATTCTGATAGGTTTATGCAATGTAAATGTTATGTAAATGCTAAGGAAATGTGTATGTGTCACTGACCCTAATCAAGACAAGCAGTTAGACCAGCGGTAGGCGACCCTGTTCTGGGAGTCCTAGGATCCAGCATGTTTTCTATCCTGCCTGGGCTTGTATTCACAAAGCATTTTATCTTACCCCTTACAGACTAAAAGTTTTTAACTAAGATTTTTTTCCTAAAACCTGTTCACAAAGTGGCTGAGAGCAACATTTATTAGGAACAGGGCCAACTCCTAAGCTAAGAGTAAGACTCCATTGCTATGACTGTCAGATCTCATGCATGAGCTTGTATGCAGTAACCACGGGGATTGGAGGATTAGAGGCCAGTATGTGGTGATGAAAATGCACGTGCAGCATCCCATAAATACAAATTCAGTGAAAACCACTTATAGTGATCATGGTTACAGTGATCAACTGCTTATATGGATCAAAATGACTGGTACAGAATCATTCCTAAACAAATACTGTTTAAATAATTTGCTTATAGTAATCAAGTAGTCCACTTACAGTGTTCATTTCTGGTATTTTTAAACATTTTTTTTAACTTTACTTTCATAAGCCTACTTTGCCTTGTCATAACCCGACTGCTTCTGTCCAGCTACCAGTAGTCTAGTACTGCGTGCACAGAAAGCATGACAGGAAAAAGACATTTTCTCTCAATGACAAATACAGACTCGTCAAAGCTTATAATAAACTGCCAAAAATGAGCCACTAAGATGCTAGAGCAAAACTACAGCAAGGTTTATGTACAGTACTGTATTATAGCGTATTATACACAGTTCAGTAATATGACAAGTGTTTGAAATAGCTGTAATGTATTCTGAATGAATCAATAAAATTCAGTAAATAGCGACACCGTCCATTTTATTACCTTATATTCATGTTATAAATATACAAATGTGAATTAGATGGCTATCTGCCTGAGACATAAAGAAAAATAAAAATATCAGTTGTTATGATCATAATAAGCTGTTTCCACTGTATATCATTGGGTTGTTTCTGTTTGTTGGAGATGTTATTGCATCCCTCACAAGCTCCAGAACAGTCATTATTCCTTCCTTTAAATAATTCAGCGTTCGTTTAATGCTTCCATGACGTTGCAACGTAGATTGACAGCAGCCATTTCGCGCCTGTTTGTGAATCGGTCTTAGTGACTTAGGAGTCCTTGCGACTAATTTTTAGTTCTCCTAGACTTAGGTGCTACTTTTAGTGCTAAGGGGCTTCGTGAATTGCTCTTAGTCAAAAAAAATCAGGAGTCCTACACTTAAGATTGACACCGCCATTATTTTTAGGAGTTTCTTCTAAATAGGCAAGTCAGGAGCTACTTTTATCCTTAAGATGCTTTGTGAATATGGACCCTGGTCTCTGATGAACCACACCTGATCTCCAGCAGACAGTAACTCATCAGGTAGGACAGAAAACATGCTGGACATCGACTCTCTAGGACCACGGTTGCCTACCCCTGAGTTAGACAATGGATGGATGGATATAAATGTATCTGATTAGTCAGACTGTTTAGTGCTGTATTTAGATTGAAGTTTTGGTTTGTAAGCTATGACAATGAGGTGAAAATGCTGTAAAACCCTAACTGGACAATGTGCTATCCAGCAGAGCTTTGGTAATTTGTTTTTGTTCACTTATAGATTTGTACATGTTTCTATTTTTTCATGTGACTTGAGTGAAACTTCAAAGCACATGTGGATGACCATGAAAACCAGATCAGAACAAGTGCAAAGATGAGTTTTGCATAGTGCATTTGGCATGAGTCAGCTGTGACAGATTCAGACCTCAGTGGCGAGCAGGTGGCGTTCGCTGTCTTTCTTACACGAATCACTAACCTAGGTGTCGTCTTTGATTCTTCGCTGTCTTTTGATTCCCACGTAAAACATGTCTTCAGAATGGCTTATTTCCATCTCCAAACTCCGCCCCTCACTCAACTTTGCTACTGCTGAGACCCTCATTCATGCCTTCATAATCTCCAGACTCGATTACTGTAATGCGCTGCTTATTGGTCTCCCAGCAAAATCATTAAACAGACTGCAAAATACTGCAGCAAGACTTGTCACCCGTACAAGACCGTGGCAACATATCGCTCCCATCCTCCATCAGTTACACTGGCTTCCAGTACAATCTCGGATTCAATTCAAAATCCTTCTGTTCATCTACAAAGCCCAGAACAACCTAGCACCCATCTACCTCGCCGATCTTCTCACCTTATACAAACCCACCCGCACCTTACGTTCTACCGATGCACACCTTCTACCCACCCCCTCTGCTTATCTCCATTACATGGGTGACAGGGCATTTAGTGTGGCTGGCCCTAAACTCTGGAACACCCTCCCACTGACACGACGTTCATGCACTCCACTCTCCATATTCAAATCCATGCTCAGAACTCACCTCTTCACTCACCGCCTTCTCAACCTAGTCTCGACTTTTATGATATTTTCTTTTATATTTTTTATGTTTGTTTTGGTTGATGTCAATCTGGCGCTGGTGTGTCTTTTAACAATGTGTCCTTGTCTCTACATGCTACCTATTTCTTGTTTATAGTATAACTACTTTTATATTTTATGTTTTGCTTTTACTGTAGTGTCCTTGGGTACCTTGAAAGGCGCTTCAAATAAAATGTATTATTATTATTATTATTATTATCATCATCATCATCCCGGGTGATCTAACCCAGCTGCTTTGTTTGTTGTGCATTATCATGGGTCATGTTGGAGCCTGTTGGAGTTGCCGGCCCTACAGAAACGCTAATAGCCATGCAGCAGAAAAGCTGGAATCGGGGGTGGGGGGGACCCTTTGCAGTTTATGGTATAATTATCATAATTTTAAATACTGCCTTGCTGTCCCATCCTGCTTTCCTGGTTCCTATTGCCCAACTGATTAGACTGGCTGGCACCTGGCAGAAGCAGAAGGCATGCCCATACTGCCATGGCTTGGGGTGTTATCACTGGCATATTGATGAATTTGCCCCACCCTCACATTAGGGACAATGAAACCTTTGATTGCTGTGTAGTTTCAGAGTTGTTTTGATTAGGATGTTTCCCAACCTATGTGGACAGACGCTATCTGTTTGCTATTTGCTATTTGTAATCATTGCCTCTCTACCCCCCCGCCCCCCAAATATATTTCACATTTAAATCCCAAATTACTGTATTTCAAATACGGTGCTTTAACATGATAATTTTATTTTCTATTTATTTAGTCAATTACTTATTTTTTAGTTGCTTGGCTACCAGTTGGTGAATTAGTCCTGACCAGTGAATAATTGTTTTTTTTGGAAGGTTGTACTAAAACACTAATCATCTACACTAATTGTATTAATCATCAGAGTAAGCTTACTCCCAAAGGGTTTTAAGGGGCAGTGTGCAGCCCTGTGGGTCAGAACTCTGTGCTTTGTGTTCGGAAATTTGCTGTCTCATATCTCCTGGTCAGCAGAGAAGTTTCATTCCCATTAAGAGCTTAACCAAGACCTTTAACCCACACTGCTCTGAGGGCACCACAAAAATGACTGGCTGTGCTCTGGGTTTTACTCTCGCCTGTATACGTACCTGCACCTCGTACCTGTGTCTCGTACCTGCACCCTGTACAGTCATAACAAAGGCATTGGATAGGTTTTTCTTATGTTAATCAGACATCTGCTGTAACAGTCACTGCTCTGTGAATCATGTTTTTATACTGCAAGAACGATATGAAGATAAGTCTGGAACAAATATTATCCCTTTTACTGGAAAATACTTCTGTTGCATTGACAGTTCAGTCGTAACTGCATTCATTGATAACTTTTGATATTCAATTTTATACTTAAATGACCCATATGCATGTACTGTAGAAAGGAGAAAATTGGCTGTCATGGGAGAGAATTGAACCCAAGTGTTCCTGATTCATTAGCTCCACTTGTTTCTCAGTGAGATTATCAGTAGTTTGTTGTCTTCTGTTCAAATCAACATGCACATGTGGTGCAGATGCTACACAATAAGTTTCCGATAAGTGTAATATAACAACTGGAAGACAGTTGTGGGAACAATAACTGCTTACAACCTAATATCACAGAAGTTATTCAATACATATCACCCAAGAGAATCTCGGAACTTAGACTGTGTGAAATGCAGGAACAGAGGATCCAGTGTTACCAAGTGAAACGATTTTAACGGACCGGATAAGACAGTGAGCTGCTGAGGGTCAGATGTAGGGTATGTATGGGTCTTAATGTGTTTCCTTAAGGTGAGAGACTTTGAAGATAATGCAGTTAGGTAGCTCGTTCCACCAGTGATGATCCTTGCAGGAAGAACACCAAATAATAGACTTGTTTTTAAACAGCCGGTGAATCACCAGGTGAGGTTTGCTTGCTGACCACAGAGCGTGGGATGGAACATAAATCCTGATGGAAGACTTGATGAATGCAGGAACCAGAACTTCAGACTTACTGTGAGCACCGATAAGAAGTCAATGGGGAGAAGTAAGAAGATGTGTGCATAGCACATGCTAGTAGCTGTAGCAGTAATGATAATGGTAATGGTGCCTAAACCTACTGTAAACCCCTATTGTCAGGAGTGAACAGAAGGACCCCAGAAGTGAAGACCCTGATGCAGCTCTTTCAGATAGCGGGGCATCCACAGCAGTCAGGGGGAGACTCTCTGCGGAATGTCCAGCTCTGAATCTTGCTTATGGGCTCTCATGGATTATTTTCTGAGAGAAAGTCTGAAACTCGGTTGAGGACAGCATGTTTTAGTCTTTGACAGAAATGACATGAGAGTAAGTGGTCTGTAAATTTCTGTCCGTGATGAGTATGGGATTTTTGTGACGTTTACTCGAGCCTATTTAAATGCAATGGATGTGATGTGTTGGAAGCTTGAAGGAGATGAGAGGGGGTGATTTCCAGGGGGCAAGCAGTGATTCTGGTAGAATGTTAGATCATTATTCTGCATGATAATAGCCATTTAGAGACTGCAGAGGTTGATGCACTTATGCAGCAAAGCACACTAAGTGAAGATATTGGGAGAAACATGCAGACTTGCTGCTTCATAGGGCCTGACACCGATTCCTGGCAGCATGGGGAACAATCTAGACACACCCTGGATTGCAATTGCCATTCCTCACAGGGCACATTCACACAGATACTTTCACATGCTTCTGGCACTTTAGAGATGCCAATGCAAGCTTGGCACTTCTGCGTCAGAAATCTGTTGTGACTGGTGGTCCTTCGGTGGTCTTTGTACAGAGGTACAAAGGTCCTTACTCTCATGCAGCAGGAATTACAGTATGTTGAGGCTGGAGAAAATATAACAAGATTTTATTCATTTTAATGGTGAGATACTTCTCTTGCACTGACATAATCTTCTGATGGACCTAGAGGGCGTTAGCTTCATTCACTGATCCCTTTTGATATTTGTCTTTTTAACTTTAAATGGTCTTAGGTTTGCTCAAACATGCAGTTCAGTAAGCATACAGCCAGGTATACTGATGTCTCTAAATTACCCATATTCTTTGTGAGATGTGATGGACTGGAACCCTATCCAAGCAAGGTTGAGGCACTGTGCAGTTCTTGAAGGGAAACAAATGGGTTAACTGTGCAGAAGACACACCCATTTGACATGATTTAAACCCTGAGTTTTTCTATGTGAAACAGGGTGTGGGTAACAGTCAAATGGGCCGAGTTTGCAAAAGAACTCATCACTCCCTGCTAAAATAAAGCCAGCAATGATGACTGGATTTTTGTTGTTGTCTTCAATATTTTTAATAATATTTTCTCTGTGTTTCCTGGGCAGCACTCTTGATGATTTTTTCGGATAGATACATCACATGTATTAGAATTGCAAAAAATAAAAAATGAAATTAAAAAAAACAATTTGAACTGGAATCCCATAAAAACCTCAATCCATCACAAATTTTGAAGGAAATTGTGCAAATCTACTAAAACAAACACAAATCTACGCACCCATCATATCAGTATTACTGCAAATTACTGTGGTATTTTTTCATGTTAAGATCTTATGATCAACTTACTTATGTTAGTTATTGCAGTTTAATACAGTGTATACATTACATTATTACATTTTTTAGGTTTTTACTTCAAAAGGACACTGTACACGTAAATTTGATCTAAATCGTATCCATTTAGAGTTGAAGAGAATCTGATCGTATCCAGCTGTATTGAATCATGTCAAATTATATTCAGTCGGACTGCAGCCAAGACCACTAGACCTTAGGTTTCCACGACCCTCAGCACAAGTCTACTAAAAAGTAAAAATTCTCGCAACCCCCATTCTGCTGAGTGGGGAGAGGGGGAGTGTCGTGGTTGAAATGTAATATTTTTTCATGTTTGTTTAATTTTATAAATATATTTTGGAAAGCATCTTGAGACACCACTTTGAGAATCCCTGCCATCTAGATCCATATTGACCAATAGCAAGAGACAGAGACCGTCATTATGTATCGATATCAGTAAGCGTCCACCTCACAGCCACGTATCTATCAGTAAGCGTCCACCTCACAGCCACGTAACTAGCACAAGGCCATGGGGGAAGGGCTGTGGTAGGCAGGGCAGCACCCAGGGTATCAGAGATCCTGAACAGAATGCCAGTCCACCTTAGTGGGCACACACCAGACGGTGAGACACACCACTTAGCCTCAGCATCTCCTCGGACGGTGGGATGGTGGAAACTAGAACACATGAAGAAATGCTTCATTGTGACAGGAGGACCTGCAAGCTTCCAGCCGCCAAACCCCCAACCTTAGATGTGAGCGGGGATTGTGCTGAGCCACAGCGCCCCCTGTGACTATACACAGTAATTACATTCGTATATTTAGTACTAAAGATAAGGATACTGTTGTAATTGCATCGTAATATTTGTACTGAGATGACCTAGAGCCGTCATTTCTCATAGCTCACTTAGACTTAACAGGTTTTGTTGTTGTGTCTCCTCCACTTAACAATTAAACTCCGCCAGCTGCTTGTCCTACACCAGGGACATACAATGACTCGCGTGTGAGTAGCATGTATTTTCTGTTTACTCTGTGGGTAGGGGTGGGGTTTGTCCTGTTTGTTATGCTTGTGGACACCCTGATCTTTTCAAATGTGTACATGCATTCACTTTAAACAAAAGCAGAGTATTTCTTACCTCATAAGATTATATATATAAAAAATATTTAGCGATTCAGTAGTCAGTGTGTTCTTTGATGAGGGACTGACCAAAGCTATTGTTACTCAGACATGTTATGATTGACACCACAGAGAAGTTAATCCGTCTCTAACTTAGCTCCTGTAGCTGGAGAGGTGTTTTGTTGTGCTACCAATACAAAGGCTGTAGGTTCGAATCCCTTAGAGCACATATAAACTGTAATCTTTCCCTCAGTTACAGCTCACTCTGGGTAAAGGTCTCAAATAAATGTACTACGTTCCAAGCATCTCCAAAGTTTAAGTATCATATTGCATTAACTGCAAATTTAAGATCTTCAGTTTGACTTCCTGGTTCTTTCTGGAATTCCTTCTAGAATTTCAGCCACATATTGCCCACTTTGTTTAATAATGTTATTACAGCATTATAGCGTGATATAGCCTCTTAAACCTACATCTTTGCTTCCTCAGGTTTAACAAATAGCATTTTTATTTTTTCTTCTTGCTTTGTTGTTAGTGCCTACAATAACAAATCTGTTGGGTTTTACTTTAAATATGACTTAAATCAAGAAATGTATTAAAACACAGTTTATGTTCTTAAAAGTAATTTTCTTCTTGGTTATAAATGGAAGGCTCCAGCCAACCACATTCAGAGATAAATAATAATAATAATAATAATAATAATAATAATAATAAGTGTTTAAACATTCTGTAGTCAGTGTGTATCTTAATGGGAGATTGCCTAGAATTAAAAACTATGAATTTGAAATAACATGCTTAACAGAGAAACTAGTCAAACAGGTGAGCAGATTGGTCTTAACAGAATAAAATATTAAATTAATGGTTTTAAATGGTAGAAATGGTGACGATAGATACAGTAGCCAAGTTATATATTTCTGTTAAACAGCTATGGCACAAAACGGGACTCAAACCTGCATCACTGGAACCAGCCTGACTCGCTGGGTGAGAGCATTAGCCTGCTAAACTAAAGACCAGAGCCTACAGGCTCCATCTCAATTTATCCCCGTGACTCCTGGGTGTGACCCTGTTATAGTGGTAGACTCGTGCCACTATCACATGTCCCATTACATATAAAACCAGGAATGTCCCAAGAATGGAGCTAGTGTTTGGTTCTGTGCCTGTGATTGGATGATCTTTGGTTGTAATCCCATGGCCTGCATGCCTGATTGGATGATCCCCTGAGCGAGGCCCTTAACCCTAATTGGTGTGGTGGCTTGATCCCCACACAACGTGCCATATGATGAGGAGAGTTGATTCCTTGCTGGAATTTGAAGATCAGTTTCAAAATATTGTCATCGCTTGTGCCTAATCTGTCCTCTGTGCGTTTTGCTGTTTCCCAAGAAGATGGCAGCCTTCCTGAACTGACACTCAAAGGACTCCTCATTCCAGGAAAGACACTGATTACAGAGCTCATAATAATGTCATTTACACACTCTATTACACACACCATAAACAAATTCTTAGCAGACTTATCTTATGGCTCATGTACAATTCAAAAGTTCTGTTTAGGTCTGTTATCTGAAAATGTCATATGTTGTTTTATGATTATGAGAAGAAAAAAAAAACCTCTTTTAAGTTATTGTTTTGTCAGGACAAACACAATTTCAAATAAATCTACTATAGATTCCACCAGCTGAAACAAGGCCAGAGATCCAAAGAAGATAATTTGTTTTACATAATTATTCAATGCTGTCTGTCAGCAATGTCAGAATGACAGCTAATGACAGATACTTGATTGAAAAACATTTTTTTGTTCTTTTTACTTTATTGATGTTCCTTTGTTCTGTATTTGCCTGACAGTTAGGGTTCAGGTCAAAAACATTGAGTAACCACGTTTCTGTAAATGTGAAGTAATCCCATTGAATGCTACTCATCTGCTTCAAAAACATGTATTGTTTATTTTGTTTGATAAAGATGCTATTGGCAGGGAGGATTTTTCATCCTTCCATTTTCCAAACTGTCTATCCAATAAGCTTGAATCAAAATGTTGTTTTGAAAGCATGCAGATTTCATGTGCTTTGATATGTATTTATGGACGCAGTATGGATGTATAGTATAAAAGTCAATATTATATTCTGACTTTTTGGTCAAATGTCCACTTTGTAGACTGTTACTCTAGAATATAATAAAAACACGCTACTTGGCATTCTCTTCATTTTGTAGAATACTTTGCAAACACATGACCTAATAGATGGTGAATACTCTAGAATACTGTGTAACTGGCAATATTGTAGTATACAAGCAGGACTAATTTTTATAAAATGAACTGTTTGGCATATGTGTGAAATCAATCAACCTTCCCTATTAGGCAGTTCCGCATATCAGACCATAGTGAAGGACATAAATGTGTTACACAATGGCTATTTGGCCATCCTCTCTTTGTCTTGCTTGCTATTGTTGACCATCCTCTCTTTGTCTTCTTGCTTGCTGTTGTTGCACCCTGCAAAGTAATTTATTCAGGTCAGGGTTAGGTCATGTTGGGGAGCATGCGCTGATGCAGCGTGTTGCCACACCCATCACCGTATCGCTGCATGTATCCAGGCCGAGGGGGGGTGCTACACCCTACTGACACGGGACCAGCAGTGTACCCAGACTGCCAACTCTGTTTTCTGTTTGATCTGATATTATAATCGTTGCAATACAGTCACAAGACCTTTCACTACGTGCAGATTCATTCATTTCCACCACACCGTTTGGGTGCTTTTTCATCACTGAGTGTAGTTAATATTATTTGGCTTCTAATCACAAAACCACATTCATATATTTTTAAACGATCTTGGAATTACGTTTCAAATACTGCTGAAAATATATATTGATAACGAGATGTAATGTCTGACGAAGTGATAGAATGATGTATGTCTTTTCCATGTCAGCTTTGCTAAGGAGAAAGTTGTTATAAACTGCAAACACACAGGCTTCTCATCCCCAGAAAAACATAATGACATCCATTTTTTAGCTACTGAAATTGAATGTGATTATGTGTGTGCTTGACTTTTACTTTGACGTTTTCTACACATGCAAACATCTTCACGCTTCCCTCACCATTATCGACTACGCTAGTCATTCTTTTCCCACCTTGGGAAAAGATACAGGCAGCTGTACCCAGAATTCACCTAAAATCCACCCGCCTAAGTAGATCTACCCTCAGGTTAAAGGACTTGGAGCACTTTATGCCTTTCTGGTAGCTACGTCTAGCTCACTGACAATTGGTCGGTAAGGTTCCAGCAGATTTTTACCTACTGGTTTCCAGCAGCAGCTTACTGGCATCTCATATGCTTTATAGGAGGCTCTGGAAGGAGTTCCATCATCATGTTTGTGTCATCATGCTCGTACCTGCTCACTGTGCAGTGCCCTTAGCAGCATCAAACATTTTCTTCCTGCCTTCCATGCCAGACATGGCCTCCACATTCTTCCTCCAGTCGCTGACTTCAACTGGTCTCTCCTGGGAAGTGGATACAAAGTAACAAGGTCCACCACGTTGCCTAAATACTCATGGACGTGTCCACAATATGGAACTGTCCCTCAAGCCCCAATGGACGTCTTAGAGATGGAATGCAGTGGCAGGTCCTGGCTGAAGAAGCAAACCGAAGCTCACCTTTTCAGTGTCCTCCTTCCTCACAGATTTGAGGTTTGCCCTGAGGTCCATGGACACCTTGTGCTTGGAGCCTAGCAAAGAGCGCAAGATGGCATCGGCAGATACCCGTACCCTCCTCAGGTTGGGCCGTTTGAACTTCCCCCTTAGGTCCAGCACCTTGATGTTCAGGTCCTTGATCTAAAGGAAGAAGGTGTTGAGGAAGGTGCAGAGGGAACTACAATGAAATGATAACCTGATCTATTAAACTGAAATCCCATTCCCAGCTAACTTAAAACCGCTTACACTGAGCAGGGTCAATGGCGGGCCTGGAGTGCATTCCAAGCAGCAGATCATCACTAGGTACATACCCTAACATGCAGTGGGAAATTCAAAGATGGGTAACACTTTGAGGGCACAAATAATGCAGTAGCACATTCTTACTTGATGCATTTATTAACCAGTAACTAAGTGCTAGTTACATATTGATCTCATGTTTGTTCATAATTAATGATGGTTCATGTATTTGATGCAGAAACTATGAGTTCATGATTTGTTCTTCAGTAGTAGCTGAGTAACTACAGTAGGTTATTTATGCCCCCTCGAGTAAAGTGTTACCCAAAGATGTTAGGCAAACTAACTGCGTGTCTTTGTGCTGTGAGGTGGAACCAGGAATACCCAGAGGAATGCCAACCAGCATGGAGAGAAAATGCAAACTCCACACAGGCAAAGCGGGACTCTAGCCTGGGGTGTCAGAGATCCCAGGCCCTTTCCAGAGAGAGATCCATATATCATGTACCTTCAAAAGTGCCTTCTATGACTGTCTGCATCCCCACCTCAGCTGAGATGGCTGACACATCACCCTCTTCCTCTAAAATAGTGTTTAATGCAGTGTTCTATCTGGTCCTTGGGGACCTGCAGATGGTCCATGCTTTTGCTCTGGGAGCAGGGATGGAGCAAAAATGTAGACCGTCTATGGGTCCCCAAGGACTATGTTGGGAAACACAGCGCTAAAGAAATGCTTTTTAATGCTAAGCTAAAAATGGCTGACAGATTTTGGCTTGAGGTTGCATAGTGATGCAGTGGTTAGCAGTTTTGGGTTTTCCCCTGGGTCCTCCAGTACCCACCCCCCCCCCAGGTCCGAGAACATGTTGAGGTCAATTGGAGTTACCAAATTGCCTGTGTATGTGAGTGTGCCCTGTTATGGGTTGGCACCCCATGCTGGGTTGTTCCCTGCCTCGTGCCCATAGGCTCCAGACGCCCCACTACCCTGCATAGGGCAAGCAGTTACAGAAAATAGCATGATAAATTCAGGGCAGCACTTCTGGATGCATAGATTGGTTGCATTATTTGTCAGAATGATTTATTGTAAAACACTGATGCTTTTTCTTATCATTTTGCATAAATGGTGTGTAAAAGTAATTCAACACTGGATTACTTGAAATCCAGGAGTAAGGTAAAATATGCTACCTTTTCACAGGTCTTAGCTTAAATTCTTAGCAGAACAAACACTGTCATATCATAAGAGGGAGTCTTTTTGTTTCTATTGTACCTCTCTGGTGTTGTGTAGCACTTTGGCTTCAATATCATATCTCTCTTCATCCACCACATCGATCTTGGCATGCAGCTCGCGACAGAGTTCCTGAAAAGAGGCAGAAAATGAGCCAAAGGCAGCTGTGAAAGTGGCCCAAAGGTGCTTTTAAAAGGCAATTTAGTGGATCAAAAAGTGTTGTGCTGCTGTTATGCAGGAAGGGTTACAAAGATGTCATTGTATCATTGGCAGAGAGACAGGGGATGGTTTAGAGGTGCAAAAAAGTGATATACACCCAAAATGGAAAGTGGGAAGTTAGTATACTTTATTGAGGGTTGGTGTCATTAAGTGTGTAAGGTAGGGGGTGTGAAAAATGTCCCTGTCAGGAAAAACTTTGTGAACATAGAGTGGAGAGGAAGAATTAACACTGGTCGACTAATTTTTACTTTCTTTTTGTCACATCAATCAAAATAGGTGAATCTTAGAGTATGTTTGTTCTGAATTCAAAAATCGAATCAGAATTTCCGTATCACGCAAGGATTTTGAGTGACAATACAATTAAATTTTACACTATAATTTACATTTACGATATATGTACATGGTGGAAGTGATTCATCTAAAAGGTAGATGTTTATGATTTTCTGTTGTACTTGACCTCAGGAAGATCCCTCCTGAAGGTCCAACAACTGATCACCAGCTGGCTAGGAGCTGAGATTCAGACAAAGAGCAGGATCCTGTCTCACTGCCTTCAAACCCGTTACAGTCTGTAGACAGTTTTACAGCATGGTGTGCCATTCTGTGAAGTCTGAAATATATTCACGAATAGTAATTTTCTTAAATTAAACTTTAATGTACCCATGCATTCTTAATAAGGAATTATTATCCTAATATACCCTAAAAATGACTCAAAAACTATGGATGATTATGAATGCATTTCTCAAAACAGAATAAAAAGTACCTTCTGTAAAATACACCCCTTAGTTGTCTTTGTTGACCAGTGTTATTTGTCATGAGTTTGGGGTTAGGGTTAGGGGATCATCGATTTATTTCAGAGCATTTTCACTGAAATATTTCACAGTGATATTGCCATCGAATTTCTCTCTTGTCTTAAAGGCATTGTGTGAAATTTTGAATTTTCTTGGTGTCTGACTACAGCACTTTCTACTGTCACTTTTAACAATGCTTAATAATTTACAAGCCTAACAATGTGTGTTTTGTTAGAGGAAATTTTCCGACAGTAAGCAAGAAGGCATTCACCAGAATCAAATGATTCACCAGGTGCATTGTTCTGTGAAATCTTTTTGTCGAACAAGAAGTGCATTTTCAGTCACATGCAGCACTTTCTATGCCTTTTAATGCATTCTTTGTGAAGCGGTAGTGAAGTGGCCACAACAAAGAGGTGCAAAAATATCACCTGTAACTCAGCAAGGGACAAGCCACTTGTTCTTGGTGGAGGTACATTCTCTGCAAGGTACCTCTCCTTCTCCTCTTCCTTTTCCACCAACTCCTGGTCAAGCTCCTCCTTCGCCCTGGCCACCATCAGGCTCTGAGCACACGGTCAGGCATGCACGCAGGCAGTCATGTCCAATACGCCAAGAAATGCGCGTAGACACAAACCAGCGCAAGATTTTTTTGGCCCCTTACTTCAAATTTCCAGTTCCAAGAGAAGGTACAAAATGATTCTGAATTTCATATCAGGAGGGGAAACTGGCATGATAAGATGTATGCGTGATGCCCTCAAGTGGCAAAAAGAGTAACTGCTTTATTTCTGCAACGCCCAGAAAGGAATACAGCTGAGACCTGCTACTTGTCCACAAGGGGGCAGTAATCAGTATCACCCACACAAAAAAGTGGATTCTTCTTTAAATATGTAACCAATAGAAACTGAACCATCTTAAGTACTTAAATTAGCAACATTTTGCATATAAAAAAGCACTGGAGGCTAGAAGATGTGTGAAGGACTCATTTTCTGCTGAATGTGTTTTATGTCAAATGCTTAAATTCTGATTCATGCAAGAGGTGTGACAGATAATTGACACTTTTAAGCCTGACACTTTGAATTACTGGAACTTACCTTCAGCATCAGCTTCCGGGAGGCGGATATCTTAGACTTTTTCTGGAAAAGCCAGAGCACTGGGTTATGCCTTGTCTTACGTTCGGCTTTAAGCCATTTTTAAAAATTTTGCCCTGATGTGCCCTTTAAGACAGGGTTTCTCAACCCAGTCCTCAGGGACCACGAGACGGTCCACATTTTTGCTGTCTCCCAATTCCCTGGCAATTGGGAGAGAGCAAAAGTTTGGACGGTCTGGTGGTCCCCGAGGACTGGGTTGAGAAACCCTGCTTTAAGAAACACCCAGTGTGTGCCGATAACATTGCCCCAAGTGTGTGTCGATAGCATTGGCCCTTACCTCTGGCCTGCAAAAGGAATAGAAAGCAATAAAACATCATTTTCTGATCTTTTCATCATCTTTTCATGATTTTAATGTTTAATAGGGCAGTCTCATAATAACATATATTTTGAAAAAATCTAATATATTTTGGGCAGAAAAAGAAATTTTATCAAAAAATATATACTTTTATGTTTTTTTTTTCTTTTAGGGACACTTGTTTACCACTTGTTTCCAGATTATCCTTTTGTAGTGAGACATAACTTCTATTTGACTTTCACATTATTTCGAGGCGAGTCTTCCATGGCGATTTTGAGGCAGAAGTACCAGGCTAACATACTTACACATGCTCTGGCATTGTGACAGCGTCCGGAAAATCTAGAGGGTAGATAATGGTGTTTGTTATGTTGTCATTTCAGGACCCAGAACAGCTGTTTATTACCAGGTTCATATTACAGCCAAGCGGCGTACTGAGGTGGCGGTACGACAGCTTAGATGGCACCTATGTGTGGAATCTGCATGGTCCCCCTCTGCTATGCGAGTCCTCCTAGTACTATGGAAATACCTGCAGTTTGGCTAATTGGCACCTCTGAATTGGCCAGAGTGTATGATTCCGTCTGTGTGCCCAGCACCAGGCTAGCATCCCATTCAGGGTGTCCTACCACCTTGCACATTGTGGAAAGTGCTCTAGGCCCCTTGCGACCCTGATCAGGATAACCAATAGGAAGATGGATGGATGTTTAGTGTTCGGCCACATGCAGAAGGTAGCTTGCCACAGCCTCCTGACATTTGTCATCACCTGAGCATGTGCCTGTTCACGGGATCAATCTATTCATCCATTTATGCATTTTCCAACTGCTTATCAGATTCCTGGTTGCTTTAATTTGCAGCCTGGGGCAAAATACAGGGGGCAGCAGTGTAGTCAATTAATGAGAGATGCCAATTAATGTAATTGTGTGGGGGAAAACCCAGTTAATTGGGAAAGAAGGGCTTGGATTTGGGCACGGATGGTAGGGAGATGCCTGTATGTCTGTGTGGTGGGAGTCCCGTCTGTGTTTAGGGGGGCAGGGGGTGCGCAGCCGATTTGGTCCCAACGAATGGCGAAACCAAACCTACACCCTCGCAGGGGAAGAACACGCAAATGGCGCACAGGCAGAGCCGCACTGGAACGCCAAACCCTGGAGGTGTGAGGCAACAGCTCCCCCTACTGGGACGCCGAGCCACTGCAGTCTAACCATGCCTCTCCATTTTCAGGGCTTCCCTTCTTCAAGCATAGTTCAGTTGTAAAGTTAACAGTGAAGGTGTTAATTACCCAAATGTCCTGCCAGGCATCCACAAAATTACATTTTTCTCCACTTTCAAAATAGTCCTGGAATGTTTAATATTATTATTATTATTATTATTATTATTATTATTATTATTATTATTATTATTATTATTATTGTTGTTGTTGTTATTAAGTATTCTGGGCTTAACACATATAAGGTTCAGTTCTGTAAGCTACCAAGCCCAGTTGTGGAAACATTACTCTAGTTGTCTACTTGTGGGCCATTAAGCTATATTTTGTTAAACGTGTGATTTATGTATTTGTATGTATGTATTTTATGCGTATTTCATTCTATGCGATGTTTTGTCTTTTATCTGGACCCCAAATCTGTATTATTATTTTTATTATTATTATTGATAATTGATAATGCACTTCAACTGTTTCTCCCATTTATACTTAAAATTTACTTATAAATACAGGGAAGGTGAAAAACATCAAAGCCTTAAAACTATACTAAGCATCTAATCTCCTGTAACTGGTGCAGCAGTTCAGTGTTACAGGGAATCCCAGGCTTGTCCCTGTAAAGCTCTGACATGGATGTACTGCTATAACGCTGATGGATCTTGCTAATGTCCTGCTTGCACAGGCTATTAATGGTCATTTGCTATCAGTGCCTGGTGTGGCTGAGTGACTGTGACAGCACAGGCTTCAGCACTGCACACCACTGACAGCACTGGCTCTGATAGAGCCCACAGCCTCTGTTGTTTCTTACCCACAGCTCTGGGTAACCGGCACAGGGTATTCACTGGAGGCACAGACCATCTTGCAAAATCAGGATTGTAAAATCATTCTTTGCATTTGATACTAGCAAAATCAAATCACACAATCCCAGGTTATTATCATGAAAGCGCCCTCCGAATATAGAGATCGAGACGTTTTGATGGAATTATATTAAGATACATGTGAAGCGAAACATGAAGTATGATATCACTGATGAACAATTATAAACGTAACCTAAATTATTATGGCACGTAAATTAATACAAAACGACAAACGACAAAAACAATCATAATAATTATCATCATCACACTAAGAAAAAAATTAATGTTCTACATTTAATGAAATGTGCTTGATTATCATTAACATATTATATGTATTTGCGTTTTAGCCAATCGCATTCGCCAGCCCTTCCTGTAGCTTCCGTAACGGATCTTGAGTTTGCATTTCACGCTTAACCTCAAATTCTACAGTTATTACACACCCAAATTTTAGGTTTCTGGTAATTTATAGTTCTGTAATCGATGCCCTCTTTGAAAAACACACACCCACAGAACCAGTATTCCTGCGCCTACCTTTGCTTTGTCGGGAGAGGACAGCACAGGAGACAGGTTCAGTAGAGATGCAGGGACGGGGAGCACAAGCCTATTTAACTCAGCCTCCCCATTGTCTCCCCCTGTCTCTCTCCAGCAGTTAATAATAGACCCCCCTCCCCAAACACACATGCCCACACATACACGCAATCACTCCAAGAAGTCGTTGTTATCCTGCACTTAAAATACTGGACATTCCATCAGTGCCAGTTGGCCACAGTTGAGCGCTTCTCACTTTCCTGCGTCAGCTTGGTGCATCTGCTCAGCAGATAATAGTAAACAGCCCCCCTCCCCTCCCGTCCGCCTTCCCCTCCATAACAGATCATTCCTCTCTCCATTAAAACTGCAGATTACCACTTAAGGAGACTTAAAGTGTAACCTGTGATTGACTTTTGGTGAAATTACTTTTCTTCTCCACCGGTGCAGCGACACAAGTGTTGGAACCAAGCAACCTGATTTTTCAGGACTTTTTAAACTTGACTTCCTCCGCTGCCCCCTAGAGGATGCCCCCCCCCCCCCCCTTTGGGTCTGGTTAGGTTTAGGGCTTCCTCTGCTGCCCCCTAACCCTAACCCTTCCTTCTAGGGAGTTTTTCCTTGCCACTGTCACCTCTGGCTTGCTCACTGGGGGCTGTAAAGCACCTTGAAACAATGAAATGCAATGAAAATGCACTATACAAAGAAATCAGAATTGAATTTAATTCACTTGAATCTACAGCAAATCTGAGATGTTGAACAATCAACTGGGTGTGGGAAAAACACCGAGCCGTTACCTTTTCCTCCTCCTAAAACGGTGAGCCTCAGTCAGGTCCTGCGGATGATAAGCTGCAGGAATGTGGAGGGAGCCACTGATTGATGCCTTCCTGCATCCTGACAGGACGCCTTGCCACACCATAATGGGTCCTTCTCTGGCCCAGTGTTGATTCTGCAACACTTCAGATTATGTTCCGAATTCTGTTGTATGCAATGACAGATTCTGGATAATTTAGACAGAAATTCACTTACATATTTTTGGTCAAAGGAAACAGACCAATGTGAACAGGCAAAGTAAACAGAAAAACAATTTATTTTGTTTAATCTGCCTTGCCAAATAAAAAGGATGGTTTCCTGCTGGTAACGCCAAATCAGTGTTATTAATGTTTTAATTTTTGTTTGAAATCCTGTTTATTTTTAGTTGGTTTTCAGTGTCTTTTTTAGGTTTCATTGTAAAATATATTTTCATTCAGTTTAAATAGATTTTATTTCAGTTTATGAAATGTTTTCTTATAGTTTTAAGTTACTGGTAATAACCATCCTCGAAATCTGACAGCAAATGAGTTTGCACTCATTGTTTTTGGTGTATGACATGTTACAATCTAGTTCTTTTAATTTTGTTACATGTAACTTTTCACACAAATCCTATGGGACACGTCCCAAGAGAAAGGTAGCGTCAAGACTCCTCCAGTGGAAAATATTTAAATTGTCGACCCTTGAAGTTGTGAAGACCTATTATTCTAAACAGTACATGTAATATAATGCTTTGTTAGATTTTCAGTCATCTTGGAAACAAAATTTATGAGTTAATGTCTGAGTTGTCAATTGAGAGAAAGCCTCTGAACTTGCTTATAGGAGAATAACAGTGTTGAGTGTTGGTTCAGTTTGGGGGGCAGTGATGTGATGGTGTGGCTCCCCTTTGGCTGCCAGCTGCTTCTGCTTGAAATCCTGAACTCATCAAGAAGAGGAACACGGCTATGAAAATGACCAGCCCCCTCTCACCCTGGTCACTCCTGTCCCAGTGTCTCCATTCTTACCAAAAGCTGGGAGTAAGATCTCCGACCCGCCACCAGACCAGCTTCTTGCCCCAGGCCACTGCCCTCCTAAACTGGGTCCCAGGAGAAGCTCGCTGGTACCTATGTGACCTTTAGTCACCCACTGTACTCTATACACCTGTGGACCACCTGCTGATTTGGATACACGACACACTGTTTATACACCACATGTTGTCTCACCCTTGTTTATATGCCATAGTTAGGTACACATTGACAGGTGGCACAGCATTGCAGTGCTCACTATTGTTGCCTTGTATCTTTGGGACCAGGATTTAAGTCTCGGCCATGGCCCCATGTGTGTGGAGTTGGTGTGTCCCCCCCCCACCCCGTGTCAATGTCAGGTTTCCTCCAGATACCCCGGTCTCCCCTCACAATCCAAAGACATGCTGAGATTAACTGGAGATTACCGATTCATCTCAATGGTGTTGGTGTCCCATCCTGGGTCATTCCCTGCCTTGTGCCCATAGGCTCCAAACCCCCAAGACCCTGAAGAGAGCAAGCAGTTACAGAGGATGGATGGATGGATGGATGGATGGATGGATGGATTTATTAATAGCACATTTTCTTATCCTCTGTCTTTCTCTTCATTGATGTTATTTTTTGAATTTTGTCTATTTTTTTTGTCATGATAGTATACTTTTGTAAGTACCAGAATATTAATGTCGCTGTGTTTTAGCTTTTGCTGTTGTGTTTTGCACTTACAGGGCATCGTACGTTATTTATTGAGTGGCAGGGACAGTGTTGTCGCAGCCCTACAGTTTCAATACCACTGGCTGGCAAACTTACAGTATGTAAATATTAGGAATGTGTATCTTACCTGTACATCATAAATCCTGTATGTTTACTCTGTGGGATAACTGCCCCCCATAGCACCATAAGCTACCCCTGAGACCACCAAGAGCTGGGCTTGGGGTGTGCACCTGCTGTCCATACTACGGCTTGTGTCTGCTATTGTGAGGGATCCAGCCAGGGATTATGGCTGAAGACAAGGTTGTGTCTGGGGGGGTGGGGGGCAGACAGTGACGATGACCAGCTGTCTCTGACAGGGTCTGTCAGTTAGTTAATTACGGGGCTTCAGCGTGGACTGAATTCTCCACATTTCCCACACTCCCTGCGGGGGGACTTTAATGAAAACGACGACCTGTGTCTCTCAGGCTCTCCGTACCCCCATGCCACACACCCGCGTCTGCCCACATTTCTTAATTATATAACAATTGTTAATTAATTAACAAAAGCTGTAGGAAGGCCAGATTCCTGTCTGGCCTAAAAATGTTTTTTGCTGAGACCCCTGCCAGCTGTCGCCATTGTCTTTGTGGGGGGGGAGGGGGCGAGAGGGTCGTCGGCCTTTACTGCTGCACAGTGGCACATATCGAGAAACATAAACCTTCGTGTGCCTGGTGTTTTTTTCCTTAAGGATCTAAAAATTCCAACACAGTTTTTTCGTTTTGGTTGTGAATAGAGGAAGACGTGTATATATGTGTGTGTGTGCGTGTGTGTGTGGGGGGTGGGGGGGTTATATATATATATATATATATATATATATATATATATATATATA
>JAODLC010000133.1:18266810-18280252 GCA_026781145.1 Hippopotamyrus pictus
GGGGGACCCTTTTAGTAGTTTTTGATGGTCACTGGGAGAAAAGGCCTTAGACGGCGTTCACTGGAGCAGTGCGGCTGGGTGAGTCTGACGCTGAATGTGCTGAATGCTCTGTTTGACCAGGGTGCGACACAGGGGGTGTAAGGCATTATCCAGTATGGAGCAAATCTTCTTGAAGGTTCTCTTTGAGACAATTGATTCAAACAAATCCAGGTGGATTCCCAGAACAGAGGCAGCCTTCTTAATCAGTTTATTGAGTTTGTTTGAGTCCTTTCTTTTAGCGTTGTTCCCCCAACTCACCACAACACAGAAGATTGCCCAGGCAACCACAGACTGGTATGGCGGCTGTAACAGAGACCCACAGACTCCAAAAGACCGGAGTCCCCACCATCTCTTTGGTCTTCCCAGTACTGAGCCGTAGCTGGTTTCTATCGCACCAGTCCTTCACCATATTCCTCTATTCCTCCGCCTGCCCATCCCTAATACAACCAACTATGGCCATGTCATCAGAAAATTTCTACAAGTGACAGTTCACCATGTTGCACTTAAAGTCAGCCGTATAGAGGGTGAACAGGATGTGAGACAAGACCGTCCCCTGGGAAACCTCTGTGGTACTCACAGCCATGTCAGAGACACAGCCATGGAGACTCACAAACTGCGGTCTGTCCGTCACCTAATCCGCAATCCAGGAGTCAGTGGGTGTGTCCACCTGCATGAGACAAAGTTTCTCCCTTAACAATGCTGACTGTATGGTGTTGATCGCACTTGAGGAATCAAAAAACATAATCTACACAGCGCTGCCAGTCTTGTCCAGATGGGAGTAGGCTCTGTCCTGCAGGTAGATCTCTGCATCATCCACTCCAATGTTGTCTTATTGGCAAACTGCAGGGGGTCCAGCGATGTCTTGACCATTGGTTTGAGATGAGCCAGGACAAATCTTTCTAAGGTGTGACGTCAGAGCTACAGGTCGATAGTCATTGACAGCCAAGGGTTGTCCCTTCCTGGGGACAGGGACCAGGCATGACGTCTTCCACACCACTGGGACTCTCCTGGCTTGGGCTCAGGTTGGATAAACGTTGGAGAGCTGCTCCACAGAGCTGTCTAGCATACAGCTTCAGCAACTTAGCACTGATGCAATCTGGCCCTGCTGCCTTCCATTGATGAAGACTCCTCAGTGCCCTCAACACCTGGTGGTTGTTGAAAGCCAGTCCATGATTGCTGGTTGATGGTGGCAGTGGACGGGGTGAGGGTGAAGAAATACTTGTGATGATTTTAAAGGTGTTCTAGCCTGAGTCATTATGGGGCAGGGAGGATGGCTGAGATGTTTGGAATGTAGGGATACAGAATGGAGGGAGGGGGGGTGGACAGACTATTCAGAAGATGGTGGAGACTTTAATGAACTGACGAGACAGACACACAAACGGGCAAACATAAAGAACAGAAAACATACTTCTCATGTAACTTCTGGCAGAATAAAATCCATCAGAAAGGAGAGCTGGAGAAACTGCATGGTAACTTTTCTTGCTGTTAACGCCCCATTCGATATTGAATTTGCATTTATCGTTTTTGATGTATAACATGTTGCAATGAAGTCATTTGCCCTGGCATCCAAATAATTCTTTTTCATAAGTGACTCACAAGCAGAGTCAAACTGTGAGGATGTTTAGGTTTCAGTCTAGGTGTTTCCTTTGTTTGTGTATTCAGCTTTAAAGTTTGAAATAAACCACTCAGAACAGTAATATGGCAGGTTTTATTTATCAAATCCTTTTCCAATCCATTTTTCATTCATGTTTGTTTTTAATTTGTTACATGTAACTTTTCACACAAATCCTATTGGATGCTTCTCAAGAGCAAGGGAGTGCCGAGATTCCGCCAGTAGAAAATATTTAAGTTGTCCACCCATTAAGTTGTAAAAACTAATTGTTCTAAACAGTACAAGCAATATAAAAGTTTGCTGAGTGTATACTACTATAGATATTTCGAGAAAAGAGCTTTCTGTCAGGGAACCAGGAAACAAGAATCTTTAAAAAACTGTTTAAAAAGTGAAATAGGGTAAAATACATATCTGTTGGGTACCATGGAGACAGAGGGACATACCATGGACACATTTAGATTTTAACCAGCCTTCTTTTTAAGATGGGTGATGTACAACAGTCATAGGCAGGAACGGGCCACCCCTGAGTCCATTCTGTGAAGAATAGGACAGGTGCACTGCTGGCTCACTGCCAAAGTGACTCTTTGTTCAGTATTTTCCTTTGCAATTGCTTCCGGAACGTTTTTGTTTAAAAGGGCAATGGAAATGAATCATTGTTTGAAAGAGTTTATTGTTGAATAATATGTAATGATTTGAAATATTAAAAACTGAAAATTTAATGTAAGAATTTCGACTTTTAGTCAGTAACTTTAAAACTTGGTCACAGATGCACGACAAATATTTGGACACTTTGCTTGACATCTTAATGGAAGATCTTGAGACATGAGAATGGCGGGGGCGTTAGCTGTCTGAGGGGTCAGGTGACTGCTCGGTCGCAGGCGTCAGGTGATACTGCTCGGTCGCAGGTGTCAGGTGACTCTGCTCGGTCTTAGGTGACTCTGCTCGGTCGCAGGGGTCAGGTGACTCTGCTCGGTCGCAGGGGTCAGGTGACTCTGCTCAGTCATGATGCTCTTTCTTGGCTGATATAAAAATATACTTTTCTGCTCTTTCTGGTCCCCAGCAGTCATTCTGCTAATGACACCAGTTCCCACTTCCCAAAATCCCTGTGCCTGTATCCTATATTTCATTTATTTTCCTCTTACCAAAACTATTCTTTTGGTTTTTATTCTTCTCTTCCACCTTCTTCACTCCATCCTTGCCCTGCAGAGAGGAACAGCAAACCACACAAACACGTCCCATCCCAGTGACTCAGGCTTATCTTCACTCTTCTGGTTAAGCTGATTCACACTGAACTGTTTTCGCAATATTGAAAGAACTTTAATTAACTGTAACCATAGGGCCATAGTGCTTAAATAAAACAATTACCTGATTTATAAATAATTTCACTGCAGTTGCTCAGATCACATACGTGATGGAATCTTTCAGTTTAATTTCAGCTAGACTGTTTACGCAAAGTGTGAGTGCGAGAAAGAACCTGGGGACAGAAGCCAGCATTCGCAAATATGTACAGGACTATTAAGGTCCGTTTATGGGATGGAATACCACATACTCACAATGCACCAGGAGAAATGCTCCATGCCTCTGGCTTTTAAAGACATCCATAGCAGTTCAATGTTCAAATCCTCTTTTCCTCTTTGTAAGAATCTGTCACTTAATAAAGCAAATACAAGCTGTGACACTGGAGGGCTAAGCAGTGTCACTGGGCTGGCATTAAATGTACCCAGCAGGGGGTGCCAAATAAAAGAAAATGCAGGGCCTTGCCCATTTGTGTCAGTAGGCTTCAAGGTGGCATTACTAGAAAAGATACGTCAACTTTTGTCTTGTGTTTTGTTTGATCATAGTTCTTTGTTTCTTTGGGTGTCAGCTGTACTAATGTCACTGGTTAGCTAAACACGCCTCCTTCTGTTGTGGCACTGAGGCCTGATCCAGGGCATGTGTCTGAGAGTTTGCATGCAAAGGCTTCACATGCTCTCTGTGTTGTGGGGCGATGGCTCTCGATCCTCTTCCTGCCCGCCCCGGCAGAATGTCTTCATTCCGCTTTCAACCTGCCATACATTATTAGCCCGTTAAGGACCATAGAAGCCTGATTAAGGCAGGGATTCTATGCAAACGTCCTGGCAGAAGGTCCTCCAGGACTGTTCTCAGAGTTTTTCAAAGATGTACCAGTCAGGTGACTCTGTGCTGTAAGCCAGCTCATCCCTACAGACCTCCACAAAGCACCATGAACGGATGGTAACCAAAGATGATGGAGTAGACTAAGCTGAGGGACCCGTATGACTTCCCTCTGAATCTAAAACTAAGCTCGCTGATGGAATCTGCCGTCCCAAAGAACCAATGAAGCATCACAGGGTGCTTCGAAGGAGAAGCAAGTGACCGGGGATTACGACACAACTGGGAAGCCTAAGATATGGCGCCTCTGTGGCTGACCTCCATGAAAGGCGAAGGGGGGAATTTCCGGACCGACGGAGATGAGGTGGAAGGTGGATGCTGGACAGCGAGAGGATATAGCTAGAGGAGGCAGCTTTGAAGTCCATTCATTTCCCCAGGGATGAGCACAGCGCCCTAGTGCCCTCCAAAGCACACAGGGTGAGCACAATTCACAATTCACCTTGGAGGGTGAACCCAAATTTTTTTAAGAGGAGGCCATTGTCTTTTAAATGTAATGGACCTGTGCATGTAGGCTGATACGTGTCACATGTAAGGTGCGCAAATGCATCTGAACACGTGTGTGGCTGAATGTGCACATGTGGATGTGTGTGTGTGGATAGAAAAGAATTCTGTCCGATATTTGGGAAGGAGAAACAGATGACTGACTTTCACGGATGATTGTAGTGCCAAATTTCTCATTTTCTACGCGTAAACCATAAAATTCCCCATTTCCCTTCACCCTCTTTTTCAGTTTTTAAATTTGATTGCTTTCTACACTGTTTCCCAATCTGGTCCGGGGGCCCCCCAGAGAGGCCATGTTTTTGTTCCCTCCCAACACCCTGCCAGACTTTTCACGTTTTTGCTTGGGAGCTGGGAGCAAAAACATGGACTGCCTGTGGATCCCTAAGGACGGGATTGGGAAACACCGGCTTCATACACACACATGACCGCATGCGTAGGTCTGCGGCCACGGCTGACCCGTCTGGCAGGCGGCCAGATGCACAAGGGGGGGTGAGGAGCGAGCAACAGCTGGGATGTGGGTGGCCCACGTTCCCCCACCCCGCTGTCAGTTCGTCGCAGGCATCCCACCGTATTCCTGCCCCCAATCCCCATTCCACCCCATCCCAGAGGGGGAACTGCTGACCCCTCCACGACTCTCGTCTCTCTCTCACAAGCCTGCGGCTCCCTGTCATTGAAAAGCTGGCTGTCCTGCTACGTTTCCTCAGTTTAAGTCCGGATTAAAGAGACCATTATCATTCCAAAAAAGGAATCAAAGGATTTGTGCATTTTTCTGCCAAGTCTTAAATGTTGAAATGTTGTTCATTTTGTATATTATCGTTTTATACTTTTTAAGAATATACCTATGTATTCCCTAAGGATATTGGGAATGGTTCTCCAAAAAAACCAAGTCACAAAAAACTTATTTTTCACATCAGCTGTTACGAGCATTAAGATGTACAAAAAGATGAGTGACATTAAGCTAGTCAGTCCCCGACTGGATTTGCCGGCTTCCCAGTTAGTGCTGTTATCAGTTAAACCAGGCACTGATGGACATCTCATGGTCTTGCTACTCAGATCACTGCCCTTCCTGTCAAAGGCTATTTCAGAGCCGCGCAGGGTTATTTTAAACCACCTCCATTTTCTCTATCGCCGAGGTGCACTCCACCATGAATTACTCGTCCCCCAGCTCGTCTCACTCATTGGCTGGCTTTCGAGGCCTGATGTCCAGACTTCCTGGCGCTGTATTTTCCCATGACGGCACTCTGTCGACCCATACATTAAAGCTCAGGGGCCCGCCGCAGCCTCGGAGTGTAAGGTCAGATTGGGGTGAGCAAAGGGGGGCGGATCACTGCCCACATCCAGAAAAATAGAGCCAGGACACACATTTTCTCCTCACCTCTATTCACTATCATTTGGTTTATTCTCCCTCAATTTTAAGTCCTTATGCACCAAAAATCTCATATTACACCGTTTTGTCGACAGGAGCCTATGGTTGACGACACAGACTAAACACTGTGGCTCTTTTCAACACTGCCTCCGCTTATAAATTCTCACGATCGGCCTTTAAACTCTCAAGCGGGAGTGTAGAGAAGGACAACAAAACAAAAATGAATGAAGAGCAGGCGATTGCGGGATGTATTCATCAGGAGAGGAATTTAAACATCTGATTGGTTTACAAATATAGTGCAAGGCCAGCCAACCAGGGCAGACTTGCGCAGCCTTAAGAATTCAACCATTGCATTTTTACTTTAAGGCTTGATTTACATTTTTGAAAACAAGCCTGAAAAGGGGTGAGGAAGAAGGTCAGAATGCTGTGGTCGGGTTTCCCCACCCGGGCACATGCTGTAGTTCTGGAAGCTTCCATGAAACGGTCAAGTGTTATTGAAACAGGCTGTTCCCACCTACACCCACGCAGCCTGTGAGGAAATGGGACCCCCCCCCAGCTCTCTCCCACACCCACCAGAAGCCCCCACGCTCCACCCTTGTTTTTTCCGGCTCTGGCTTTCAGGCTCCCGGGCCACATGGACGGGTCAGCTTCGCATTCCCTCCCCCCGCCGTCGACTGGCGGCTTCCGCCATCCCGGGTTCTCAGATAATCACCACCGAGGCGGCAGGCCCTCCCTCCCAGGGCCCCGAGGCCGACCGAGCAGGTAAAGGGTGGAGGATGGGAAACTGGGGAGGAAAGGAACATGTTTGCCCGGCAGCTCCAAGGCGTGGGGGGAGCGGAGCGTGAAAGAAACGCTCTCAGAAAAAAAGATGAGTCACCATTAGCCTCTGGGGAGAAACCTTCACTGCTCTTACCACTGAGCATTAGGACGGCATGGAGATTATGGGCAGGAACAAGCAGCCTCATGTGACAGACTGGACTGCACCATTAACACGCCCAGGGGGGTGACGGCAGGTGTATCAGAGAAGCTATTCACATAGACCCGGCTCCTGTGACACGGAACAGCCCGATGCAGGGGAGGGGTGGACAGGGAGTGCTGTGGGTAAGCATATATAAAAAGCATAGGGGGCAGTATGTTAAGAGATTTGCTCTGTTTTGCCAGTAAGTGTGAGGGTGCTGAAGCTGCTCTGTTCCCAGGAGCCAAATCATGATTGGTCCAATGTCTGGTCTGTCACTTAAGCATTTTGATCCTCAAAAAAAAAAAAAGAGAATATTATCGCTTTGAAAATGATGGGCACTAAAAAAAAAGTTTTCTCTCTCTGGATCCAGGTAATGGATCCACCTGTTGGTATTAACAACGGGTCTGCAGCACCGATTATCAGCCGTCTGCCACCATCCACAGCATGACTCTTCATAATTTGTACATTCAGACACTCCATTCTGTAGAAGTGGACCTTGTTAGGAGAGGTAAAAAAAATCACTTTCTTTTTTTTTGTTTTAAGATTTCCTCCACAGAGCCAAATCTTTTGTTTTCCCAAGGAAATCTGATCGCTTTTTGTGTTCTGCTCTCAGGTCCTTGCACTGCAGTTGAAAGGAAAAGCAGCACCCCTAAAAGTCTCCCCGCCCCCCTTTCTTGTGACTGAAATTTTGAGTTTGGCGTCAGGGTACCCCCTCCCTCACGCCCCGCGCTTCCTGGATCAACTCCAGGGTCACTGTCACCCTTTCCAGAGAAAACAGCCATGGAACATAGGTGGAAGAGTTCCTTTTGTGAGATTTAAATACCATCCCTGCGCTTAACACTAAATGCACTCAACTGAAAATACACAGCTAAGTAAAGGAGCAGGAATTACATACAAAACTTTACTGAGAAAAAAAGGAACCAGAAAAACATGCGGCATAAGACAACAGTATGGGCACCTCCACAGCATGAGACCATTACAGCACTATAAGCTCTACTAAGCAAGATACAAAAGTGCCAAGTGATACAGTACTCTGAGCAATCCACATGCTTCTGCAGGCCAAATCACAATAAATGAAAAGGTGTAAAAAGTTGACAGCTACAGCGCCCCCTGCTGGCCGCCACCCTCCGGGAGCGCAGTCCAGGCCTCGGAGCAATATAAAACCAGGGAGTCCGTAGATAGGCCTACTTCGACAAAGCTCCACCAGGCATTAAGGGGGAAAAACAGTTCAGGCCCCCAAGCCAGCAGGCTAAGTTTTACCTGTATAAGTCAGATAACGGGAAGGACCTGAGAAACAGGCCTGAACGGGAGCGAGACACATTTCCAGAGACCCCGAGCTGGAGGATGGGTCGTCTGCGCTCTGTTCTCCGCCCTCCAGTCAACATTTCCCAGTTTGAAAACTGCATTCCACTTGCAAATCTGTAAAAGAAAAGGGTTGAATAAAGTTGAATTTTCCTTTCAATAAATGCTGAAATACCAAGTTAACTAGGATCCTGTGTTAGGCATGCATTGATACACACACCCGCACATATTATATATTCGATATACTTATGGACACACACACGTGTAGGCTTATATACATATCGGAGTGCCTCATATCTGGGAGACGGTAAGTTTGATTTACTGCGGGCAGCAAACCAAGCAGACAGGAATAAATGATCTGTGATGGGAATAGGAAGCATACTCAGGCTATTTTAAAATGCGTAAATGAAGGAGATAAATGATATAATTACACCGTATATATGTGTGTACTGAATGAACACGCCCAAAAATAATCAAAGGGACTTCCTAAACGCTATATATAGATCTTAATTCCTAGAATCTGCCCAACTGCCATAATTAATTTTACCAGGAATCACTAGAAGAGAGGCTAAAAATGTAAGGCGGATAGTTATATTCTTACTTTCCAGTTTACTATGGGTAAAGTGGAGGCAAAGTGACATCCTGAGCCGCATTCTGCGACACCTAAAGCGATCCGGGATCGTAAAGCTACATCTTTTCCTCCTTTGTGAGTAAAAACCAGCATCTGAACAGATCTGGCAAATCTAACAGTATCCTCAGCGTGTGCTTGCAGTTCCCGCAGGAAAAGGGTTTATTTACTGAATCACACACAATTATAGTTTCCGCTGTTTTGCCCAGCGCACAGCATAAACAAAGTACTTGGAGACAAACGCCAAGAAACAAATCAATAACAATTACATAAGATATTAATAATAATAGGTCACAGTGGTAATTAAGGGAAATACTTAAGGATGACATTATCCTACTGCCAGTGAGAGGTGCAGAAATAAAGGCTCTCGGTTGTCTAACCTTTGCTGGTGCCCGGCTTGCCCTTCATCGCGATTCCAGCGTCTCCTCCTCCCCAGTGCTCCCCAGATGTGACAGATGCCGGGTCCTCCCAGTCTGCACAGCGACGTGGTTCTTAAAGCGAACCAAGGCGAGGGCTATCTCGGCGTTCCAAGCGGTCCCTTCCTGCAGGCATCTGAAGTCGATCTCCTTGCCTCCCGCCATGACCACGGTGAAATACACCAGCCCCCGCTTATATTCGACACAGTCGACGGTGGCCATGCGCTCGAAGCGCAGCTCCTTCGCTTTGGAGCCCTGATCGTGGCCCCCTTCGTCGTCGCCTTTCCATTCATACAGCCGGAGTCCTTCTTCGGTCAGCAGACAGCGCTTCTTCTTCCACAACTGTAGTAACCCGTTGCTCCTTTTTTCCAGAAATCCTTCCTTCATTCCTTTTTCCGAGTTCATCATAAAAAAATTCCTGGCTTTCGCACAAAGACTTTAACCTGAACCTTGTCGGTCTATTTTTTAGATTCCTGCAGAATCCGGAAACAGATCTTTAATTTATCAGACATCATTTATGTCCCCTAAACAAAACAAGTTTTGCCTTTGGTTATGGATTCATTTTCTGGAAGATAGGGCCTGCGATCGATCTTCTCTGATTCTCAGTGCTTCTAAATAAAGACTTCTCAACTAACAAGAAATTTCCTTTCAAAGACAAATTCTCCGTATATAGTCTTGTGCGTAACTAACCTTGGTCAGGAGGTACCGTATCCAGTTCGGTGATCGGGCGGTGCTGCCTGCCGCGCTCTACCTCTGGATATGCCCACACATGCCCAGCACAGGGACTCGCCTCCACGCGGTTTTGCCGGTCCAGCCCTTTGGTGGTGACGTCAGGCAGCGAGGACCAATGGTAATACGGGGGCGGTGTTCAGTCGTCGGTCGCCGTGGAGACAACAGCTGTTGCTCATTCACAAAATGCAGACACACCCACCACCCTTGAACTACAGCTTATTGCAGCCGTCGCTGAAGTTCATTACCAGGCTGCCTCGGGAGTTTCCTAAATGGCGAAGGATCTGCGTGAAATTTCCAGCTCCGTAGGTCCCGCGGTAATGGAGCTACTGTTCTTTGCACAAATGTCCCCCTTTTCAGGGAACTTATACAGAAACAAATATGAGTTGGAGAAAGCGTACTGAAGACAGGGGAGGCCATTTACACAAGTAAAATGTGTCTTTTGTTTACACATTTCCATCTTGCTCTCCTATGAGACATGCATACACCGATCAGCCATAACATTAAAACCACCTGCCTAATACTGTGTAGGTCCCTCTTGTGCTGCCAGCACAGCCCTGACCTGCAGTGGTATGGGCTCCAGTGTCCTCTGAAGGTGTCCTGTGGTATCTGGCACCAAGGCGTTAGCAGCAGATCCTGTAAGTTGTGAGGTGGGGCTCCGTGGATCAGACCTTTTTCTCCAGCACGTCCCACAGATGCTTGATTGATTTGTGATATGGGGAATTTGGAGGCCAAGTCAACATTGTTTTTCATGTTCCTCAAACCATTCCCGAATAACTTTTGCAGTGTGGCAGGGCACACTATCCTGCCGAAAGAGGACACCACCACTGGGGAATACCGTGAAGGGGCGTACTCGGTCTGCAACAATGTTTAAGTAGGTGGTCCGTGTCAAAGTACCATCCACATGAATGCCAGGACCCAAGGTCTCCCAGCAGAACTTTGGTCAGAGCATCTCACTGCCTCCGCCGACTTGCCTTCCGCCCATAGTGTTCCTGGTGTCATTAGGCCTATTTTACAGGGCTGTACCCCCCCTAAAAAGGGTCATAACCCCCCCAGAAAATCAGCCCCAACCCCCCCCCCCTTATCCATTCAACTGTAACTATACCCCTGGTGCCATCTCCAGGCAAACGACACACACGCACCCGGCCGTCCACATGATGTAACAGTCATGTGACTCATCAGACCAGGCCACCTTCTTCCATTGTTCCATGGTCCGCTCTGACACTCACATGCCCAGTGTAGGTGCCTTTCGCGATGGACAGGGCTCAGCATGGGCACTGTGGTCTGCAGCTACGCTCCTCCACACGCAGCAAGCTGTGATGCACTGTGTCTTCTGACACCTTTCTATCACAGCCAACATTCAACTTCTCAGCAATCTGTGTCCTGTGGGATCAGGCCAGGCCAGCCTTTGCTCCCCATGTGGGCCTTGGTCGCTCACGACGCCTGTTACTGGTTCTCTGGTTGTCCTTCCTTGGACCACTTTTGGTCGGTACTGACCTCTGCATCCCGGGAAGACCCCACAAGAGCAGCTGTTTTGGAGATGCTCTGACCCAGTCACCTAGCCATCACAATTTGGCTCTTGTCAAAATCATTCATTGTGCTTCCCCATTGTTCCTGCTTCCACCACATCAGGTTCAGGAACTGACAGTTTCCTTGCCTAATTTATAATGGCAGGTGCCATAGTAACAAGATAATCCCCGTTATTCATTTTTTACCTGTCTGCGTTTAAAATATTATGGCTGATCGGTGTATAGGGGCATCAAATGGGGCCCCCAGTACATAAAATGACAATTAATGCATGCGGGGACAAAAAAATACTAACAAGGGATCCATTTAAACCGGGGTGGGTGGGGGTGCCGCTGAAGCAGTTTTCAGGGTTAAACTTCTTGTTCAGGGGCCCAGCTGGGGTTGGATGATATAATTACCAGTCACGTAATTCTAAGGAGCACAGAGTCCTGACCTCAGAGCCACACAATTCCTCTGAGGCAAGTAAGCTAATTTAGCTGTGTGACGTATGTTAAATAGCAGGTATCCAATCATAGCTGTACACTTCATACAAATGTAAGCAGATTATCTTTGACAATGTCACATGTTAATTGGCAATAACGTTTTATTAATTATAAATTTCAGTGTTAGAGAAAAACATTAGTTACACGTCAACACAAGGTAATTTGTTTCGCTGTGGCTGTTTTTTTTTTTTTTTAGTCTTGTTGCGGTTTGGTGGTTTTCTTCAAGTAAAATGAGCAGTACAACCCTTGACTATAATTTTTAGCTGCCACACTGACCATATGTTCTCTTTTTCCCCAAACTTCTTTGGGACCCAAAATGGCTGAAATGCTTGGTATTTCACCTTGTTTCATGTTGACATTTGCTTTCTACAGTCAGAATACTCTCTGTGTTGCTTTGATGCCTCTTTTTGCTTCCTGCCTCCAGTGTCCTCTTTTTTGCAGGCAAAAAACAGTCACCCTACACAGTGTGCTAGCTGAGCCTTAACCAAACCACTTATTCAATGAGACCATTTCAAATTTAAGTACTTAAGAAAGACTTCTTTTGCCACAGACTTTTGTGCAGTTGTGCATGGATGCAACAAAATGAAGTCGGTAATGCGTGGATGAGTTTTCCTTTTCAGCTCTTACTTCATCCTTGCGTAGCACTTTTGACCATTAGGTCCTAGTTAACCCATGAAATTGAAAGGTCGTAAAAGGTCATAAATTTTGGTGGAGAACTCAAGAGATTGTTAACCGCTTAGGAATGTACAGTAGTTGTTTCAGGAAAAAGTGAGCTTCAAAATTCACCGTACTGTATGAGTGCAGACAGTAATCTCAACTTCCGTGGGTGTAGAATCCGGTGAGGTGGCTGAGGCCACAAGCAATGCATAACCGTATCTCGTCCACTAGAGGGTGAACAAGAAACAACGACTTTTAACTCAATCCAGTTTGGGAGCATGAGGTCGTAATTCGAGGAGAATGGTCCAGAATAACACTGCGGCTAAGGGCACGAGTTTGTTTACTTTCCACAAGTGGGTAACTTTGACGTTTTCGTGGTTCTCATAAAATAATTTAATAGAAGTCATGACTGCAGTGCTTTATATGCAAACAGAAATACTTGCCTTTTATCCCACACAAAGTAAGGGTGGCCATGATTTTTTTTATTTTAATTTTTATTTTTTTTGCCTCTTAAGTATTTCTACGCATTTCCATTTGAATATCCATCCATCCATCCACCTACCTTCCAAACATTTATCCTTGTCATGGGAAATATATTTTTAAAAGTTTGATGAATAGACTGCATGGCCCATAAAATGTTTTTCTTCTGATATAGAAATTCACTTAAAAAAACGATTTCGCATGATGGTTTTAGGTGATTTTCTTTGTCAGTACTGTGTCGAGTTTTGTTAAATTTAAGCAATGGACCAGGGGGAGATTTCACAAAAGTGAAAGATTATACATGAGTGATTATAAGATTATCTTTTTTACGCATGCAGTCCAATTTGCCCCAAGTCATATACTCAGATTCCTGAAACGATGACAAAGTTAATAAATCCCATGTTATTTTCACACACAGCTCCTTAAAACGCTTCGCCCCCTCCTGTGATTCTTGCCCCCCAGCCTCACTCCTACTCTTTGGCACACACAGACACAGACACACAGACACGCACACGCACACACACACACACACACACACACACACACACACACACACACACACACACACACACACAC
>JAODLC010000133.1:18289633-18309995 GCA_026781145.1 Hippopotamyrus pictus
GTGGGAAAGAGAGGGAGAGAGATAAAGGGATTGAGAGAGGGAGAGAGTGGGAGAAGGAGTAGGAAAGAGAGGGAGAGAGAGAAAGGGATTGAGAGAGGGAGAGAGTGGGAGAAGAAGTGGGAAAGAGAGGGAGAGAGAGAAAGGGATTGAGAGAGGGAGAGAGTGGGAGAAGGAGTGGGAAAGAGAGGGAGAGAGATAAAGGGATTGAGAGAGGGAGAGAGTGGGAGAAGGAGTAGGAAAGAGAGGGAGAGGGACTGGAAGGGGAGGGAAATAGAGAGAAGGATACAAAGAGAGGGATGAAAAGAAGATGGAAGAGGGAGAAAAAGAGAAGGGGAAGACAGAGGGTGAATAGGGAGAAATAAAACTAGAGGCAGATGGGGAAAAGCAGGCACAGAATGAGTCGAAGCTGTGGTTTCATTGACTGACTTTTATCTTTAAAAGACGTGGTACAGCATAAAGCACAATGGCTGCATTTAAATAACAGCAACTTCGCAAGGAAATAAAGGAAAAAGAGAATGAGAGGGGAAATAAAAAACAGAGAGAAGAAGAGAAGGTTGTTTTAATGTGCTTTTTTTGACAGTGTAATTGCTTTTAATTATTATCATACTGTTGCGTTTTATTGAGGAGCGAATGCTCTGGCAGTGTCAATGAACCACTTACATGCTAATAAATCCGACTCAGCTGAGACAATGAGATGATAAAAGTAGCAGATGGGGAAACGAATGGCCATCCATCACCGAGACGAATGCATAGTAAAACAATAATAAATATACAGTGAAGAAGCAGTTGAAATAGTCAAGCTTCCATTGTGACATTGCAACAGGTAAAATTCCCTTTTTAGCTCTGCAGTGTGCTGAAGTCAATATGACGTCCCCACGATGATGATATGTCAGTACATGTGCACATATAAGTGTGAGTTTGGGTATGAGAACGGAGCAGTGCATCAGTGTCCGGTTCGGGGTGTATCTCTCTTTGTGCAGTGTGCTTCCCAGGACAACTGGCTCGGGACACGTGGTTACAGTTAACGGACAGAAGAGCTGATCCTGTCCATTAACTCCAGAATCGGCAACGTTGTTGCACCTGCATAAGCTTAACAGTGCTATTTACGTCGTACCATATTACTCAGATTTCCACAACCAGTGTTCTTTAAAATGCAGCTTGTTTTTTTTAAATTATTTTTATGAGAAATCTGCAGTCCATTATGTGTTTGACAGCCTGTAATTAATCTTGTACCCTTAAATGTACGAAATTCTGCAAACTGCTATGTATATTTTTTATACTTTGTCCCAGTTTTTTTTAAGAGGGTACAATAAAAGATATTAATTGGGTGGCCGTCAGGGACCTCGTTAGGCCTATTTTAGGTGGGCTTTAGCCCCCCTCACATGTTTTTTGCCTCCCCCCCAAATAAATGTACACTAACTAGTTTAAATAATCAGACCCACCCTAATAAAGGGTTAGCCCCCCCTTTCATAAATTTCTAGTGACACTCTTGGTGGTCATGGATAATTTTGGATTAGCACAGCATCCAGGACTCCTGCTGCAGCTCGGGGTGTGATGGCTGGAGACGGGAGGGTGGTCTCCACACGACCTTACAAGGTGTTTGTTATGGTGAGAAACCCCTTTCCTCTCCCAAGAGATTACTCATGTTCTCCAGCCCGAATGACACCATGCAGGAGCGAACACGCCAAGCTATATACAGCAGTCGCTGCCACGAAGGGATGTGATGCCTCACTAAATTCTTTACTATTTTGATTTCTTTGCATTTTGAGCAGGGGTGGGGGGGGGGGGGGCCAGAGAAAGACATTAAGAGGTTAGAGTAAAATTTAAGCCCCTTCAGTGCAGCTGGTGATGCCGTCTTGAAATAGTAGACATGGGCGTACAGGGTTCATTTCACCCGCGGGGGGGTCGCACTTGCACCTACATTCCACCTCTGTCTTATTTATTGTTCGTCTAATCAGACTAAACAAAAAACCGGTGTATTCTGTTCCACATGGAGCCCACAGCAGCCGTAACTCAAGGCAGAGAGCAGCCAAGTGCAGGATGTTCATTTTCTTCTTTTTGTTTGTTTGTTTTTTATAGGCTGATTTGTAAACCTGCAAATGTGCAACATGCTTCCATGAATTTTTGGATGTGGAGTAAAAAAATAAATGTTTACATGCAGCTATTCGCCTGAGGTCAAAAAAGGAAACTCTTTGTGTGGTTTATTCAGTTACGTTCAACATGTGCAGAAACTCATTTCCATTTTGCCTTATTTTATCTGGTCATAATGGACATGAAATTAAATTTATTTAATAGCTTCACAAAACTATCATTGCACCTTTATAAAATTAGGCATGGAAATTTCTTTAATGTCTTCTGTGGATATGTATCAGAAATATCAGTTTCATCCATCTTGCATAACTGTTTATCCAGTTCACTGAGTACAGCATAGTGGTGAGCCAAAAACCTCCATTACAAGGCACAGTAAAGAAGGCAAGGGACACCCTGAATGGGACACCACAGTGAAGGGGACACCCTGGACAGGACACCACAGCGAAGGGGACACCCTGGACGGGACACCACAGCGAAGGGGACACCCTGGACGGGACACCACAGCGAAGGGGACACCCTGTATGTGACACCACAGTGAAAGGGACACCCTGTATGTGACACCACAGTGAAGGGGAGACCCTGGACTTGATACCTTAGCGAAGGGGACACCTTAGAAAGCACGTCACTGCAAAGGGCACACCCTGGATGGGACACCACAGTGAAAGGGACACCCTGTATGCGACACCACAGCGAAGGGGACACCCTGGATGGGACACCACAGTGAAGGGCACACCCTGGATGGGACACCACAGTGAAGGGGACACCCTGGATGGGACACCACAGTGAAGGGGACACCTTAGAAAGCACGCCACTGCAAAGGGGATATCATGGATGGGACACCACAGAGAAGGGGACACCCTGGATGGGACACCACAGTGAAAGGGACACCCTGATCAGGATTCTAAAGTGAAGGGAACATTGGAAGGAATTCCAGTCCATTGCAGAACACATACAAGCACACACCCAGTCATACATTATGGGCTAATTAGTTTTGAACTGCTTAAGGAAACTGGAGTGTCCAGAGAAAGCTTGCCTAAACAGGTTTGTTTAGATCTCAGTTTCCCGTGAAACCTCAGTGCTATGAAAAGATCTGGATGATGGCAAAATTCTCTCTGGGAATTATGTGAATTGGCCAGTCATGTTTCACACACTACAAACCGATACTGAAATGTGTAAATTAATTGAGCTGAATCAAAACCTTATTCCATATCTGCACAGGCACAGAAGTACAGGTACACTGAACTCTTCACTCGATCAAAATTTAAAACACCAAACAAGATAATTCAGGTTTTACTATAAAATCAAATTGTTAAATATATGAAAGTGATAAACAAAGTGCTTGAGTTACAGACAAATACAGTGCCTTGAGAGTCAGAGGTAGTTGGGCTGTGGTAGTGGTGATTTAAGAGTCTGGGTCCAGTTTGAGTATGACGTCAGAGTTGGAGGGACTGAATGTCTTTAGCAACCAATCTGATTACAGCCAGAAAGAAGCCATTTTGAAAATGTGTCTTGTACGTTATAATGGGACTGAGGTCAAACCCAGAATCCCTCCGCTTGACCAGTGAGTGTCCTGCATGATGGGCGTCTCTGAGGATGACCCTTGCTTTGGTAGGTTTGCAGAGTCTCCAAAGCGGACGGGTGTGAACCTGTAATCCTCTCTGCAGTCTTTATGACTCTAGCACTTTCCTTTCGTACTGTTGTACGCCTCTGGTCAGGATGCTCACTATGAGGCCTCTGTGGACCTGGAAATATCATACTCCTGATGTTATGATGAAAATAGAAAAGATGGCGCTCTCTTGTGGGCAATGTTGCAGAACTCTCTCAGTCAAATACACGAAGATTTTGCAAATGTTTAAAGTTATGTTTCCATAACGCAATGAAACATTTCCACAAAACGTACTTTTGCCCTGCAATTAATGCTGGTAAATAAAAAGACATGACAAAAGTATTTTTGAGGGTTAGGTATAATAGGCATTGGATACATGACTCAGATTGTGATATTATTTGCATCACATTTTAAGCTTTGTGTTTATTTGTTATATTTGCTTTTTTATTAATCTTGAACCATCCAAGCCTGTTGTGCTGAGCTTGGAGCAGAACCTTCGATTGTCAAAAAATGACATTTAGACAGAAGTGGATAATTCAGGTGCGGAAGGAAAAATCCAGACCAAGATTCTCTTTCAGCCAGCAAACTGAGCACTCTGTGACTGTGACTCTTTATACTCATCTGGTTGGGAAACTCTGTTCTAATTTAGATGTTTCGCTCTCCTCCAAAAGAGAAGAACCTAAACAGGTGTCAAACCAGACTGCAGCTCTGGAAAAGGTTAAAAGACCACAGCATAATTTTTGTTTCACTCATTTCTCAGTTTATGGGTTTGCGTCTGTGAATATTTTTTTTTTTTTTGAAAACTCCAGCCTGGTTCTTCTCTATTTCTCATTGATGAAGGGTTTTTTCCTTGTTTCATGAGACTTCAGTCCTGCTTCTGTGTTATGAACTTGTCCTAGCAGTGCACTTCACACCTGCGCTTCATGTTTCCGATTCCTTCCAACTGGTCACTTGATATCATCCTACAATTCATGAAAAACTCTCAGATTAGTTAATGGTCATCTTTGACATTAGAAAGTCACTTCCCCCCTTTATCTGACTGGGTTTTGGTCGTTCCCAGTGTTTCCTGCCTCACCTTATTCTTGTGTACTGCTGTCTTAGAAATAGTGTAGTCTTATGCCTGCAGAACCAGGATTAAACCATGATTTAATAATGCAGATTTAAAAAAAATATACAGTAGTCCCTTAATTTTTTCCAAAGCTGTATATTTCAAACTCTTCTTTTTTGTTTCTAAGGGATGGAGGATATCCTTTCTCGCATCTTCCAAACTTCTTCTACAGTGTTTAGCTAGATGCTTATGTCTTCCAAGAAGTAAGACATTTGTTCCTGAGGAATTGTCAAAGCATTGTAACTGTACATGAGGAGTGAC
This sequence comes from Hippopotamyrus pictus, assembly GCA_026781145.1. Lineage (NCBI taxonomy): Eukaryota > Metazoa > Chordata > Actinopteri > Osteoglossiformes > Mormyridae > Hippopotamyrus > Hippopotamyrus pictus. The sequence goes on from JAODLC010000133.1 coordinate 18,294,700, forward strand.
ATACAAACAGAACTTGGCTATCAGGTTTGGCAGTGAAATGCTACCATAGGTATCTCCAGTGCTTTGTGGCTACATCCTACCGGCTGGTCAGCAGGCTGAACGTCTCCAGGACTGTGGTAAAAACAGATTGCAAATCCACCTCCTTTTGGAGAAGAAATTGTGAGAGTTCCTAAAAAAAAAACAGTAAAGCTGAATCCAAATAAAATTTCACAAACAGGAGATTAGCTGAGGAAGTTAGCTTACCCCTGCCGCAATCAGTTCCTGCTCCGTGGAGACCAAAAGGTACAAACTTCTCCATAGATCTCTCTGGTCTATGACAGCACTCTCAGTGCTGAATCACTGCAAAATAATATCCTTCTGTCATTACTGCAGTTAATTAATGAATTTTTAGATTACACTTTAATAGGGTGGTCTTTTTTAGCATCATTGGGTGATAATTTTTTGGGGGGCACTGGCAATCACTGGGGCGTGGGGTACCATGGTTGCTGACAGCTTGAAACACTGATCACTGAGAATGTGAGCTGGAACCTAAAGAAAGCAACTACATCAGTTACTTACAGGGGATAGTAGGAGGGGGTCCCCAGATAGCACAGTGGTTAACACTGCTGCCTCCCAGCCAGAGGACCAGTGTTTTAGTCTCCCACAGATCCTCATGTGTGGAACCTGCAGCCAGGTAGTCCCTGAAAACAAAAGGTCAGATTTTAGTCAGGACATCACCCCTACTTTTTCCAAAAGATACCAAAACACCTTTAATGAGGCTTACAGTAAAGAACCACAATCTTCCCAGATCAACAACCCAACTAGATTCCCATCCAAACACTAGACAGACCAAGTCTTGCTTAGCTTAACAAAGACCACCCAATTCAAACTGCAGGTACTACAGCTACTGTCAGCTTGAAACACTGCAGGTACCATGGTTGCTGTCAGCTTGATACACTGAGAATGTGAGCTGGAGCCTAAAGAAAGCAACTACATCAGTTACCTACAGGGGATAGTAGGAGGAGGGTGGCCAGATAGCACAGTGGTCAACACTGCTGCCTCACAGCCAGAGGACCAGGGTTCAAGTCTCCCCCACCCCCATAGCTCTCTGTGTGTGGAACCTGCACAGTCAGGTGGTCCCAGACACCCTCAACCATAGCCCAAGATTACAGATAGCCAGATTCTAGGCAGGACATCACCCCTACCTTTTCCAAAAGATACCAAAGAACCCATAATGAGGCCTTACAGTAAAGAACAGGATCATCCTAGACCAAAAAAAAAACCCAACTAAGCTCCCATCCACCATGCAGACCCAATCCTGCTTAGCTTCACATAGACTACCAATCCAAACTTCAGGTACCATGGTTGCTGAGAGCCAGAAACACTGATCACTGAGAATGTGAGCTGGAGCCTAAAGAAAGCAACTACATCAGCACTGCTGCCTCACAGCCCAAGGACCAAGGTTCAAGTCCTACACACAGTAAGCTCAGCAAACTTTCCAATACACATATACTGTATAGTTGCTTGTAATTATTACAAACAATGACATCAGTAGAGGCATAAGTCAGTATATATACTATTCTTTTACAAAATGGCACACCCCAGAAGTTGAGACAAGCCATTGTGTGTACTTAAAAAAATACTTTAAAGCAAATTTAAAAGTAAGTACTTAGTACTTTCACTTAAGTGAGATTGTTGATGTAGCACTTCTACTTTTACTTGAGTACATATTTTGCAGGATATTTGTACTCTTACTTAAGTACTAAGCTTCAGTACTTCCTCCAGCACTCGGTGGGAGGCAGCTAGGCCCCTCCGGTGTCCCCCCTCCATTTGCATCAACACTGAGCGTAACACAATGGAACAAAGCAGTGACTATTTACCGCACGGCCATTGAACGGGGGTGCTCTTGCTAGCGTCCAGATCACAGTAGGACCCATATTACGTAACCTTCCTGGCTACCAGCTGCAGACACAAAAGACAAACACTGGTTTTTCACTTATCTCACAAACTCAATAAATGCTAGAAAGTCCTGTTGTATACAGGGGAAGCCCTGGAGAACCAAAAAAAGAGTGAGGTCCAAAGCGAATAGGCGGGGTGGGTTTTTGTGTAAGATTCAAAGAGCATGGAGGAGAAAACACTCACATCTCTGGGGTTCATCACCCAGAGCAGAACTTCATGTCCAGATGTAATGGTGTTATGCTGCATTGAGGCTTCAAAAGCCTACAAACAGATAACAGGCACATTTCTGATTTTGGTCAGTGTAGTGTTATTAGCTCAGTGTAGTTTGTATGTCACAGCCTCTCCCCTCATGGCAAGAAGGTTGTCATCCTTGAAATTAAGTAACACATTAGATGATGATTCCAGCTACTATTAAGATGGGGAACAAGAGAAGGTAATTATTGAATCTTTGAGTTTTTAAACTAGCCTCAGAACAGAATCCTTGTTGACAGGACATGAACCTGATGCCGAGGCAGCCATAGAGACTCAGATTTCACTTACTGTAGAAGTGAAAGAACTTTACAACACTGCCCTCTGTTGGTCATAGTTGTGATCAAATGTTAACATAGCTGGCTGTAATACTGAGAAGTGACTGAAGGATTATCTGTTAAATTAGGGCTGCACTGAAACTCTGCAGGTTGGTAGATCGCCAGTAGCAGGAATGAGCAGCGCAGACAGTAAAGCCCATGTTAGCTCTACAGTAAAGCAGATTGGTTAGATCCAGTCTTTTTCTTTCTGGATTTACTAATACAAAATGGTTGTAGGTAGGTAGGTGGGTTTATTTGTCATTTCTGCCATATACACAGTATACAGTGGAATGAAATGTTGTTTCTACTGGGCTAAGGTACAGAAACAGAGGACAGAAGGACAAGACAATGTACTGTGCAGTCAACAGTAGTAACTGTGCTGCTCTGAAATGGATATTTGAATAAAATTTATGAGTTATACTGTATTTTAGCAGCAAGATGTCAGTAAATAGTAAATAAAAGTGTAAACTGCAAACAATGGGAGCAGCAGGACAGAGAGTGTGCAGTATATAATAAGTTCAGTTGTACAGTAGATGAAATAGTTCACAATTCAGTTTTTTTTTTTTTTTTTTTTTTTTTGATTCAAGAGTCTGACACACCTGAGGGAAGGAACTGTTTCCCATCCTGCCAGTGAAGGCCCGTATGCCAGTGAAGGCCCGCATGCCAGTGAAGGCCCGTATGCTGTGAAGGCCCGCATGCCAGTGAAGGCCCGTATACCAGTGAACGCCCATATACCAGTGAAGGCCCGCATGCCAGTGAAGGCCTGTATGCCGTGAAGGCCCATATGCGACGGAACCTTTGCCAGACAGAAGGAAGGAGAAGAGGGTGTAGGAGGGGTGTGTGGGGTCGTCCACAGTGCGGGGGGCTTTGCGGATGCGGAGTGAAGTGTAGACCTTGTGGTCCTGGAGCATGGAGTGTAAGACCCATCAATCTCGCATTCATTAGAGTTACAAGGTGTTCAAGCATAGCCATAGGAAATCATCAACTCTCACAGAAACAAGTAAGCAAGGGAGTAAATCAGCACAAGAGCTGGGTTTGGTTTTCAAATTTCCTGGATGTGACAGGAGAATGCCCTCCCTTGGGGCCAGTGATGGTTTAGTTGGCTTGTTTTAAAAGCACTGAAGAATTTTATTTTGTTAAAGGTGTCATTAGTTCACAATTTGCCTTACTGGTGGTCAGTTTCACTTAAGGTTATTTATTCTACTTAATTGATAAAGTAATCCACTATAAGCTATATTTGATGTTTTCATGAGTCACAGGGGGCCAGGCATTGCTGTTTCAGCAATAAAGGCTACGGAATGAAAACTAAATCACGTCTGCTATATCGGTGCTTTCCAACTAATGAATTGCTGGGAATGTGACTGCAAGGCCAAATGGAACCTTAAGATGAAGATGAGCAGACGATGTGCGTTGAGGCACAATGCAATAAATGGCACCTAATGGTCTTAAGTCTAGCAGATACTATAGAACTCTGCACTGATGTTATTTCTGAAGCCCTAACTTATTATGTAACTATTGCGATTTATACCAAGTGGGCAGAGATGGGAGATTGAGTCATAAAAATAGCTCCTATTAGCTTATAGTGGAGTTTGTAATGTTATTCCTCTGCCAATAGATAGTGCTGTTTTCCAGTCATCATGATCGCATTATAAAGGAGCAGTTCTTACATCAACTGCAGTCGAAACGTAACTGCAGTAAACAGCATACTGAAAGCACTGAATCAGCCATATGTTTATGTTATATTTGAGAAAATGCTGAGAGTGAAAATGAGGCGAATAACATAAAGCTAAAATAAAGATAAATGGATTAAAAGCAGGTGCACCTGGATGGTTGACTGGTACTGTATAATTAATCATTTAACAGAAAATTCAAGCAAATAAAAAAAGACCTAAACTAGTAATAGTGTACTCTGAGCGTGTTAATGCTAGCAAGTCAAGTAGGGCTTTATTACCACACAGGAGGGGTAGGAGGGTTACACGTGATGCTGCACAGTACCATCGACACCAAGACTATCATCCGCCATATTGGTGCATAGTTTCCTGTCTGGTGCGATACTCCAGAGTACAGAGAGGAGAGATGTTTTACCAAGTGAGCACCACAAATAGCATCTCAAGAGTGGAACATACAGAGAAGACCTATAAAAAGCACAAGAATTGGCAGAGGTCACAGTAGGAATAATGCTAAAATTACTAGTGTTTCTACAGTACGTGTTCAGTTCCCTAGAACAGAGTACTGACTTTCATTATGTAGTAATCATCGGCTTGCTCTTTGCTACCATGCTTAATGCTACTGTATCTCACAGTCTCCACTGCCAGTGCAAGTACTTGGAGGAGTATAGTTGTTTAGTGCCGGCACTGCAGAGGGTGTGAGTACTTCTAGGGGCGCCCTACATCACATATCTGTTCTGTGCTGGCACTGCAGAGGGTGTGAGTATTTCTGTGGGTACAGACATAGACAGTCAATTTGACTTTGTCTCGGACGGTATAACAGCATGGCATGCATCATCCAAGGGGGGGCCCTCAGAAGCTGGGGCCCTAGGCAGCTGCCTATGTCACCTGTAGGATTTACCGGCCCTGACTGTAGAGCTATCAGTCAGCGTTGGCTTGTTTTAGGGCAACAGTCAATCTCGCATTCATTAGAGTTACAAGTCCACCACAAGGTGTTCATGCATAGCCACAGGAAATCATCAGCCCTCACAAAAACAAGTAAGCAAGGAGGTAAATCAGCACAAGAGGGTCCCACTATATAAAATCTTGTTTATGATGATATATATTTTACTTTTCAGTGCTCATGGTTCTCTAGACAAATGTCTTCATGCTATAATGGGGATGCTGTCTGCAGAGTTTCTACAGCAAGAAGAAACAAGCAGTAGGTTGGATTTATAGTAAAACAGTGAAGTGAAAAAACCCCATAGACAGATACAATGAGCAACAGCAGAATATGCAAAATAACTCCTAAAAGTGTGTGAACCCCGTACTCTGCATAATTTTTATTATAAAATCCAAACAATACCTTACTTTTCTTAGGGGAAGGGTTATAATCACCATTTAAATATTTTCAATACAGGAAATGATGCATGTAATATGCTGGTAATAAATTTTATGTAACAGAATGAAAATATGTAAATAAGGTATTATAATTTGGTGCCTAGATAATTTGGATTCAATTTAACTTTCCAAAGTCCATATTACAAGGGCAAATTCTGGGTATTTCTCTCTGATACGAAGGTAAGAAACTCGGTTAGGTCGGTCTTAATATGCAGCATGAAAATACGTAGCATGACAACGCTCAAAAAGGACTGCATAAGACATCAGATGGCATGTGGTAAGTAAAAGGTCCTAAAGAAGTTCAGATGGTTATAAAACATCAGTCTATAACAAAACAAACGGTCCATAAGTGGAGATAATTTAAGACCACAGTGACTGCAGCTAGATGTGGTTGTCCTTCAAAATCATACTGGAGAGTAAAATGAAAAATAATTCAGGATGTTTACAAGGGGCCAGGGACCACAACCATGGGCTGGTCCATGTTTCTACCTCAAAAATACAATGCAACACAAACAGCAATGGCTCATGGGAGAGGAAGCAGGAAGAGATTTATGTTATAGCTTCACTGCTTATGTTTATTTTGCGAAATACCTCTTTCATGATCTGGCAGATTATTGAAAGAAGTTTCACTGTTTCGAAAGTTTTAGCTGAAGCTAAAAATATTACATTCAAGAGAAACAAAACAGCATTTGCACGCTGTCACACTTGGTGCTAAACATGTCCTAGTTTGTGGTCGATTTATTTACAGTTGCCATCACAGAGGCCACTAAATCAGGCCCTGCATCTAAATGACTGTTACAATAAAAATGGGCGCGATGACAATGATCCTACACCTTCAGAAAACTACCATTAAATTAAGGAAGAGCTCTGTTACCTTGTGGAATGTGGGAGTCCAGGTCCATACCTCAACCTAATGGAAACGTTTTGGCGCGACCTTAAGCGACCTGAAGTCTGTTCGTGCAAGAAAGTCCCCACATAGTGAAATGTAAAAATCACACATGCCGTATAACTATAGGATATCTTTGTCTTACAGTATGCTGCAGTTTGTGTTCACCCTTCAATCTGCAGACAATGGAATATTGTTACACAAATATATTTTCATTAATAAATAATGGAGAAAAAAAAACAAGCTTCAGCAGTTCTGTGCATTACCAAGTTTAATTTAGCTCTGTGTCGAGAGTGAGATTCATTTTCCTGAGGTGTTTTATTGCACTTACGTAACTGATGAGGAGAATCCGAGGGGGCTGCAGTGTGACCCTGGGCTGACCTTGGCAGTGTGACCCTGGGCTGACCTTGGCCGTGTGACCCTGGGCTGACCTTGGCCGTGTGAGGAGCGGGTTGGGAGGGAGCACCCGCAGGAGGGCACTGGCCGGGAAGCTGACGGCCACCCGAGCCGCTGACAAAGCCGCTTCTCACAAGCGAACAGGAAGTGCGGGCCAGCAAAGAAGCTCTATGGAGGCAAAGATCCTAACTGGCTCATCTGCGTCAAGGAATCCATCAAATCCTAGATGAATGGAGCTTAATGGATATATTGGCATTTCTATAAAAGGCTACTTAACAGTGATTCTGCAAGTCATTCCGGTTCCATGTTTTTGACAAAATGTGGATTTAAAAACTATGAATTCATGTGTCCATCTGTCCCTTCACTCCCCAGCCATCAACCCACCATTCGGCCACTACATTCACTCAAACTGTGACGTCCACATTAATTAGTAGAGAAGAATGAGGAGCCGTGTCTTACTGCAATCCTGTCTGAGGATCAGCTAGAGATTTACGGGCCCCTGATCAATATAGAGCTCTCAAGAGGCTTCTATGGCCGTAGATCTGGGTATTAAAGGAGCTGTGTCCACTTTGCCGTGATGGAGAATCCATTTATTTCCAGTGATTGCTGAAGATTTAAGAAATTGACTCACTATGTGGAGTTTGGAGTTGAATTAGAGCAGGGATTCAGAATTTAGCCACTGGGCAGTGTGCGTCGTACCCTGTGCGTCCTGGATCTCAGCGGCTCCTCGCAGACGCAGTAGGTATCTTGTCACCCTTCCACCAAGTCATTTGCCGGACAGTGGCATCAGCCTGAAAAGAATCCCCCAGAGATCGAAAAACCTGGAGACAGCGATACTGATACGGAGACCTGAGACGGGGGGTAACTTTTTTAGCCCGTGGATGCGGTGCAGGTCTTACCAGTCACCCTTCTGATGAATCTCTGGCATCGGCCTAACAGGAACCCGAGTCACCAGAGATTGCGGTCGAGCTGCACCAGCACTGCAGAGGTTCCGTCAGGAAAAACTGGACGCTTTAAGTGGCGCATCAGTATATGGGGTGTGTCCTCAGTCTCCACACCAGCCTGCTGCCCCACCCACAGCCTCGCAATGCCCATCAAGGGAGAAGCATCCCTATTTATAGACTGCAGGGGCCTCGCTCGCTAGCGGTTGATCACGGACGTCCGCTCCACCTACTCACCACGGAGACCCGGAGTCAGGAGGAGAGAAAACTCGCCCTCCATGTCTGTTTCCACTGGCTCGCTCACATGCAGACCCGCTCTACCAGTTTATTATTTTTTCTCATACTGGACTATCTGGGCAGCATCTGGGCACAGTTGGACTGATGGTGGAATCCAGTAAGTAAGTTTCTCTCACCGCTGGCTGTTGTAACGTTCTGCTACCGATGGCCTCGTAATGAACAGAGATACAGCCAGAGATACAGATGCAGAACAGGGGTACAGAACACTCCTTTTTCTCGGTCCTTGATGTTTGCATGCCGGCCTATGAGATCTGCGTTTGTGCATAATTACAGTTTGCATTAGTAATGGTGGTCAGTGTGGTCAGTCTTTGCCTGGGTTAAATCCAATGAAACTCACTGGAGTGATTCGGAAAATATCTATGCCATTGCGTGTGCACATTCAGTGATTATACTTTCTCTTTTTGAAGTGCCATAAAATAATTTCATGCAGTTTTCATGGTGTCAGTTTTAAGCATTTGAGTTATTTAGACTAATCGCATTTTACTCTATAATTTTGCTTAGTGATGTGTTTTGCAATGAATTTCTCCTTCTCGGAGTAGCTGTGTCCAGAGGCTATGCTGCAGTGATATTTTTCTGTTTGTTCAGAGGAATTTGCCTCCTTGCCTTTGCTCCAACAATAAAGTTTTTGTTTCTGGAATTAAGGGACATTGAGGAGTACAGAAGGTCACCGTAAGGAGTCTTTCTTCATGTTTTCAGCATCTGTATGTCTAAGGATGTATCTGATTACGTATAAAAACCTTGTTTCTCGAAAAAATACCATCTTGGGTCATTTGTTCATGTGACTCACAGCTAGTCATGTTTTGATATATGCGCCTTTTTCTTTCGGTGCTTTAAACTTATCTGTGTTTTGTTCTGCTAATGCACTAAACGAGCAATAATCAGCCCCAAGATATTCCCCTCTTTACCCTAAACTGCCCCTATATCCATCCATCTACTAACCGCTTATTCTGGTTGGAGTCTTGGAGGTGAGATCAGCCCCAGGGGAGATCAGCCCCAGGCAGCACGGGATATTTGACAGTGATGTCCAAATTTTAGTGAGCAAATAAATAAATAAACAAACTATTTTGTGTATTCGTTTTGTGCATTTCTTGATCCACCCAGTATCACCCCCCATTAAAAATTCATTGGAAATTGCCCTTACACTGCATAACTCACTATGCCATTATTAGCAATGACCGTACTCAAACACTTCTTGCTTATATAAGTTTGTTGGGTTTCCAAGCACAAACTGGTTGTTTCAGCTCATTGCGTAATCTAGTGTCATCTTACTGACGTTTTGAACTTTTGAAACGGCTAAGCACACTGTGACAGACATAAAATCATAGCTTTACTCTAACATGAAGATATTTTAAACTGTCGGCCTATGACTTCTGCACAGCACTGTTTAACTGGATGTGACTCTTTTTTTTCGTCTCGAAACATTTTGTAAAAGTCCAGTTTCAGTTATAGTGACTAAAGAACATGACATGCCTCTTGACGTTTGATGCCGGCATAATGTCCTTCAAGCCTTCAGACTTCAATTTAGAATTGAAAAGCAAATTTCTAAAACCCAAGTCCTTGGAAATTTCCTCGAAAATGTATCCCAAGGAGGGCGGCATGGTGGTGCAGTGGTTAGCACTGTTGCCTCACACCTCAGGGACCCGGGTTCGAGTCTCTTCCTGGGTCACATGTGTGTGGAGTTTGCATGTTCTCCCCGTGTCGTTGTGGGGTTTCCTCCGGGTACTCTGGTTCCCCCCCCCCCCCCCCCCACAGTCCAAAGACATGCTGAGGCTGATTGGAGTTCTGAAATCACCCATAGTTGTGAGTGTGCCCTGTGCCAGGCTGGCCCCCCATCCAGGGTTGTTTCCTGCCTCATGCCTGTTGCTTGTGGGATAGGCTCCAGACCCCCCGCGACCGAGGAGGATAAGCGGGTCGGAAAATGGATGGATGGATGTATCCCTCAGACAGTGGCATTTGGAACTGAAATTTGCTTTCTCATTTGTCTCAGAACTGAGGAACTACTTTGAAAATATTTTTCCAACATCGTCCAGCTTTAAGATGACCTTCCATGTGTCTTTGGCATCAGCCCAAAAATACTCTTTAGTAACTCCTAGATACCAGCTTTGCCTTCCATCCAATGGAAGCCTGAATCATTAAGTGTATTTAGCTACTTATTCTTAACAAAAACTTTTCTAGCAATAGTCGGGTTTCTCTGAAAGTCCACCAAGGGTGAGGGACCAATACAACTAGAGCTAGTTTTACCTTAAATAGCTCCAGTCCCGCTATTTGGACTGCAGAGAACGTTCTCCTTCCTTCTGTTTCCAGAACACTGGCATCAGCCATGATGCAATAAAACAAAACATAATTTGTACGCTTGTCAGCCTTTAGCAAAGTATAAGGGGTGAACATATTCACACAGTAACGACAAAAACCACATCGGTAAAATGCTAGCATCCACAGGAGCCTTTGCCATACTTATTCTTGCCACAGAAGGCCTACATCTGTTTTAACCACCCAGCAACCGAAGCATTAGCATACCCTTCACGAGGTCTCCTCTGCAGCTTGGCCTGCTTTTCACAGCAGTCACTCAGATGTGCCATCTAAAAGCACAAGCTTCAGACTTCCAGTTGTGGTACATTGCTCTTTGATGACATAAAATTTATGTTGATGCCCATGGACAATATACATCCTGACCCTGTGAACTTTCTACAGAGAGAACCGAATATAAAACAATCGTATCTTTTGAGGGGAATATTTGAGTATTTGATGGACGTTGACCCACGACCCTGAAAAGGACAAGCAGTTACAGAAAATGGATGGATGGATGGATGGATAATAGACAGTGGTTTCTTTTTTCCTGGGATGTTATATGGAGGTACACTTTATTGGTCCCAGGGGGAAACTGTTGACAAGCTTACAGCATCAGTCAGCCTCCAGTTCAAGTACTAACCAGGGCAGACGCTGCGTAACATCCAAGATGGGAAGAAACTAGATGCATTTGGGGTGATGCATCCATAAGCACAGAGAGAAAGCTCTGGCGTGGGCTGTCAGCTGCTACTTTGCTAGAGCTAGTTGTCATATATTACTTGTTCATGCTAAATTTAAGACTGCACCACATTGCAGTTCGGCTGTGCCTTTGCTTTTTCAATTCAACTGCAATGGAAGCGCTGACTGAGCAGAATGTAAACAGCCAGCAGGGGGACCCAGGCTGTTGCCAGCGTCAGAAGCCTGACAAACCACAGTGGCACAGCCCTCTCTGTCTGAGTGACACGGACATGCTCACACACACACACACACACACACACACACACACACACACACACACACACACACACACACCATTCTTCTGATCTCCCCTTATCTGGCATTAACACACACAGAGCCACTAGACCAGGGGAAGCCAATCTTACCCACAAAGGGCCGGTGTGTATGCAGGTTTTTGGGATAACCTGTAGGTCAGCTGTTCAAACCCAGGTGTGAGGACTCTTCAGTCAATCAGTCCTCTAATTAGTAATCTAATTAGGGAGTTGCAACGAAACCCTGCACACACAGTGGCCCATTGCGGATAAGATTGGCTACCCCTGCACTAGACGAATGGAATAGAGGCCTGGTCTATGTGTGGAAGTACAGCCCTCCCTATTGTGATGTTTTCGGAGCTAGAGCAGCATGCTAACCTCTACATGACACACAGCTGCGCACCCTGCAGCCACATTCCATACAACCATGTGATGTACAGTGACCTGATGCACAGTGACGTGATGTGCAGTGACCTGATATACAGTGACGTGATGTGCAGTGTCCCAAATGCTGGGCTCAGGCATGACTAGAATGATTTATGTAGCAATGAGTGCATGGCAGATCAGTGAACGATTCCTGTTCGCCCCCTGTTCGTTCCTTGCTGTGCAGCTCTGTGTCCGACATCAGCCTGACGTCTCAAAGTCAGTTGAATGATAAACAAATGCAAATGGCTGTATCACCTACGGCAACTTCTTTTTAATTCGGGTTGCACTGAATTAATCTGTTTACCCTCACTCCCTCTTATACTGGGCAAAGGGAACAGGCAAAAACGTGAGCAAAAGTTTGTAGTTCCTTTCAAATGATCTGGATTGCGGGATCATCCTGTTCAATTATAGTCATTATGTGATCAAGTCATGATCCTTGGGGTTGACATGCTGTGTCTAGCATAGACCATCAATGTTTAAACAGTGGTTGTGAAATAAACATGGAAAAAGTACAATTGTTTATGTGTTATTTATGTATGATTTACAGTATGTATGATTGGGGCCTAGATGAAGATCCAACCACTTTTCAGGAGCAATTAATACCAAGCTTTGAAAAGCACCTGTTATATAGAGTAACGATCACTTCACAAGAGATTCAAGCACAGCATTGTCAGTAACTTTGGACTCGGACCTGATCCGCACAGAATCATTGGCCTCCACAGGCTCGTGTGTCTATTATAGTCCAGATGCTTCTCTGAATCGTAACAGCTGTGATCATAGAAAAGCTGCATTTCATTCCATCAGCCACATCCATCTGCGATAGGAATAATTTCCTGAGCAAAAATGTCTTATAAATGAACCTGTAAATGCTGGTGTCTCGCCTTCCGAGACTGCAGACCCTCCTACACGGAATGTCCAGCAAACCCCGAGACCTGAATACTAACAGATTGTTCCGGTTCCTGATTATTGAAAATCAAAGTCTTTATTTGTCATATGCACCTTTTCTGGATTAGCTGTGATTATTTAAAACCCTCTGCATACAAACTTCATTGTGAAGTTTCAACTCTCATTTTCAAGTCACAGCCTGAGTAATAGTTTTGTTTTTCTCTTATTATTGATCTCCTGAACCAAATCTGACCAAGTTTGGCATTTGCCTTAAAACCAACAGTTTGCTATAGCTGGAACACATTGTTAAACATAGCAGAGCCTCGTAGCTGCATGCTTTTGAAATCCTACTAGGGGTGGAAAAAAATATTTATTCTCTGATTTACAAAATTAACAATATGTTTCACGACAAAAAAAATGCCACATTAGTGAATGTGTCAAACAAAAATTGACAGGGTGGCCAACTCACACATCTGGCGTGACACAATATCAGACTCTCACTCGCACGCAAGAAATCTTACGGCAAATCTATATTATTCCATTATAAACCTAAAATTAGCTGCATCAAAAGTGTTGGGGGATGTTTGCAAACCCTACAGACTATTTAGAAGGGAATAAAACTGTTACATACGTGTAGATGTGTGTGCTGACTTGGAAACCCTGAATTGAATGAGGTTGCAAAAGAATCCAGCTGGGCACTTGTGACTCAAAATCGAACTGTGAGGTCAGGGCCGATTCCCAGCACTAAACATACCCATATGTTCCTCAAATAAACAGGTTCCAGTTTATGTCTTGGTGCTTGTCTTTAAGTTATAATCCTTCTAAAACATGGCATGTGAGTTTTAAACTTGTCCATTTTTATTTTCAGCTATTCTTTTCAGTCAGAAGTAATTTTTTTGTGCTTTGAAAGAGCCAAAGTTTTTCTTTTAAAGGAAGTATACCCATATGTTTCTCAGATAAAAAGATTTTGGTATACAAGCCTTTGGCCTTTTCTTTAGTGGTTTTCATAATTTGTTTCCAGTGGTCTACATTTGTAAGCTTGTGTTCCATTTACAGCTTTTTAAACATCTCTCGTCTGAGCTTGAGAGGCTCTCATGGTGTTTGCTCTTCTCTCTCATTACAGCCCATTGTCAGCATCCACATGGTAAAGTGTCTCTACTCTATCATTGTCATCTGAAGGCGTGAATGAAAAGGTGCCCTGTGGTTGTGCCATGGTGGAGTTCCACAGACTGTGTGACCTCTGTCAGCATCCCCACCCCCCATTAGCAGTGCTGTGATTTGATCATTGCAATGCAACTGCAAAACTGGAGAAAAAAAAAAAAAAACGCCCCCTATTGGTCACCATTAACAAACAATGTATTACCGTATTCCTGCTAATATGATGCCCTTAGTCATTTTCTGGCATATCCCTTTTCCTCAAGAACCACCACATTCCATGCTGAATTTCTTATTTTGGAAGTGAAAAATAATATTCTAACCACTTTTAGTCTGAAGCCTACGCCATGAAGAATAGGCCGAGGTACAAGCAAGATGGATGGCATCCAAAACAGCATCAACAATTTAGGGTCACCGACTTCCAAAGCACCCAAACAAAACCGACATGACACGGGGTGAACATGCAAACTCCACACACGTTTTGCTACAGGAAAAATGGGTAACACTTTACATGAACTGCGCCTTCATAATGCCGTTGTAATGCATTCATAGAACATTCAGTGCACATTCATAATGTGTTCATAGAACATTTACTGCATCTTCTTAATGCCCTTACAATGCATTCATAGAACATTCAGTGCACCTTCATAATGCATTCATAGAACTTTCATAAGCAGCATGTAAGTACTGTATACCAACATCCTAACATGCAACAGCTTTAACATACATTAATAATAAGCATTATATGATAATAACAGGCGTAATCCTATAATCATATATGGTTTGTTATTAATGTATATTAAAGCGGTTAGGGTATGTGAGAATGTCAAGGTATACTTACATACCACTTATGAATGTTCTATGAATGCATTATAAAGGCATCATGAAGGTGCAGTTAATGTAAAGCGTTACCGAAAAATGCATCAAAAATTCATACATAGCTGTGGATCAGGGATGAAGTCCCTTATCCCTCATTAAATCGCAGCAGAGGTTCTATTTGATTATCGATTTTTCCCTTTGCTTCAAGTCTAACTGTCATACCTGTCTAAGGAACGTATTTCCAACTCTTCATATTTTGAAGAATGGAATGTCGTTCCAAGTCGTTGGCTTGCTTTGAACAGTAGTGACCGTTCACAGTCTGTGTAGCAGTCTCGCTCATTGTGGCGTCCCCTCAAAGCAGCCCCCCCCCCCCCCCAGCACAGACTGCATGAGAGCCACAGCAAGACGCATGCTCTGCTAATGGCTAATGGCCTAGGAAGACGCTGCATCATGGTGGGAACAGAGCCAGCTGGTCCATTTATCCGAGAGGCAATCTAAGCTGAATGCAGATAGAAGCGACATTCCTGTTGATCTGCACAACAGGCAGCTACGCCCCTGCACCAGTGACGCTAATTAGCTACAGTGGGGGTCGGGGGGCGGGGGCGTATCTATTGCCATCACCTTGTTCATAAGTTTCTCCGCTGGGGCAAGACATTCAAATCTCA
>JAODLC010000133.1:18310095-18323690 GCA_026781145.1 Hippopotamyrus pictus
ACAGTGGGGGTCTGGGGGGGGGGGGCGTATCTATTGCCATCACCTTGTTCGTAAGTTTCTCCACTGGGGCAAGACATTCAAATCTCATCAGCTTTTAATAACCTTGAGCTGGCGGAGTGGGTGCCGTTTCCCAGTGGCATCTCGTCGCTCCACAGGATGGCTGGTTCGCCGGAGGACTTGGAAAGGCTGCGTGCGAGACTTCCAGCTTAAACAGCCGGAGCACTGGGTGGCCCACGCAACCCGTACACGATCCAGTGAGTACCATAATTCTCTGGCGATGATATCGGCCGGCGCTGGCAGGGATGCGAATGTTTTCACATACAGCTGGAATGGAACATACACTTGAAAGAGATGGCCTGTATTTCTGGATTTCACAATTAATAGATAACTGAATAATTAAAGTCATAAAAGTAAACTTATTCTTTGTCAGTGCGAAAGTAGCAGGTGTGTCCTTCATTCTATTTTTATTGTATTTTTTTAATTTTATTTTGATATCAGCTGCACCACAAAATCAAAATCACAAAAGAGACATTGAATTGTTGCTGTTGGCCCAAACTGTGAAATTAAATGACTCATAATTACAGAACGTAAGAGAGAGAAACGAGGTTGAATTGGCCAGTGTGGGCTTTATTAGATTAACTGTGAAACCTTTACAATTAATGCACTCGTGAAAAACTGCACAATGCCATTGTTCTTTGAGGGCGCCGGTTTCAATTAGCGATGCGTCATCTGTCTCGTTGCATTATTATGTATCCAGCAGAATGGCATGACGGTCATGTGAAAATATGCAGTTCATTAATCACTTAAATAACCATTAGTCTTTTCAGCAGATGCGTCAGGCTATTCAGTGACTCATACTTAAGCTTAGTGGGGACAGTTGGTAATTGAGGTGTCTTTCTATAAAGTGTGTGTTTTTAAATCTTAATTACAAATGCCTATATATACACCTCTCTATGACATAATAATTTATTTGGTAAAATGAGAAACAACATAAAATAATGGGGTTGAGCAACACACTGACCTACAGACACTGTCAAGGGAAGAGATGAGGTCGCTCTCTCAGCTGCATCAGCAACCTTGAGATGGAAGTGGGGGGTGCGGGGGGGGGGGGGATATTTCGGAACGGCTGCACACCAGCGACCTCGTCTGAGGACAGTTATCCTGGCATCGGCATGCATCTACCTATATGTCACTAATGATGATAGACCCCATTACACACACTTTCACAAAAACATCAATTAAAAGCCTGCCTTACATGACGATAGATAAAGGCTGTCGTTAACCGTGATATTCACTTTGGTTGCTAATTGCAGTAGGTAGTGCATAAAGAAAATGGAACACATGTTCACGAGGACACATGTGACCTGAGACTCTGCAGTCGCAGTAGGTTTTTACTGCGAAGGGCAAGGCTGCCTTGCATTTGGGCGCAACATCTGCTGCAGGGCTTTGAACAAACATAATTCTGTTTTAGAGCTCTGTGTCGCACACATACACGGAGCAGAGACAGCAGGATAAATTTAATGCCGCTGTGTTTTGTTTTTTAGCTGCCTTTCTCACATGCAAACACTATCAGTGTCAATGTTATGCCGCTGGGTTTGCATGGTCACATAGACATTTCAAAGAGGAAAGGCAAGGTCACATGTGCCTCAGATTAGCATCAGCATCACGATTCACGGGGCCTGGTTTCTGACTGGTGGGGGGTGAGTGAGGCCAACAGCCTGGGAGGTGTAGACTCCGCAGTTTAACTGTGCTGCGGAAAAGCATTCTGGGAGTCACCTAGCGGATAAACACATTTTACTTGTAAGGTTATTTCAAGCAAAAAATCATGCTTATTTTAAGCTGCACTAATAGACTTATTGATCTCTTTTTCTGAATTTGTAAGTCGTTTTTTTATGATGCCGCATGTCTTTATACTTTTGCTTACAGACTATCAGGCAATGTAGTACTTCATGACAGGGATCATAAGTTAATGGTCCTCAGTTACCCAGAGGCCTTCCTGCTTAGTGTCCTTCAGCTGAACACTCAATGTGAATTGTATGAGCAAAAAAAATCCTGCTGAATAAATGAGTAAAATATTATCTGGATAAATCGAACAGATACGTGATAAAATGCTGTATAGTCACAGTGACAAAGAGGAGAAGTGTTTACTCAATGCGGAGTCACCACTGATTCAGTGAAGTGTCCATTAAATGATTGTCGCTTGCACTTATGCAGACCCAACAGCAGATGGCAGAATGCAGCAGAAAGATAAAGCTTTGCGACGTGGAGCAGAGGATCCTGTCTCTCCTCTTCAAACATGCCGCCACGCTGCCTGAGGCCTTTTAGAAGCTAAACCTTCTGAAGGCCTGCTTTATTGTCAACCCCCCACAGTGAAAACAGAGCTCACAGAGAGATTACAAGCACAGCCCAGGGAATGGCTACATAGCAAGCAGCGGGAAGTGAGATTTGGGATTAGATTCAATGAAAGATGAAGCTGGGAGTTAAGGTGGGCTGAAATGGACCACACCTGTAAAACAGGACCGCACCTCGAGTTCGGGGACATCAATAGCAGAGTGCCCTTAATGTGGGGGGGGCCTTCAAAGGCCAAAAGGGAGGCAGACAAGCCTTGCTTAGCATCACTGTTTATCTTGCAGTGCAACATCTGACACAACTGGTGAATTGTCTGTTGCAAATGCATACAGGTAATGATTTTTTTTTTTATAACACTATCAGTTTCAGTGTCACCATTAACATTCTGATGCTGTCTGGACAACATTTTCACGGTACAGCTTTGTTTTGTTGACATTTAAAGTATTTGACTTTAATGCGTTTAACATTTCAAGGTCAACTTGAATACAACGACTTGACTCTTGTACCTTAAGGTTTTCTTGTGGAATTAGGCAGGGTGAACCCAGTATGTCGCCATAATGGTATCGTCTGCACATGAGTCCTACCTGTAGCGTGTGACAGTGGAAGGATGGAGGCACACATGGGCACAGGCAAACGGGCACACACACTGGCCTGAGGTCAGATTTAAAACCATAATCCTGGGAATGGAAGGCAAAGACACGATCCACTGAATCAGTGCGCCCCCCCCGGGGCTTAAAAGAAATCTCAGAGATGTTCTTCAATTATATAACGCTTATGTAAGAGCTTATGTGAATAAATAAATTGGGTCATTAAACCAGAAGCATACTTTAGAAATTCCCTAAAATGTTTGCAATCCATCCATCCATCCATCCATCCATCCATCTTTCAGCCGTTGTCCTTCGCTTTCCATGTTGGCACGGAATTTCTTCATTGTAAGAAGATAAATAATAATCAGTATTGTAATAATATACAGGAATTAATGTTATATTTAAATAGCGCTATTCAAGACACCCAAAGCGCTTTACATGTCTTGCTAAAAGTTGACCTCCTCTTTCTCACTTCATATGAGGATGAAGAAACGTCTGGCAGTGAAAGGCTGGGTTGTGTGCAGTAAGAAAGTACCATGAATCACCAGATTTATATTGTGGTCCCAGGGTGGATCAGGAGCTATTTTCTGTCACGGAAGGAAGCCGCCACCGTGAAGGAGAGATCGCATTACACCAGCAGTGTTTTCCGTTTCAGCCACAATCTTGCAACCGAGTCGTAAAAGTTTTCATAGACACGATGGTATTTGGTCCTCTGGTTGAGCTGTGGATTGACAGATTGACAGTTTGCCCTCAGTATGTTCTTTAGCAGGCCCACCCCCCTTGGGGAATTTCAGCACCTGAGAGATACAGAAGGGTTCCTTCAAAAAGTCAGGTCAGGGACACATCTGTGGTTCTGGGTGAAGGCCTATTAGTTATGTAGATGCAGGTTTTGATGCAGCTGAATCTAAAATTTAAAATTTAAGACAGTTACTAACACAGTTCACATCATACAAAAGCAAATATTTGGCAACTGAATTAAACTGAATTAAACTGAAG
This sequence comes from Hippopotamyrus pictus, assembly GCA_026781145.1. Taxonomy (NCBI): domain Eukaryota; kingdom Metazoa; phylum Chordata; class Actinopteri; order Osteoglossiformes; family Mormyridae; genus Hippopotamyrus; species Hippopotamyrus pictus. The sequence continues at coordinate 18,314,028 of JAODLC010000133.1, forward strand.
TTTAATCAACATGGCAGCATTTTCAGACATCACTGATAAATATGCAGAGCTATTTTAGAAGCTGCAAGACAAAGCCAGGACCGCAAGCTCTCTCGGAGACCAGGGGGCCAGCACAAATACATGTTTTCATTTTCGTCATTGTAAGATGGTAAATAATAATCGGTATTATAATAATACACAGGAATTAATGTTATATTTATACAGAATCAATGGGGAGCCACTTCAGCCACCACCACTGTGCAGCCCCCACCTGGATGATGTGACGGCAGCGATTCTGCACCAGTACGCCCCCCACACAGTAGCTAAGGTGGTGAAGGGGCAGGAGAGAATTCACCAGTTAGATATAGGCGATGATCACGAGGCCGGATTTGATAGGGCCGCAGTGGGCAATTTTACCATGCCTACTCTCTCAAAAGATGGCCCAGGGATCGTTTATGACCTCAGGGAGTCAGGAACTCAGTTTTACGTCTCATCTGAGGGACGGTGCCAGTTTTACAGCACAGTGTCCCCGTCACTGCACTGGGGCACTGGGATCCACACAGACCACAAAATGCACTAACCTGCTGGCTACACTAACACCTCACCCAGCAGCATCACTGGTTTTTTTAGTTGGTCTCCCGTCCAAGTACAGGCAAGGCCAAAACCCGCTTAACGTCAGGCGGAGTTCCGAGGGTGAACCCCAGGTGGTGCGTGTGCTGATATTTCGAGATGCCAATTATCCTACCTGCATGTTTTTTTTTTATTGTGGTGGGAAATCAGAGCAACTAAGTAAGACGGGGAGAGTTTGTAAGCTCCACACACACAGCTGTGGTGGGATTTCAATCCCCAACCTTGGATATGAGAGACCACCATGACTGAATCATACCTAATAGACGTTATGGCTTGGATTATGCCAAGAATTTAGGTTATGTATCTTACCTCTTATTTGGTTTTCGCCTAGGATTAGGTCCAACCTTTTTGTCCAGGGGTGCCGTATAGGGGGGGAAGTTACTCAGGGGCCCTAAAGAATTTGGAGCACCATTGAATTAGTCTCAGCTGAGGACCCAATATGACACGCTTTCATGCAGCCCAGAATCTCTAGCGGCAGCCCTGCATGTGTCTATTTTACACGCCTTTCCTGACTGTTGACAAAATCACAGCATGAGTCTCTATTCCAGGGATCCCCAACTATTTTCCCCAAATGCCAAATTCCATCAGCAACACAAAACCAAGGTCCACTGCATCTGAAAAAAAAAAAACACAGATTGGAAAAAAATTGCTGAGTGTTGGGGGGGGGGGGGGGGGGGGGTCTATGAGGCAGTCTGCATTCAATTGTATTTCAACCCAGAGTTCACTGGTTGGTGACCACTGAGCTAATAAAAATGCAGTGAATCACCATGACCAATGGCTTGTTATTGAATTAATCATTTCTGGACTTGCGAATACTGCATAAAAAATCCATTTCATCCAGATTTTTGTGACAGAATAATATATGTATTCACCAACATACAGACCAAGAAGAACATGCAAATTCCACACATCTGACAGGATTTGATTCGGCTAAGAATGGGTAGAAAATACAGAGTTGTTTTCTTTGACTCGTTGCTTTGGGATAACCTGCATTTAGGCTTGACTCTGCGTCCCGTTAACCCACATCCAGAGTCAAAGCCAGCTGCTTCCCGTCCCCTGCTGGCTGGTGCGGTCGCTGCTTTCATCCTGTTTCCAAACTGTGTGCCAACTCAGGTTTCCCACGCAGATGGTAATACTGACTGTATGCTGAGGGAGGTTTACACTTTAGTCTACTAACATCATTTCTGAAAGGTGCATTTGAAAAATAGTAGAACAAATATCCAAAACACAATCCACAGAACACATTTTCGAGTAAAATTCTGTTGACTTACTGACTTTTTGGAATTTAAGGATAGTCCTTCTGTGAATTACATGAGGACTTGAGTGAGTTTTGGTTCCCAGCACTGTAACATACGATGAGGAAGCCTAACTTTTAGGTCACTGATGTTCTCATCTGATAAACAGCAGAAAAATGGATGATGCGAGTTCTTGAAATTTGCTCTTCAGTTATTTGTAAAATCGGGGCTAAGTTTTCGTGTCGTTTACATAGGTGCAGAAAAGTCAATTTTCATTTTTCTGCATAATTTTGATTATTTTTTCAGTGGTCTCTTAGGATAACATACTGTACTTGTCTTTTATTTTATTCTCCTGTTACATAAGTAAGTGAATAAAAATTGCCCATCGTATTTTAACTAAAGCTACTTTGGTTTCAAATAAAAGTGTATAGTGAAGTAATATGAATACTGATGAATTATATAACAAGGGAAATGCATCTGTTGATCATTTATGACAAGTAATACATTGGGAAAACTGTAAAAGTCTCTGGTTTTTAATGAGTGTATGTACTGGTATAACTGTGATTTCTCACCAATGTATTTCAAGTCAGTTAAACTGAGGATTCTGTGACTTTGTGTGCAGATTTAGGAATGTTATTGCTTAAAGATGCCTGCAGAGCATACCAGATATCGTCAGCATTATTTTGGTCATGAGATCAGGAACTGGTACAATTGTTAGTATTTCACTATTCACACGCTGCTGTATAAGAATCTGTCTCCTCCACCTACCCCTCATGTGATCTGGACTTTGGCAGCCCCTATGAACCTGTCCTGAATCCGGCACCGACCCTGACTCCTGATCCACTTAGCGTTCCCTCTCTTGCTGGGTCCATCCGGTCCCTGTAAACCCTAGAGAAGAAGCCACACCCCTGAGCATATTGCTCTGCATCACTTCGGCTTATTAATACAGGCAGAGTACATGAGCAGAGCAGGTGAGAGTCTCGCGAACACATGCAAACTGCAGACAGAGTTGGGCATGGAATTGAGTTCACAACCGAGGAGGACTGTGGTGACCGTGGGGGGCTGAGGTGACAGTGATTCTCGCTGAGCTTCCACACCACATGGACATCAGTTCATTTAGGCAATGTAACAAAATGTCATTGTTACATGAGGGAGGGCAGCCTTATGGTTTTGCTGCTGTATTTCATATTGTGCTATATTATGATATGTAATACTACATTATACAATGTTATAAAACATTTAATATATTTGACATGTCTTATTTAGTGTCAGTGTAAAATATGACAGCAGACATTGATTAAGGGGCATGATTTGAACTAATCTGCGATGGGCTGGCCAGGGTTGTTCCCTGCCTCGTGCCCGTTGCTTCCGGGATAGGCTCCGGACCCCCCGCAACCCAGTAGGATAAGCGGGTTGGAAAATGGATGGATGGATGGATGGATTTGAACTAATATCCAAAAGGGTATGTAACTTTAATAACAGTTTACAGAAAGGAACAAAAGATTTTTAGGAAGCGATCTGTTTACACATAAAATGAACCCATTCGCATTCTAGGGTTCTAATAAGCTCGCAGTGTAAATATAACTAACAGACCCTTTTACTGTATGCTTTGCAGTCTGTCATTATCGACTACTTAGGCCTCAGACCAGACCTGTTGTTGCCATAGAAACAAGGCCACTTCATGCCAGATTATGAAGCATTATCGTATTGTAGTGGGTTTTAAAAGGATATGTACTTTTTTCATCAAGGTCCAAATCAAATCCCTGTTTTGTATCAAGGAAGCATAACATTCGTGCTAGTAAAGAACTAGGGGGATTTTGTCCCTGTGTGATCCAATTATCCCATTGTTTTAAATCTCACCAGTTTCCATAGTGGAGATCTTTTTTTCATTCTCTGAGATTGCAACATGCCCAAAATGCTATAAACGGTAGTATTTTAAGTGGCGACTTAAGCAAGCTCTTTTTAACGTATGCTCTTAAGTCAAGAAGGTTTATGTTGATCTTGCGTATGCATACTGTATTTCATAAAAGGAAGCACAATAGTTACCCATTTCCTGCCCAGAAATGTAGCTGTGTATCTTTTTTTAGCATTGCACATTAAAGTTGATAGTGGTAGGCTGGCATCCCATCCGCGATGCCCCCTGCCTCGTGCCTGGCACAGCATCCAGGCTCACCACAACCGTGTCCTGAAGCGAGGCAGCGGAAATTGGATGAACGCACACATAGATGACTGTAAACTCAAGCAGAGTTTGAAATGTCTCTGGCACATAAACTCCTGTGTGAATATTAAATGAGGCATTTTATATTTACCACAAAGGAGACATTAGTGAAATTTTCTTATTAAACAGTTTCTTAGTGTCCAGGTTTGAGTAAAGTGAGTTCGCAATTACTGATTAAATTTTCCATTAGGAAAGCTACTGTAATGTCAACCACACGGGGCTATACTGAGCATTTTATGTTGTATGAACCTTATTCGTGCACCTGGCATCAGTGATGCCACCCGTGTTGGGGCCTGGCTGCCGGGGTCAGACCCGGTAGCGATTAGCAGGAAACGCTAATCCTCTTTGCGGCCAGTCAGTTTATCTCACCTACGTCAAGCCCGTTACCACGGAGCCTGAGTCCGGCTGCAGGCCGGATCCTGGTTTTAACCAGTGCTGTAGGCACAGAAAATAAGTGCTAATTTAGCGGCTGAACAAAAAAAAAAAAAGCGTTAACAATGATAAAATCCTGCTTGCGAGTTTGATGTGCTGTGGTTGGCAATACAGCAGCTGCCTGGTTAGTGCATGTGTCTGATTTCCTTAGTGATCTGGAATCTGTAAATTCTTCATCGGGTATGATTTTGGGCATCTGCGTGACCTTTGATGGACAGGTGTCTCTCGCAGGGTGTCCTCCTGCCTTGTGTCCTTTCTTGGAGAGGCTCAAGCCCCCCCCTCCCCTCCCTATACTGCATAATTGGCAGGAAGATGAGTGGGGATAGCATAAACATTACAAATATTTTGGCCAAATATGAAATAATACATTAATTATCCATCCATCTCTTCTTCTTCTAACTGCTTATTTTGATCGGGCTTGCAGGAAGAGGGGCTGTAGCACACCATTAATCATAATACTAATTACTATTTAAAATCCCACAGAAATTAAAATATATACTTGTGTTGGCCTACAAGCTACAGATACAATTTTAGTTCTAAGAAATTAATTAAGCTTCTAATAAAATGGAAGATTAATTAGAGCATGGGGGATGCACTTCCCGTTGTGTTCTGTTAGAAATACACTGACAGCTATTTTCTACATATGCGTGGTCTTTGCGTAGATGAACATGCAAAACCAAACAATCCATTCATCCATCTTCCAGAACTGTTTATCCCGTACAGAAGCACATGGAGGCAGGAGATTACCCAGAAAGCACAGGGATTAAGACAGGGGACACCGTGGATGGGATGCCGGTTCATCACAACAAAGAAAAACCTCTGTTTACCAGTTTGCCAGCAATTTTTGTTTACAGAGATACCTTAGTATTGTAGCAATGGGTATAGATGGGAGGACAAACTACTGCACCGTCCTCTTGCTATAGGACAAAAAAAGCACCTCACCAAACTAAATGCCTGGTCTGCCTCTTAAAACATACGTAACCAACACAATTACCACACAACTTATACATACCAACAGATACAACTAACAAACATAACTCATTAATTACCAAAACAAAGATATTCCTAAACATGTATAATAAAACCCAACAACCACTGTTAGTTCAATTAGTTCAATTGTATCCAATCCCTGCCCAGACTCTCCAGAACAGGAAGTGTTGCTCAGGCATGCTCCCGCTACAAGATTTATTAGGGTCACGAAAATAGTCGTAATTGTACTTATGACTGTAATGGTTCTGAATGGCTGAAACTGTCTCAGACAGCAGTGCAGGGGGTTGGTGTGATCATTCTGGTCACAGTTTCTGGGGAGCGTGTTAATAGGGCCTTTTGCAAGTATGCGGAGAGTATCCGGAGAGTATGCGGAGAGTATGCAGAGAGTGCCCTGACTTTATAACTCATACATAACTCTTACAGCTTATAAGACAAGGGGAGCAGTTTGCTTTTAGACCGTGTAATGCAAGGGGTATGGCAAGCTCTTACAGCACATAACAGCCGGCCACTCCCCTTGTATAATGAGCTATAACAGCAGGCCACTCCCCTTCATTATGAGCTATAACAGCAGGTCTAGCAAAGGCTAGAGGCCCACTGTTATTGCTCATAGTGTAAGGGGAGTGGCCTGCTGTTATAGCTCATAATGAAGGGGAGTGGCCTGCTGATATAACTCATAATGAAGGGGAGTGGCCTGCTGATATAACTCATAATGAAGGGGAGTGGCCTGCTGTTATAGCTGATAGTGTAAAGGGAGTGGCCTATGTTACAGCTCATAGTGTAAGGGGAGTGGCCTGCTATTGCAGCTCGTATTGCACGGGGGTGGCCCGCTTTTCTCGATCATGCTGTGAAGCAAGCTGCCTGCTCAAATACCTCAAACGGCGAGGGAAGAGGCCTGCTCTTACAGCTCACGCTGTGAGGACAGCAGCCACAAAACAACCGCATCAAAGCGACCGCGAGAAAGCAGGGCTTGGCGTGTGGGGGAGGGGCAATGGGCACTCTGACGTTATCCTTCACTTTGATCTGCTGCAGCCACGTTTGCATTTCTTCCTCCAAAGAACTATCTCCAGCGTGAGGCTTTGAGGGGCACCGAGGGGCTGTGGGCGCTGTCTGCCTCATTGGTCACCCACTGTCGGGGCGTCACTGCTGCAGTAATCGATGTCCGGTCCAGTGATAGAAGCAGAGAAAAGCTCTGAGCGCTCAGGGAGTGATGATTGGTATCGGGGACGGGGGTCATTTACCACTCGGGAAAATCATTCTACTTTTGAATGCTAAACCAGCATCCCTGCCTGTATGACACAACCTCTGAACTTCGTATGACTAAACATGACACTTCATCAGCTTATCCCATTGTGGTTTTACTGCAGAGACTAAATCTATTGAGGAACAGTGGTGAGAACATTTCAAGTTATTTTTGGATAAGAAGAAATTTAGGAGGGTTATGGACACCTAATCATCCATCCATCTATTCATCCATCTTCTAACTGCTTCCACCCTGGACGGAATACCAGTGCACTACCAGGCCACATAATCGTCTATCTGTCCATTTTCCATACCCCTCCAGTGCAAGCATGGAGCCTCTTCTAGTCTTTTCCCAGGAGATGCTGGCTCTCGTGTGTGTCTTTATGGGTATGCCTGCGTATTCCAGCATCTGGAATTTTGAGCGACACGCCTTTGCGTTCTATTGGTTGGGTCAGGGATGAAAACCTTCTTCATGGCTCTGGCTATCGCCTACGCTGCCAGGCTCAAAATCCAAAGTCGAAGAAGCCCCGCAGTGTCCCCTCCCACTGGCGTCACGAGTCACTGTCGCCAAGACACACGTAGACACAGTGGGTTTCGTTCAAATGCGTGGTTTGCGCTGGTCCCCGACGAGAACGGCTCCGCTTTCAGTCTCGTCTCTTTAAAAAGTGCCTGTTTGTTTTATCTGTAGGTCTGTCACTTAATGTCTACTCGCCGAGCTGCAGTTCCTGCTTCACTCTTTTCATCTAAAGTGACATATGCAGGTATTTTTCCTGAATTTATTCACGTTAGTGCTTCCCTTTAGGGTCCAACAGCAGGGAACCTGCTTGGACTTCACTGAGCAGCCTTTAGGTTGGGTCCTTAACCATTATCCTTTATCTTTCTGTTTGTTTTATTTCTCTACTGAATTAAATCAAAATTGTCTTTATTTCCAAGGAAAAGGCATTTAAAACGCAACATGCATGTAAAATATGAATGATGTTAGTAATGCTGGCAATCAATATTGAGTCCTACCCCTTCTCTCTCCCTCCCTCCCTCTCTCTCTCTCTCTCTCTCTCTCTCTCTGTTTCCCTTTCTCTCTCACACACTCCTCCTCTCTCTGCTCCTCTCTCTTATGTAGGAGTGACCGCTTCTCCAGCTGATCCTGGCTCTCCTCTCTCTCCCTGCTGCGTTCTGGCATTTGCCCCGTGTTGAAGGACAGGCCACGGTCTCAGTGCACGGGGCCGTGCAGAGAGAGAGGCCGTCTGGGCCCCATCGACTGCGTCATCACCCCGGCTGCGTGGCTCCTTATTCACCATAAAGGCAAGTTCAGTGCTGACTGAATCTGAGACCCCGCTTAGTGCGTAGCGTAAAGGCAGGAATCGCGTTTCCAAAAGCAGCCTGATTCTGTGGAAAATTTACTTGCCTGCTGGTCTGTATGCCTCGTGGTGCATTTTTTAAAAATCTGCCATTGATTTATCCAGCATTGTATGGTTGACACATTTTTCAGCAATAATTCACTGCATTTTTTCAGGGTGCATTTTACATCTTTTGCATATTTGATAAAAGTAATTCAGCAATTCAGTGGTTTTATTTGTCACATGAGAGGTATGCTGTCAGACTGGGGGGGGTTGCCCTGGCAGCGGCAGTTGGGTGCAGTTTATATTGCAATGTCACATGGGGCACACAGGCAATAGTCATATTATGAAAGGATGCGATGTATAAAAGACTTTTAAATAAATTTTAGAATCATCATTTAAAATAAGGCTAACACAGTTTAGGGTTTACACATAAAAAATACTCACTGATCCAAATGAAACAATGTATTGTCTGATATAAGCCTACAGTCTTCAGTAGGTTTCATCCTCGTGCTCCACATGTGCAGCAAACTGGCCTCAGTAACACACGGACTCATAATGAGAGATAAAAAACACACTTTTACTTCATCTGTATCAAGACAGAATGGCGTTACATGGCAAAAAGCGCCGTTATGAACAGCGATCGCAAAAATATCTCATTGTGCTTTATTTGCACTATTGCTCAGCCCTAAATAGGTATGTGTTCCTGTGACATTACTGAGGGTGTGGGGAAAGCTGTAGAGGGTGGGGGTCAGACTGGAGCTTCACAGACAATGAAATGTGATTTTTAACTGGGTGGGGGTCTGCCAATATTGGGGGATATCTCCCCCCTATTTCCGACACCCCAGCTTCCAGTTACCCCAGTCAGGGTTGCGGGGGGCTGGTACCTTTCCCAGAGGGTGGGGATGAGATTCCAGTCCATCGTAGAACGTATGTACAGTTGCAGTCATACATCGCATGCTATTCAGAGACAGCGGCCAGTCCAGCTGCACGTCTTTGACCTGCAGGGGGGGGGGGGGGGCATGACATGGGGAAGGCATGCAAAGTGCAGAATGGAGGCAGAAATCAAACGTGAGATGTGAGGCAGCAGTGCTACACAAGGCGCAGTTAACATGAATGCGGGTGCATGTTGCTCAGTGAGTTTCTCTGTGATCAGATGGTCACCAGTTCAAATCCCAACACTGGGACAGTGGCTTCACTGTTGGGCCCTTGAGCAAAATCCTTAATCCCCAGTTACTCCAGGATCTGACCCTATGGTTTCAGTATAAGTGTCTGCTAAATGAATGTAATTCATATGTTTTTCCTGGATGCAATTTTTAGAACTGAACGGTGGTTTACTGGGTAGTACTGTTACTCGCCAGTACTCTGTGCGTGTGTACATGACTGCAAGTCCATGTCTTTGTGCTCTGCCATTGGTATCCTGTCCAGGGTGTCCCCTGCCCTGTGACCTGTGATGGACAGGCTTCCTGTCCAGGGTGTCCCCTGCCCTGTGACCTATGATGGACAGGCATCATGTCCAGGGTGTCCCCTGTTCTGTGACCTGTGATGGACGGGCTTCCTATCCAGGGTGTCCCCTGCCCTGTGACTTATGATGGACAGGCATCAT
>JAODLC010000133.1:18329404-18340075 GCA_026781145.1 Hippopotamyrus pictus
AAGAACTTCAATGAGAAATAGCAGTGATTTTGTTTGATTTGGGTCAATTGACCCAGTCAGTCTTTCTAGTGTTAACAGCAGTGTCGCACTCCTTTGTCAAAGTTAACCCAATACACCATCAAATGGTTTTATTTTCTTTGCCCTCTTATTAAGAGTTATAAATTACGAAATGCTCACCCCAGAAAAGTCTCAGTCCCGTATGTTTAAATCTGTTTTCCTATTACCTTTACTTTTTCTAATCGCTTCTTAATGCAGTGTCACTGCTTTGACTTTTGAGATAGTTTTTTTCTCTTTAAAGAGATGCTGGATGAGAAAAACGTGTTCAGCATATCTCAGTTTAAAACACACTTTGTACTTAAATCAAAACGAGGATAATAGCCTCGGAACAATCAAAACAAAGGGCAGTAGCCTATGGACCAGGATACGCCTCACAGGGTTATTATTAATGTAAACTAAAATCAATAACGAAGTAAAATCATACACTGTAGACTGAATAAAATGTATTTTGCAATCCTTTTAATACATTTTTAAATATTCAAATATTTCAGTCACGAATAATCATGTAGGCGAGCCAAAAAGACGCATCTTCGCCACCCATCAGCCTATTAAATGTGTGTTACTGTAATCATTACCGTGTTATTTAAACAGATATCTAACAGTGGTTATTAAACTGATACAAGCTTTTTCGCTACTGAAATCAAGCGTCACGGCTTCACGCCACGTCTGCGTTAATGAATAACTTTTTAAATGAAAGTCTGACGCCAAGTTCGCAAGCACTGAGAATAAAGACACCCAGCTTGATCTTAAAAGACTCGTCCCAGTAATTTGGAGCTTAATAATTCTCATGTCTTTTGACACAATATGACGGGATAGTGGATTACTGATCAATGGCAGCACTGATGAATTTCAAATAATTCGGTCATGATTAGGCACTTGGACATTTTTTTCAAGTACCTGCAATGATAATTTCAATGTTTCCACTAGACAGAGGTGAAGCTTCCGAACAAAATGAGCCCTCATTTGTAGAAATTGACCTACCGAACCCCAAGATAATCGAAATTGAAGTTGCAATTAATGTCCCTTTTGTCTTATCAAACCGGCTTATCAAATCACAAGTTCTTCACTTCAGACTGGCACAAAACTTCACAGAATGTTAAATAACAACATATTGTAACATCCTACATACCTTTTAATGTATCCTGAAGTCCAGTTGGGTATATTTGAAGGGGTCCAAATCGAGCAAAATGCGGAAAATGTCATAACTTTGTGAAACTCAGACAAAGAAAAAATTTCGTATAAATATGGGATTTTTCTACGTCATATCAAATAATTCCCCAGGAATACCACCTGCGAGCCAATGAAAATGCTGTATTTTGATGCTAGCTCTAGTGCATCTGCGATATACCGCACACAGGTGACCATGGAGAAAATGGCCACCGCTGATCGGGGAATTCCCAAGTGCTTATCATGATACTTTATTCATCGTCATGCAAATATATGGGTGGAAAACCTATTTTGAAATGCATTGCCTGAACACGTTTTCCAATCAGCTCTGAATAAGTGTGTTCCTTCTGGCTATACATACTGTGTATATATATATATATATATATATATATATATAAACTTAAAAAAAAAAAAAACCCTGCATATTCGCAGCTCCTCAGCACAATATCACTGCTTTGTTTTAGGTTAAAACCAGAAGCTAGACTGCCGATATAACGTCTAACGGAAATACGTCACAGCCAATGTGTGCATAGAGCCAATAAGTAGAGATCTCCCGATTCGATATTATATCAATATTTGTTTGCCAATATGATATGTATTGTCATTTTTAATGGATTTGGCTGAAGAATGTTTCAGGTCTTCATTTAAAAGAAAAATAATGGTTGTAGCTATTAGTTAAGTTCTCCCCAAACAAGCTTGATGGGCCGAATGGCCTCCTCTCGTTTGTAAATTTCTTATGTTCATATGTAACTGTGCACATATTTGTCCTGTGCAGTTTGGTTACATCATTTTCAGTTAATAAAGATAATGAAATACATTAATACATTCATATATATTTTTTTTTACCTTGGTAAAAGTTGCAGATGGCTGTACTCATGGCTAAGCGTCCGTTACCTTTACAGAATCCAAAGTTTGCTCAAATTTAAATTGAGCAGGTGCTGGAATAGTCTCTGTTTACTCATTCCTGACAGCATTACAGACTCATGCATGTCAGTCCCTTAACATAATGTGCATGCAACTGGGCACATATGTTATCAGTAACAAATACAGTATAACCAATATAATTACAAAAGAATCGATTTCATTCAACATTCAGTTTTGACTTTGCCGCACAGGAAACAATGAGCATCATTCAAGAAACCCAACATGCGCACAAACATGACATATAATCCAGTTGTTAAAACTGTATGGCTGTAAAAAAGTATTTCGGATAGCAGATAACCAAAACCAATCGTTTATGGTTTCTGAATGAAACCATTTTCTAAATGTCATTGTGCTATATGGTTAAAGGAAGCTCACATTTTCTATAATCTCTGACAATTCGCTGCAATATTTTCCAAAGGATTTATTAAAATCCTTTTTAGAAATTCCGAGTTATATCTGCCAGGAAATAGCCTGCCATTTTGCGAATGCCGTTGCCGTAGTAATCCGTAACCACGCCGATTCACCTCTCTTTATCTGATGAGGATAATGACATTTCCAGGGATTAAACACTTAAACCTGCTTACACCATCCAAATAGTGTCCGTAAAATTCCAGGGAGCTGATCTGGAATTTGCACGTTTTTATTCCAGTCACATTCCACATTCGGTGGAAAACAAGCAATGCTAATATTAATGACGGCACTTCGTCCAGATGCTGCTGTCTCCTGTGTATCTGATGACAGCATATTTCATGGCTGAACGAACCATCCAAAAAAATCAGCCACTTGCATCGATTTAAGTGCTTTATTGAGAACAGGGACAGTGAGTCCTATACTTATGGCCCCATGAGTGTAACCTCGTGGCTCTAATGTCTGAAGGCAGCTTAGGGCTTTCTGACTGCACGTCATGTGACTTTAAGAAAGGCTGCTTACAGAATGGTATGAAAATCAAACATGTTTTAATGTGTGTTTAATAGTCAGGAAGGGATAGCCTGAAAAACAAAAGCATCATTCTGTTCCATTGCTGGCCAACTGTTTTACGTCTAATTACTCCAAATTATGAATTTGAGTTCACCAGTTTATCAAACTTGGGGGGGGGGGGGGTTCCTCACTGGTATCCATAAACCAGAGATGTTTATCCCCAAATCACCCAGACCTGTCCTCAGAAGTGTAGATGATTTTATCAGTGCTTCTTTCCTCCAATCATCATTTTTCCTTGTAGATGCAATCTGTTGAAAATTGAAAATAAGTGACCATCAGACAGGAGATATCTCTATAGTGTTTCTTATATCCACACAGAAATGGAAATCTCTGTGCTTCATTGGTTCGTTCAGTTTCGTCTCGCTCCAGTACAACTTTGGCCTCAAAGCCTGTCCTGAAGTTACATTAAATTCAGAACAAAGGGACACCAAAGGAGTGCACCCATGTATCTTCTTTAGTGCTCAGTCTCTAGCTGGAAAATAACCGATGAGGTCTTCATCCAAACCTAAAAGCCTGAGACTGAAGCAGAATTGAGGTGAGGTCACTGAGGCTTGCTGCAGTGATTTGCTGATCTCCAGAGCCTGAGCTTCATGTGGAAAAGTGGACCCACCAAGGCTGTGTCTGAATTCAGGGGCTGTATCCTTCGAGGTACGTGGTCTACAAAGGTGTAGCCATTATAGGCTGCGTTTCTCAAAGGTCAAACAGAAAGCATTGTCAAGAAGGATCGTCTGGCTTATGGATAATTTCTTATTTGCGTCACCAGCTATTCCCACGCTTATCCCCCGAGTCACAAAGCCCACTTTACCACTGTGCATTGAATCTTGGGATATGTTGGGCTGTGGAGGATCCCTCAGGTAGATCCTTTGTGACTCGACCAAAGAAGGACGCATTTCTAGACCATATTTGAAGGAGCCTTCAAATGGGACACTCCAAATGGGACAGCCTTGTCATGCCGCTGTGATGAGAATGCAGGCTTAGAAGGGTGCAGTCCCTGAATTCAGACACAGCCTATGTCGAATCTAACCTTCAGATACTCCCTGGTCTTGCTAGCAGCACAGAACACAAACATCGTTTGCTGAGATGTCAATTTAGCTGCCATTTAACATCCTCCTACTGCTTTTCCGGGTCAGGTCATGGGGGCAGCAGTCTAAGGAGGGAAACCCAGACTTCCCTCTCCTGGGCCACCTCATCCAGCTCCTCTGCGGGAATCCCGAGGCGTTGCCAGGCCAGCCGAGAGACATAGTCTCTCCAGCGTGACCTGGGTCTTCCCCAGGGCCTCCTCCCAGTGGGACATGCCCAGAACATCTCACCAGAGAGGTGTCCATTTAACATCATGTGCTTAATTTTCTGAGGTTCTATGGAAGAAAGAGCCTTTAAAAGGCATGCAAATAATAATGATTGATGCAGTGATACACAAGTACCTTATCTCATCAGAATTAAGTGATATATATATATATATATGCGCGACGCCAGCCATTCTGCACCAGTACGCTCAGCACATAGTAGCTAAGGTGGGGAAAGGACAGGAGAGAATTCGTCAGTTAGATATAGGGGATGATTAGGAGACAAAAGGGCCACAGTGGACAGTTTTAGCCAGGACATCGGGGTACTTATATGACCTCAGAGATGCAGAATCTTGGTTTTACATCTCATCTGAAGGAGGGCGCCATTTTGTACAGGATGATAGTGAGGCTGCAGCCTATCCCAGAATGCATGGGGCAGAGGGCAGGGGACAGCCTATCCCAGAATGCACGGGGCACAAGGCAGGGGACAGCCTATCCCAGAATGCACGGGGCACAAGGCAGGGGACAGCCTATCCCAGAATGCACGGGGCACAAGGCAGGGGTCAGCCTATCCCAGAATGCATGGGGCACAAGGCAGGGGACAGCCTATCCCAGAATGCACGGGGCACAAGGCAGGGGTCAGCCTATCCTAGAATGCATGGGGCAGAAGGCAGGGGACAGTCTATCCCAGAATGCATGAGGCACAAGGCTGGAGACAGCCTATCCCAGAATGCATGGGGCAAAAGCAGGGGTCAGCCTATCCTAGAATGCACGGGGCAGAAGGCAGGGGGTCAGCCTATCCTAGAATGCATGGGGCAGAAGGCAGGGGACAGCCTATCCCAGAATGCATGAGGCACAAGGCAGGAGACAGCCCATCCCAGAATGCATGGGGCAAAAGCAGGGGTCAGCCTATCCTAGAATGCACGGGGCAGAAGGCAGGGGACACTTGAATGGGACAGCAGTCCATCTCAGGACACACGCACAAACACACACAATATAATGGGAAATTTAAAGCAGCAAATTTGCCTAACTACATATCTTTGAGCTGTTTGAGAAAGCTGGAGTACCCAGAGGAAGCCAATTCATGGAGAGTAAGCAGACACCATTCACAGTCAGCGGTGGTTAGCCTATATACAGTATATGATGTAAAATATCCAGTCATCTGTAAAATACGTTTCTGTATCTTTTACATGAATGTTATCATAACATTAGCTTGGTCTGTCATAGTTTTGTTCTGCTTAAATTTGTATTTTTCTAAGCATGGAAACAAACTCTGAATTAATTAGCCGTAGAAATTTGGAAGCTTAAAAAAACTGATTGGCAAGACAGACTGAGTGATGTGATGAAATGTGACATTTTTTAAGCACTGTAATCATTAATTGAGATCCCTGGCTGATCTCTGCCTGTATTCCCACCCATTGCCAACTGCCTTGTTGCAGTTTGCCTGACTTTTTGGTTTGGGATGTTGTGGCAAAAGGGTTTCAGATTTTTCACCCTTATGCTGGCGCTGCACAGAACAGCCAGATTGTACCGATCGCTCGCTCGTGAGCAGGAGCAGATTAAGGTGTACAGAGGCCCCTAGGCTACAGTAGTCTGTGGGCCCCCCAACCTCGCCCCCCTATATTTTTTACTGGCCAATGGGGGCCCCCTTGCAGGCTGGCACACGTGGGGCCCCTAGGTTTAAGCCATATCTAACCTGTGCGTTAATCGGCCCCTGCTCGTGAGGTCTGCCTGAAGATCATTTAGAAGATCTCGTTGTATCTGTTAAGCTGTTGTGTTTTTTTCAGTTCATGCTATAAGGAAGCAACAAGACATAAGCACTGCAATAAATAACTCAAACACTAACAGTGAACAGTTTTAATTGGATGTAGTTAAGATTAACTGCTGATTTTTCTTCACTTGCCAGTAAGACTTGAACAGAGCAGTTAGTAAAATGAGAAACACTGAAAAGCCACCTTTCGGTTTCTCTCTGTCACTGACAAGTGCCTCCGCTAAAGTCTGTCTTCTTCTAAGTTTTAACATTTAAAATTAAGTGAAGCAATCCGAGTGTTACCAGAATCTCCTACAGATTTCAGCAGCTCGTGCCATAAGGTGCCACTCGATGAAATGAGCACGAATCGAGTCACTTTAATTACCTGCAATGCAACGTGAGCTGCAATCAGCGGTTGCACATACTGCAAGTTGGTGGAAAATACTCCTGGGAAATGCTCAGAGGAAGCCTTTTGGGCTGTTAATTAAGTCCTATTATACAGAAAGGCAGTAAATGTGCAATTAATTAATATGCTATTAATACTGCTGAAGTATGGGCTATAGGTTGATCAGAAGTCCATTCATGGGTGTATGCAGTGTAGTGCATTTCTGTATTTTCCTGATATTTCATACCCCGCCAGGGTGAGGGAATCGCATTATAGCCAGCGCACAACAGCGGCCCGAATCTGCTGGCTTGCGTTCAGAATGGCATAACATCGCATTTTTTTCATCAGTGTTGTGTGTTTTTCAGTTGGCTAGAGAAAACTTTCCGTATTCGCTGGGGCCTCTGCGCATCCAGGAATCAGCCTTGTTCCCTAGTGCCAGATGCAGTTGTCATACCCCCCCCCCCACACACACAGACACACAGACACATGTTCTGCACAGTCTTGCAGTGCTGCTTTGCAAGCCCTCCAGTAGGTGGCCCCAGATGGGGCTCACCCCAGGGGGACTCTCTGGCATCATCCAGGAAGCTGTTCCACTCGCAGCTGTGCTTTCCCTGCTCTGCCTTGGCCCAGACACAGCCCAGGAGAGACCTGAGATGTGTGGGAAAGCACAACAAAAACACACCAGACACCTTCTTCCCTACTGACCCAGTGCTCTGTATCAGAGAGAGAGAGAGAGAGAGAAAGAGAGAGATGAGCCAGGTCTATCCTTGCCACCGAATCCATTTCCATTTTCCCTCATTGCGGCTATTGCGTTGCAGCAGCCTGAGAAGAACCAATACAGAAAAAAGCTTCTGTATGTAGTTTGCTGAGCTCAGTTTTTTGCTAAACACCACTGCTTGTCACGACAAGAGAAGAAATGGCAGGTACACAAATGAAAAATGAAATCCAGCCAATTCGGGGGGGGTCAACAGTCAAACTGCTGGCCTAAGGCTTCCAGGGAATCAGTTCTGAATTCAGGCCCGGCTCTCGATGCCCCCCCACACCCCCAGACCCAGAATCACGCCGCGCAGGCATCTCGCATATATGTGGCTTGACGTTCACTGGCGTGTGATGCCTTCCTTTAATTAATGTGTCCTGCTTCCTGGGGCATTTGTTGGAAACGACAGGAGAAGCGGAAAGAGGGCTAGCGAACGAAGAAGGCCCCGGGGGAGGGGCTGCATTTAATATGAAGTTTTTCAGTACGAGTATCCAGTGGGGGGGCTTGAAACCACCTGGTAACCATCTTGCACTGTGACGGGATGTGAAACCCCAGAGAGGACAGTTGTCAGGGGGCAGTAAGTCAGAACAGGAAAAAGCGATCAAGAAAGTCAGCTGACTTCATCCGAACTGCGTTTTCCACACGGTTACATGTATATATCGCAAGCTAAAGAAAATGATTCTGACGCGTAATTTATTATTTTTAACACTTGGGATCTCTGATTATATTTACAGGCCTTCGTCGCTTGGAACCAATGCTCTGGAGTGAGGAGAAAATATACAGTAGTGTGAGGGGGGAAAAGCGAATGGGCCAATGTGCATGATTTTCACGCATGTCTCACGGTAAAATTTATGTGGCCCACAGCTATCTATCACGCCATGTGCTGGACTCTGTAAGGGAGGGTGTAATCCACCTGGAGACGTTTTATTGTGAGAACGAAGTACAGAGAGGATGATACTGCCATAAAAATATAATCAGACAGAAAATGAGAGAAAAGGAAAAGGTCAAAATATCCATACTACACATTAAATACTTTTTCCACTGTTAATAAATCATTTACGTCATTTATATATGAGAAAAATCTCATGATTTAATGTATGGTATCTATTTTAGCTGCTTTTACATTATAATACAATATGGACAGGGAGTCATATATTCAAATTGTAATGAACTTATTACAAACCAGCCAAAGTTACTGTTTCAGAAGAAGACCATTGTAGTGTTAATTATAATTAATTTATGAAAAGCAGTGAAAATGAGTAAAGATACTTATATTCAGAAATGTATTTGAAAGTATTCGAATAAATTTATTGTCGAGCAGTCAGTCAGATGCCCTGAAGACCTGTGCAGCAAAGTGTAGCAAAATATTATTTCTCTTCCCTTTACTTGGTTGACAAGCTTGCAGAGATACAGAAGCGTCTGAGATACGCAGCGTGTGAGGCGGGGGTGCCGAAGCAGGGCAGGGGGACATCTGAGCTCCATCTTTGTCAAGCCTGACCGTAAAGGGGAAAATGCTCTCGTAGTGATACAAGCTGTGGGGTTTTTGCTATGGTTAGCTGACGTAGGAAAACCTGCACATATTTGCCAGGTTTATCCATCCATCCATCCATCCATCTATCCATTGATAGATAGATAGTGTCACGCCCAGCTCCGTCCGATCCTCCTGTGTGCCATGCCCACCTCGTTACCTCGTGTTTATGCCTGATTGGTTTCACCTGTTGCTCGTTAAACTCAGCTTGTCTTGCGTATTTAGTCCGCGTCTCGGTTATTTTCCCCCACATCTGTCATTGACGTTTTGTGATGTCTAGTACTCGTTTAGCCTGTCCTGTAAATAAACCCCGTTTGTCCGTACTACTGGCTCTATTCGCCTGCTTCCCCGCTCGTCTGCCTGCTCACATCGTAACAGATAGATAGATAGATAGATAGTAATCTGACCATCTACCGGAAGCCCGCAGAAATGGCAAAGAACATGAAAGCTTTGAAGGCACAGCAGGGGTTAGCAGGCAAATGCAGAACCCTACAGGTGTGAAGCCCCAGCGCTGCCTACTGAGCCACGGCCCAGTTTAGACATTTTACAAATATGCACCATAATAATATAATCAGGTGTTTATTGTATCCATGGATGGAAACACAGTCTTTATGTCTGTGGGTAGAGATCAGTATAGTAGCACCACCCCACCAAGATCTGGGGCAATTTAACTCAGAAACATCCTCCTATCAATACGGCTTATATACTGTAGGCATTTGTAGAAATACTGGAAAACCAGAATAGTTCCTTCATATTATTGCAAAGATGGAAATATATATATATAAATTCTATAGCATTTAGGTGCTGTATGTAGATAAAAGAATTTATCAAATATTTTCTGTTTTTCCGCTAACAAACCTACGGTCACCATGCAGTGTCTGATGCTGGTTGCCTGGTTTCCATGGAACATATTACTGCACTGAGGCATTGTGGGATACTCCTGAGACTGCTGTGCACGGAATACCAAGAAAGATGCTCTGTTAGGGGGCCGTCTGGAAAGAACAAAACTGCGCTTCGGTGTCCAAATAACCAGGCAAGCACGAGGCCGTCAAAACAGGGCAATTAGCATAATGTAGCGAAGCAGAAATAAAACGGCACACAAATGCAGCTATGATTCCTCAATAGGACAGCCAGTGGAAAGATGGCAACCAAACAGGGTCATTTTCCATCCAGGGTAAACATTGTGCTGCTCCCCAGTGCTTTCCACCTAAAAGTCTCGTTTGTTCTCAGATTAATCGTTAGCACCAGAGCTTAATTTGTCAATCATAAGATGTCAGACCACGTAAAATACACGGTGCTGAAATCATGCTATATATTTTTAAATATAAATTGAGGATGTGAAATTGCATGAAAATTGGTCTGTAAATTAAAATCCATACTTTTATTATGCTATTATTTTGTTAACCAAAGACCTGTGGATCCATACAAATAGGTGCTGGAAGATGCCAGTCAAAGGCAGCGAGGTCCCACAGGGTGCCTGAGCTGCGAAGCTTCTGCTTCTCTCACTAGTATGTTGTTGGTTTGAGTCCGGCCTTAGCAGAATAGCGAAGTGTCTGCGGGCCCTTGAGCGAGGCCCCTGAGCCCCTGCTCCATGGGTGTGGCAGCCCTTCAGTGCCAAGTCTGCTCTCACCTATATGTGTGTCATGGAGAGCAAGATGGGGTAAGTGAGAAGAGAATGTCCCCATAGACATTTTTCTAAAAAAAAAGCACCTCTTACCACCTCTATGTATACCCTTTTGGATCCATTTGCCAATCCATGCAAGTGAAAATAATAATGCATACTTTTTATTTTACTCCATTACATTTTACGGCAATTACCTGTACTTTCTACTCCACTACATT
>JAODLC010000133.1:18340175-18389828 GCA_026781145.1 Hippopotamyrus pictus
TGTTTTTAAATGCTTAAAAAAACATATTTAGGTGTAATTAATTAATTGGTTTTCCATTATTTCTTATGGGAAAAATTCGATAAGAACTCGAACTTTTTAAGATTTTTTTAAGTTTGAGAACTGAGGTACCACTGTATTTTTATTGCTTTTCGTGGTTTTCTTATGCAAAACATCCTCCTTTGCTATTTTCCTCCACAGCCGAAAGTTTGAAACTATTCGATGCTTCTGATTTCTTATCCTGTCGCGTCTATATTTGCAGCGCCAATTCTGCTAATTAACTTGCTTGTTGTGTTTCCCTTTTACTGCTCTTAACAGATGTGTTGAATAGTTTTTCAAGTACATAAATGATTTAAAAATATATCATGTCCTGATTGGTTTATCTTAATGGTATATTAGTGGGTAATACCTAGTAGATAACTTGTCATCCACAGAATTCTAAGTCAAGGTACACACCGTATTGCAGAGTGCACACGCAATAAGCACACCAAATTTTCCAATACACATTTACTGTATAGTTACTTGTATAATTATTACGAGCAATGACATCGGTAGAGGCGTAAGTTAGTATATCTATTATTCCTTTACAAAATGGTTGCTGACAGCTTGAAACACTGATCACTGAGAATGTGAGCTGGAGCCTAAAGAAAGCAACTACATCAGTTACCTACAGGGGACAGTAGGACAGGGGGTGGCCCGATAGCACCATGATTAGTTCTGCTTCCTCTCAGCCCAAGGAGCAGGGTTCAAGTCCCACACACAATAAGCGCACCAAACCTTCCTGTACACATATACTGCATAGTTGTTTGTAATTATTACAAGCAATGACATCAGCAGAGGCATAAGTCAGTATATCTACCACTCTTCTACAAAATGGCACACCCCAGACATTGAGACAAACCATCGTGTGAGTACTTTTACTTAAAAAATACTTCAAAGTAAATTTAAAAGTAAGTACTTAGTATTTTCACTTAAGTAAGATTGTTGATGTAGAACTTCTACTTTTACTTGAGTACATATTTTGCAGGATATTTGTACTCTTACTTAAGTACCAAGCTTCAGTACATCCTCCACCACTGGCCCTAGGTTATGGAGTAGGATAGCCTAAGCATTTATCCACCCCTATAAGTTACACCCCAACATGAAAGGTAAACAAAAACCATCCCACTTACCATGGGCATTGAACCAGCACCCTTCTGTTCACAGGCTAGCACCCCAGCCCACTGAGCCACACGCTACCCTCACATACCTGGGAATGGTCTGTATTATTTTCCCCACGGGACTGCAGATCATTTGCAAAACAAATAAAATAAAATGTTTTGTTTTATGTAATAGCTTTCAAATAACCCATTTTCACCAAGCAAGGTGAGAATTTGGCACACAATTGTTTGGTTTAATGACTAGAAATTTAGTTTCAAAAACAGCACATTTTACTCTAGGAATGTTAAAATTAAAGTTGCCGACTTAAAGGAGGCGGTTGCTATGACTGCTTTATTGCACATCTAGAACTTTTTAATTGCAATTTTTGGCTAGTTTAAGGCTAGTTTAAGTAATTATTTTACCCTGAAATACATAGCATTTTATCTCTATGTTCCTTCCTAACAACGACAGCTGTGCAGAGATCTTTGTGTTTCTTAATAATTGGCTGAATAGGTGCAATTTTATATATATCTGTACAAAGGCTTGGATTATTAGGCCAGGTGATAATATTTTCCTGGAGAGGTAGAGTCTGCATAAGACACCTGGTACAATCCGTGTCATAAAGCACAGTAAGAAAATAGTTTTTCCTTTTTCTGTATCTGCAGTTGCGCAAAATTGAAATATCAAGTCATTCTGGACAAAACTGTGGGTTAAGCAATAACAGTAATGAATCAACTCATTATCCATAACCAGTTAACCAGAGCAGGGCTGCCTTGAACCTAGTGTCTATTAGCAAAAGCCACCATTTATGCGACTGGGATCACATACTTACACAGTTTGCCCAGCTCCGTGGATATAGACCACAGGAGTTCAAGTTCAAGAGTTCAAGAGGGATTTATTGTCAATACAGCAATATACATGGTATATCGTGCATAGAAATGCCGTTTCACCCAGCCATCCCCATGGTGCATAGAATATAAAATATAGAAAAATATAAATAGAGGAGGTGACCAGCACGGCAGGAGAAAACGTACGCTGCTCTTCTGATTGTGAGTTCTGTACTCTGCTCATCCATCTTCCATCCTCTCATCCTGGACAGGGTCTCGGGGGGGTTGGGGCTTATCCTGGGCAGCACAGGGCACAAAGGCGGGGGCCACACTCTGCATGGGAAAGCAGGGTACAAGCACTCACACGCGCAATCAGACACGGTGGGCAGTTTAGAAACACCAGGTAGCCTGACTACATGTCTTACGGCTATGTGACGAAAGCAGAGTAACCAGAGGACATCTGTAAGACACTGGGGGTGTCGGACATGCAAACCCGTCTGTCACACTTCCTCAGTCACCCTCTGTGACTCTTACCAATTTGCAGATGTGCTCGTAGGAAGTTTATTTATTTGCATTATTTGCTTGGGTGTGGTTGGGATGACAGGCTCCAGCGCAAAGGAAACATGGGGAACCGGGATTGTGGGTCTGGGACGACATGCGGTTGGACCGCTGTTAGAACTCATCAGGTACGGCTCAGCTAACGGCCTCCTCGCCCGAATTTGCGCTGCCGCAGTATTTTCACGGCTCTCCCCGCTTCATGCACTTATGTTTAAGTGAAGAATATCGAGTTTGTGGCATATTGTTTTTCATTGATGTTTTGTGCTTGCCATTGCCACAACTTGACTGAACAGGTTCTAAGGTTCCTTGTCTAAGGACAAGAAAAAAACAGTTATGCATACAAAAAAACAGAATTTTTTATTGAATAAATTGTGATGTTTTAAAATGATTATTATACGTGTTAATATATGCTTATGTGCAGCTTCTGGTGATGTTGAAATCCATCTATTGCAGAGTATCAAAATTCTATTAAACATGCTAATAGGATGTTAATGAGAACTTGATGTATCCTTTAGGTCCTGTAGCACAAACACCATAAGATAGAAGTCCTGCACTGATTCAGTGGGAACAGGCTAATGGCTAACCAGTGTCTCCATCTGCCACCCTCATTTCCACCCCGTCAGATTTAGTGCCATAACAAAGCACTCGACCCCTTCCTGATTCCCTCATTCCCGAATTCTTATCCCTAACACTTAATTGTTTCTGGTCACCAAACTGACTTACATATGAGAACCTGAGTAAACACAGCACAGAGTTTTTAAATGATCATGAAATTCATTGGAGGAAAAAAAAAATCACAAACACCCATAGCACCCATGTGACAAAGTAATTGCCCCCCACCCTCCAAACTTAATACTTGGTTGTGTCACCTTTAGCAGAAAGAAATGCAATCAAACACCTGCGGCAAGAGGAGATCAGACTTTGGCATCTCCGTGGGGAAACTTTAGGCCTCCCTTCTGTATAGAATTGCATTAATTCAGCAACACTGGACGGTTTGCGACTATGAACTACAATGGCCAGCTGGGGCCGTTCGTGACGATGCAGATACTTGGGTATCGCAGACATTAGCATCCTGCGCCTTAGCTTAGCCTCCTTAGCCTTTCCTTACCAGCAGAGATGGCAGGTAGTTTCATATCTTTATACTTTTTGGACTTGAAATTAAGACACTTTTATCTCTGATGGGTTTTGACCTAGATATTTGTATAAAATGTTATATTCCCATGGTGAATCTTAATTTACTGCGTAATGTGTTGACCTAATTTAACTCGAAGGGTCGGTTTTTAATGCGTCCTGAAGTGTAGATACGGTGTGAGTGCTTGTTATTCCGATTCATTCTGGGTTTCCTTTGCCGAATGGCTGTTGTGAACTTTTAACATACTCTGCAGTAAATACAGGGCTTTCACGCGGAGGATCAGACTCTAGGCTTCAGCACCGGGATGGTCAGTTCGCCCAGCCTCTGCTGTCCCAGCTTCAGGCAGCTCCAGTTAAAAGAGGACCCCCTCGGCCTGCTTCAATAGCTGCTCAGTGCTCCCAAACTTTAACCTCGTCCCGGGGCGGACAAAGGGGGCGGGGGGGCTGCACCATACCGGCCGGACGTCCCTGGTCCTAAAGAAAAGGGTCTGGGCATGGGGCCGACTCTCCCCGGACTGAAGTATCACCACGGTCTGGAGAAGGGGGCGGGGGGAGCTCCATCCATACCACTATGTCTGGCCAATTCTCTCTGTCGAGTAAGGCTGCACTCGATGACTAAACTGCTCCGGAATAATAAAATTGCCTGAAAAACGATATTGCGGCAAGGGCTGTCACCGCGTCAAGCAGAATCAATGAATGAGCACTCTGGCATCGCCTGGGAAATACGACCGGTCTCTGTGTAGGGAAAGGCGTAGCGTAGGCAAGCATGATGCGGACGACACGGCGTCTCGTCCATGCCGCGAGGGTGCCGGCGTGGAGGTCGAGGGAGAAGTCGCTGGGGATGGGGGCAGAGAGGGAAAACAATTAATGGGCAGGGATCGACCAGGAGGAAAGGGACGAGAAAACAAATAAGAAGAATTAATTCAGGAAAAACGCATAACCTTAGGGAAGCGATACCGGTGTGGGCTTTCCTTTGGGGAGATGTGTAACACAGTGATGGGTCAGGTGATGATGTGTAAACCCAACTGTGGGATGTTATTTTATGTACCTTCTTTGTTTTTGTGATGTAATGTTTTTTTTTTGTTGGGGGGGTGGATGGACAGAGTTCTGTAGCCATTACAGGCCAGCAGGCCAGACAATGAGTTTGTGTGTGTGTGTGTGTCTGTACGCGCGTTTGTGTGTCTGTACACGCATTTCTGTGTCTGTGCATGCATGTCTTTGTGCATGCATGTCTTTGTCTGTGCATGCGTGTGTGAGTCTGTGCATGCATGTGTATGTCTATGGGCGTGTGTATGTCTGTGCGTGAGTCTGTGTGTCTGTGCGCGGGTGTGTGTGTCTGTGCGCGCGTGTGTGTGTCTGTGCGCGCGCGTGTGTGTCTGTGCGCGCATGTTTGCACACGTTGTGCTGTGAGTCAATGGCTCGAAAGGTGGAGGGAGAACAAAGAGATTGACAGGGAGGGTGGGAGAATACAAGGGCACACTGCCCCCTGCAAGATTTTCAGTTTTTACACCAGGTTTGCAATTTATCACCCGCCCCTTAGGTTTCATACATTATGCTAAGACACAGTGAAGCATCTTTAAATAGGAGGAAGAAAGAGAGAGTGAGAGAGAAAGAGCAAGAGAGAGAGAGAGGGAGCGAGGGTGGGCGGGTTGTAAGGGGGAGGTATTGTTGCAGCGTCTGGCTCTGCTGTCACTCGCCTGCTGCACGATTCAGCAGCAGGAGGGTCTGTTGAAGGGAGGAGTGAAAGAGAGTGAAGGAGAGAAAGAAAGAGAGAGAGAGAGAGAAAGCAGGAGATAGTGAGGCTGGGCAGCACTGAGGCAGCTGCAGCGGCAGCAGACAGACAGGAGCGGAGAGAGGAGTGCAGGGAAGACTGGATTTACAACAAAAACCACCCCCTCAGCAAAGAAGGATTACTGCTTTTCTGTCACTGCAAATCTAGCCTCCTTTTTCGTTTTCCTGTAATATCTGCATCCTGACAAGGGAGAGAGGAGCCTGGGAGAATCAGAGCACTGCCACTGACTGTGTCTGCCCTCCTTCACTGATGCTTTTAAATGGTTCCCTGCAGGAGGGATGCTCGGGGCTAGCGTGAAAGGCAGAAGCATGGAGCTGAAGGCGGAGCAGGAGAGCAACGGCAACACGTACAGCCAGGCGGACACCAAGGGAGCGGGAATGGCGGCCAAGAGAGGCAAGCAGGGCGTCCCCCAGGGCCCCCCGCGCAGCGAGCTGCGTGTCTTCCGGGGCGGGAGCTCCGAGGGCCGCCTGCCGGTGCCCTCCAACCTCCGCAAGCAGAGGTCGCTCACCAACCTGGCCATCCTCACCGACACCGAGAAGAAGATGCACCTCTACGAGAACAAGTGGTGCGATGACATGGCCAAGCCGGGCGCCACCCACCTCAAGGCGGGCAAGGCCAAGCCGCCGGGCGGGGGCGGGGGTGGGGCGGCACCGCTCTCACGCAACCTGTCCAAGTCAGAGCACTCGCTCTTCCAGGGCAAGCCCAAGCCCTTCAGCCCCCTGGCGGCGCCCTCGGTGCCAGGCAAGCAGAGTCGCATCCCTCGCGGACCCTACGCCGAGGTCAAGCCGCTCAGCAAGGCGCCCGAGGACAGCAAGTCGGACGACGAGATCCTGTCCTGCAAGGCTAAGGCTAACGGCAAGAAGCCGGACGGTCCCTCGGGGGAGTCGGGGGCTAAGGGCCAGGGGGAGGAAGGCGAGAAGCCCTTCCTGAAGGTGGACCCGGAGTTGGTGGTGACTGTGTTGGGGGACCTGGAACAGCTACTCTTCAGCCAGATGCTGGGTGAGTAACTCGTCCGCCCGTCTTGAGGCTCCGCCCCCTGCCCAGCCCCTCCATGGGCATGCGCCGTGGGCAGCAGCACCGCTTCGCCGTCTCGCTGATTGCACACCCCCCCAGTTCTGCCATGCAGTCACCCCTCCTACTGTACCTTCCGTTCCTGCGCGGCCCACTTCTGTCCCACTGTCTGACCCGGTCCGTTTGTAAAACGTCTCCCGCCGCCTTGTCGCACATACCGGTGCAGCAATGTTTCGTGGGAAATGACGAGTGCTGCCGATCGTAGGACCACAACGGGACTCGTTTTCGTGTACATGCCGCGGCGCCTGCTGCAGAGGATGCGCTTGGCTCAGTTGCGGCGGCGGAGGGACCCTCAAGCCTCCGCGGGGTTGGTCTTGGCGTCGGCACACATCTTTAGGGCTGCCGGCGCTGTAGCTGCTCCCACACCTGTGCTGCGACCAAAATAGAAGCGGCCCAGTTAATCGGGTCGTGCCAGTTGCACCTCTATTCACTACAATGAGTGACGTTTTTAGACACACTGTCTCCGCGCCGTTGGCCAAAGAGTAGCAGCCGTCAGACCTTCGGTCAGCTAGCAGGTACTAAAGCATTTCAAGGGTCTTTTTCTAATACTCGTATTACAGCTTTATGCTGTGTCTGGCTAGGAATGAGCTCCAGACTCCCCCACCCCCTCCCTGAAAAGGATAAGCAGCTGGAATATCAAAGGATGGATGGACGGATAGAATCAGTCTTTCGTTGCTATGGCATTTACTCATTGCTAATGCTAACGCTATTGATAATGCTAGACTGACGACACCAGTGGCAATGCAGCGCCGGTCGCTGCCTCCAAATTAGTCCCCCTGCACAAACTGCAGCTTCTGCAGCAGGGCCGCTGCAGGAGAGGGGACGGCCCAATGACGATCTGCTTTCGGGTTTTTCACACTGCATCTCTCTTGGCACCGGAGCAACGCGCGGATCGCTGAGCAGAGTGATTTCTTCTGGCCTTTGTGTCCAGAAAACGGACCATTCCACACCGCCTAAGTGAGGTGGCCCGGCCATTGCTGCCTCAGTGTCTGACTTCAGTTATAACACTGTCAGTCCCTTTATTTTTCTCCTTATTCAAATAGCTCATTTCTGCTCCGAGCCCCGATCTGTCTGTGTGCAAAGGCTCCTTTAAGTGCAAAATGGCTCTCAGCAGGTGCTCAAGGAACTCTGGTTTTATGTACAAGATCATTTTAGCACAGACGTGTTCATCCTTTTAGCACTTGTACCATGTTGACAGGTTTCTGAATTCAGCTAATACATGATAGAACTGTTACATTTTATTCTCAAAGAAAGACCCTGCTTCCAATGTCATTTTGGTGCCTTTTTGCACGTAGCAGTTATATGTAAATTTAAAATTTATGCAGAAAGTGGAAGTATTTATTCAGCTCTTTGTTTTGGATAGTCTATTAAGGCTGTGGGATGAAAAAAAGCGTGTCTGTTAATAAAGTGACGCGCCTTGCCTGGACAGAGGTGCGTGGTACTTTGCATGGACTGTCAAGGACAGTAGGTGAGTCAGTGGCTGGCACTGTGGCCTCACACCTTTGTGGCCATTGGTTGAATTCCATCCCCTGCTCTGCGTGTGGAGTGTGCATTTTCCCAACTGGATACACTGATTCCTTCCTCAGTCCATTTGCATGCAGCCAGGTGAAGCTAGGCCGCCGTCTAGCTCTTTGTGTGGGAGTGCGTGCCTGCGCTGGAATGCTCTCCCATGTAGGGCTCCTGCTGCCTCATGCCTCCTGCTACCTCCTCCTGCCTCATGCCTCCTCCTGCCTCCTGCTGCCTCATACCCCCCTCCTGGGATCAGTTCCAGTTTTTACATGTCTCTCTACCAGGTGGAAAATGGATACAATTAAGGGGAGCCTTAAATAATTATAATCTGTAAAACTTTTGAGGCTTTTATGAAAGAAACAACTCCGAAATTAATTACATCAAACTTTCAATCCAGCAGAAATGTGCTAAGTTGGCAGATAATGTCCAGAAACATCACAAACTGGGGCTTTGAATCCTAAAAATATCATAAATATGAGATAAAATGGGAGCAGGAGCACATCCCAAATACTGCTGTGAGAACAGGCAGCTTATAAGGAAATAGAGCTAAGAGATGGATGGAATGAATGAATGAATCTTTATTTATATAGTACTGTTTTAACCACAGGGTTTACAAACTGCTTTTCTTGGTGGGGATATTGAGGCTCTCTGGTCTCTGCCTAGGGGGCCACGCTCTCTGGTCCTTGTGCAAGGGGACTCAAACCCCTACCACTCACATTTTGCAGTGCCATCAGGCCATGCCGTCTGGTCTCTGTAGGGGACCAACATCTTTGCTGTTCTCCCCCCACCCACCCCCAGTCACACGCAGTCACCCTAACCCCATGCACTTCCCCTCCTGCTCGAAAACGAAACGGTGCATGATTTTCTCACCACTGATTAATTCCCTGGTGAAACAGCAAGTGTTTCCATTCTCAGCGATAAGCGTAGATATCATTGAGCGCCTCCTTACAAAAATCCAGAGAGACTGTCAACATCTGAGAGTTTTACATAAAATTCTTAAAGTGTTACTGTGGCTGAGCTTACAAATTATAATAGTGCTTTAAGCTTTTGTCGTGCTTAATGACTGTTTTCTCTCGCATGGTTTACAGTGGGTTATTCCTGTTCCTCAATGCTGGGAGACCTTTGTGTTTTAAACAGATGCTGTGAATTTTGCGCTATAAAATCCTTCTGACACATGGTAAAATGTCATTGAACCAAATTCCCATAATTTTCAAGACAAAATGATTTGAATGCAGTTGAGACTTGGTGGCCTTTGAAAGACTGGTCATTCACGGGTGCTTTTTCATGATGAATATTCATTCAAAAGAAGTTCCAGTAGAATTAAATTTAGCTGCCCCCTTATTTCTTTCCTGCTTAGTGTATCTATGCACATGTGCCCGTCTTACAGTGGTAGCGTATTCTTTTACCATGTCAGTAGGGGGCAGCACAGGCGCCTCATAGCTGAGGCATTATGGGATCTCTCCCTCCCCCATGCTCTGTGATTGTCTGTGGAGTTTGCATGTTCTCCCTGTGTCTGCGTGGGTTTCCCTCAGGTACTCCGATTTCATTCTACAGTCCAATAACCTGCAACTAGGTTAACTGGTGTCTTTAAATGGCCTATAGTGTGTTATCTCCTGAATCTGGGTTTTTTAGTGTTTCGTATGACAGGTCAATGTGACATGTAGGTCATCCATAAAGACAAAAGACAAATTACTAGATGCATGCACTGTAGCAGTTACTCAAGGGATACCTGCCCGCCCCCCCATTATTTTAAAATCAGTTACTCTGTAATGCAGTTGCCAATGGTACTCATGTTTCTGAGACAGAGCCTAGGTTATTTTATCATAATTTAATTTAGTCTGAATTAATTTCAGATGCTTCACCAAAGGTTACAATGGGGAAGGAGTCCTCTGAATTAATGGGTAACACTTTATCTGACGGGGCACAAATTCTTAGTAATAATTCAGTTACTACTGAAATCAAGTCATGAACAAACCGGAAATCGTCTTGCATTGAATGTTTGTTTGTTTTTCCTGTATTTTTTGTTTACATAGTGACACTACTTGAGATAAAAGATACGTTACGAGTCATTCATGATGAACACACGTGAGATCAGTATTTCACTTGTGTTATTCATTACTTGTCCCTTCAGTAGTTCACAAAGGCTTGCAGAATTAAAAAATACAGTTTGGTATCTCAAGTAACTGCTTGAGATAAAACGTTTCACAATCCATTAATGACAATAACACACAATCATTATGCAATTAAGACTTAGTTTGTGGTTGATTAATGCATAAGTAATAGCATAATACTGTATTGTTTGTGCCCTGTCAACATGTCAAGTATTTCAGTGTTGCCAACATTGATACCAAGTGAGGGCAGCTCATTGCTGCTCCTGGTGACCTACCACCCCGCAGAGCTTAGCTTCAACATGCCTGGCTCTAATACTGAAACTCCACTGAAGGGCCTGAATCTCTGTGTCAGGTGTGTTAAATTAGGGCTACAGCTAAGCTCTGCGGGGGAGGGGTGGATTTCCGGGAGCTGGGGTGGACAGCCCCGCACTAACCTACTGTAACAAGCAATGTGCAAGCATAATTCAAAACTGAAAAACAGTTTGTGAACTTTACTCTACATCTACTTTAATATGGTGACCTACTTTCCCTGAATAGAAGGCTTTTTTTCTTTAAGTTGAAAATACCACATTCATTTTTATATTGATCCTTTATATACTCCTGCCCAAATCCACATTTTATGGCGAGCTTCTTCACAAAACGGGGCAATAACTAAAAGCTTATTTTACTACTAGGAACCGTTAGTTATTAGAAGTAATGTTTTGTCATGCGATGAACTATTCAGGCTATGTGAGAAAAAAAATCAGACAGCAGATGTTAAATGTTTGCACACATGTGTAACATAAAAATGTAACTGTTTTGCAATTAAATTTGGAATATTCTGAGAGTGAAGCTGAAACATTGAATGAATCAAAGTGCTTCAAAATTAACATTTACATTGTTCTGAGGAGTAATGAGGCTGTCTCACAAATCTTAGTAGGCTGGGAATGACTCAATAACAACGCTAGGAATGTCGGCCCATGTTGTGTTACACGTTCAGCTTCACTTACGGTCACAAGCAAGCAAAGAACCCCTAGTAGAGGCTGTCCATGACTTACCCTAGAGCATTTTGTTTTGGTTGACAACCAACTGACACCAATTTGCACTTGAATAACAGAGGAAATCCCATATGAATTTAAAATTTGGCTAATGAACTGCACCACACTAACACTACGAAAACTAAAAGGAACTACAGTTGTTTATGATAACCACCTTATGCTTATGCTTATTGCTGAAAAACACTGCATTTCAAGAAAACTGACTCAGTGAAATCTTCTCATGATAAGTATTCCTGGTGGGCATCTTTAAGTGAAACAGTAAACATTGAGACAAATCTCTAGCTCAAAACTGGAGGCATGTTGTTCTCAAGACATCCGAGGCAAAAATGTTTAATTGCACTGCATGTGAGGTAAAGCATTTAAACTGTACACATGCTTTATTATTACAGTTGTCTATAGATAATCTTGAAATGTTTTATTAAACAGTATTACACCCTTATCGTCATAGACATGTTATCATCATATTCAGTCATATGCAATCACATGCAATCACAGTCTGCTCCAGTTTTTTTTTCATGGAAGTACAGTTAAAGTTAGGCCAGTATTTAACAGGCTACAGAACACTGCAAGCTACAGTATGTAGTCTGATGGTAAAGGGATGAGAATGCCAGCTTTAGCTACGTGTGTATTAAACTGACATCCATCAGTAGACGTCTGCATGCAGTGGCCATGTTTACGTGGTAAGAAGACTGATCGTCTTTGCAGTGTCGCTTTTCTTACAGACACCAGGGATGGTTTTGAAGGTCACTCTGTAGCCTTGTGGCTGCACTGTGCTCAGCCTTTTTACATTTCTAATACATTTCTAATACATCTCTTTTTGGCATCTGTTGTGTTATTGAGCAGCCAGATTACGTGGATCATGCACAGATGCGAAACCCGCAGGCGTGAGAGAAATTCAGTATACTCACATACTGCGACTGTTCCGTATGGGTTTCAAAGCAATGATTTCGGAGAAGAAACTTAATGAGACCCTTCAGATTATGTAATATTGCAGCTGAAGTCAGTGTGTTTGTTTTTCCTGTATTTTTTGTTTACATAGTGACACTTTCTTGTACAGGTCAGACAGAAAAATCAATGTTGTAATTTACAGCATGACAAAATAGGCGTACCAGAATCGCATGCCGACTCCTGGGAATTGAGAGCCTTATGCTGGGTCAAGAGCAAGATGTATAAATCAAATTTGTGCTGCAAAGAGCCAGACAATGCATCAGCCTGCACTAATGGGATGGGATTGTTTCATGTCTATTTCGGCCTCTGTCTTGCAGCCTTTATCTATTTGAACATCAGCAAGCAATAATTAAGCTAAAACTTGTGAATGGGTTTCCTGTTGTTGAAAGTTGAATGCGTGACATTTTACACAGCGAGACCACCAGGTTTGGGTTTATATTAATGCATTAAGAGATTTTGCATAATCTGTCTTGAAGCATGCATTTTCAGGAGGCTATTCTATCTGATTTGCAGGGGTGGTGAATGTTACGTCACACTGGTGTATTTGCTTATGAATAAATCACCTTCAGGAGCAGCATAGCTCGTAGAACCATGGATAACTGAATCGAGTTCCTTCAAAGGGTTTATTCAGTTACATTTTTAGTATATACAGTAGCAACCCCTTTAAGCCAAAAAACATATACAGTATGCTAGGGGCAGAGAGCAAAGCTAGGGTCTCTGGAGCGAGTGGACTTTAGGGCCTTGCTAAGTGCTGAAACTACACTGGCCAGCAGAGGATTTAAACCTTCTGATCAGAGACACGGAGTCCTAACCCAGAGAGCCACACACCGGCCCGTTTACACACTACAGCCACACCACGCGTCAGAGACAGCTTGGCCGAGTCCCTCGTTTCTGGTCCAAACCGGCAAAGCGCCTTGAACATCTGTCCTGTAGGTCTGTAACACTGCCCTCTCTCCCAGTTTACACCCACAGCTGGTCAGGATTTTCAGAAATGGTAATCATGGGACTGCACGTTTCCCTCTTTCTTTATGAAAACAAAGCAGAATAATAATGCCACATCCATAACCCGGCTTTTTCAGACAAAAGGTCAAAAACTTCTTTTTCTCAGGCATAATAGTCTGAAGCCCACCATGGTTAAAATTTGCTAAAAGTGCGGCAAAATCTAAACTCGACATGCTTAATCGTCATTGAGTAAATCACATCCCGAACTCAGTAATCAAAAGCCACTCCAATGTATCTTTGGCCATTGTAATGTTTTCAACTTGTGAATCACTGGTTCCTCAAGCAGTAGCATTGTAGTTATTCTGTCTTAGAGAACAGAAGGGCTGCTGTCGATCTCACTCTCAGTATCCCCTGGTCCCGCAAGAAGCAGACAGTGTGCTGTGTTTAGCAGGGTTATTCAGTGAAGTGCGTGAACCTAAAAAAACACAACATAGGTATAGGTGATTCATAAGCTAGATTATTATTTACGGTCAAGTGTTGTTAGACTGACATTATTGTTGATTTTCTTACTTAACAGAACATCACCATTGTTTCTCAGTACAGATAAGTATGGCAAACAATGGGCAAGCAAGTATAGGAAAGGCAAGTATACAGTATTAAATAGCTTTATATTAAGCCTTTTATCAAGTGCCATAATGGCACTTAAAACATCAATATAATTCAAGCTAATTTTTGTTTGAATGAATAAACAACATACAAAAGAATTAAACATAGTCAGACGTATATGAACAAGCTGATAATGCTATACTGAGGGCTGTGAATAAGAGCAGAGTCTGCTCAAGCAGAATGTTAACATTATCCAGTTCTAACTATAAGTATATTACTATGTAAAACAATGAAAGGACAATTTTCAGTTGCTATAGGAAAAACTATAAAGTAGAATCTGCCACAGACAGTGCAACTGGACTTTCTGCTAAACCTGATCTTTCAGAATAAAGAATAAGTGTTCAATAACATTTCTACTAGAGCTACTTTTCAAAATGGGAGTTTTTTTTTTTATCAAAAACTATGCACATTTTTTTTCTTCATGCTAGAAGAGGACCCTCCTTGTTTCTTAAGTCATACGTTGTTAACACTTAAGTAAACAAATGAGAGTGAATTTATTTGTCATCTCACAAGGGCTTCCAAAATGACATCACTAATCAGGCACAAATCAGAAGAGGGGACCTACACCATTACTTCATATGTTATGCTAACACACTGAGACAGTGTTACTAAATAACGGCACAGTGGAGAGGCAGGATGAGATGGAACAAGGCCATGTTGTGCAGGCACTATTGACGGGCAAAACCCTGACCGCTCTGGCCATCATGGTGTTCCACTACTCAGGCGTATGAGTGTCTATGTCATCCTCAGGCTCTTTCAGCCAAAGATGTTCAGTCATCCACAGAGGTGAATAGTTCAGGTCCAAAAAGTAAAAATCCAGACCAAGATTTTGTTTCAACCAACCAGTTGAGTATAAAAAGTCACAGTACTCAAGTACAAGTACTCAACTAGTCATCCATTACACTTAAAATGGCCATGCCTTCTGTCCAGTTTGTATTGAAAGTAGACCTATACGCTCTAGCTTTTATTCCTTAATTGGGGAACTCATTCACTCCTAAAATGCTAGTTAGGTGTTAACTTTATCTGCTACAATGCATCTTTGCAGCTCATTGTAAGAATAACACTCCCCCAATAGTCTTCTCTGCACAGTCAGATCTACGTTGGTTTGACGCAGGTGAGCAAGACAAAGAAGCTCGGATGATAAAAATCCTGTCATATTCAGACAAGTCAAATTACTGTACAGTGAGAAACATATATCATATTTGTTGAGACCTCCATGGTGGACCATCAATACTTAAAGCATTTTCCGGTAGTAAATTTATTTATAGAAGAATTAGCTAACAGGCTTCCAGAAATGGAGGAGTCTTGCAGTTGTCCTCTTTGTTTAAGTGCACTTCTGTATATATAGGACAGCTGTTTGTTGGCTTTGCCCCAGGTTTCAAAATCACACGCTGTGGATGAAAAGGCTTTGTAGGCCTCTGTGGTGGTCGATGGTATATACAGTAATGTGCATTTTTGGGTCATGCCTAGCATCGCAGAATGAACAAAAAAGAATTTCAGATCTGAGCTCCGTAATACAGTGATTCTCCTGCTCTGTATAAGACTCTTGTGTCCATGGCAACAGCATTGCATCAAATTAGGTTTGGAATGTGATTATACCTAGGCTTCTGTGAGCCGGTTTTGGTTGCATACATTACCTGATTAGCATAGTCTGCATTGTGTATGATGGTGCTCTGGCTGTTGGATCTGGGATGGAATATGTAACAGAATGGAATATGTTATGGAATTTTGCACAGAATGCAATATGTGAGTTTATCCAGGTCATGATGCATTCAGAGCAGGCTGTCATATCATTGCTACACTCCAAACTTGCCAAGTCATGCTTCCCATGCTCTTTAGTGTGGGGGGGAGGGGTGTTTCACCTAGGACAGGGGTGTCAAACTCCAGTCCTGGGGGGGGGGGGGCAGAGGCCTGTGTAGCTTAACTCTTTCCCTGTTCCACCACAAACAATTCAGCTTAAGAGCTGTGTGATAATTAGCAGAAGGAGTTGAATCAGCTGTGTTAAATGAGGGGAAACCCAAAAATGTGTGGGGCTCTGGCCCGCCAGGACTGGAGTATGACACCCCTGACCTAGAATGTATCTAAATGAATTTTGGGTGTATTACATAAATTAACATCTTTTCCTGATTCAAGAACATCCATTTATTGCTGTTATATGGCACATTTTTGACGGCAATGTTAGGAAAACCATCATCAAGAATTGCTAGTGAATGATGCCTGAACTAAATGTAGCGCATGAAGGAAACTGCTTTTGATACTTGAGACATTTACTTCTTCATACATCTGTTGTAGCTGGTGCCCTTGCCCAAAGTCCTGTTAAAGTTGTACACCACGTGTCAGAATAATTCAAAACAACTGCTTGACAAAGGTCAGAGATAATCATTTTCCACTGGAGGCAGCTGTGTGAAAGAGGAACAGGTTTCAGATGTTGTGGATGTTTGGTCACTGCTGCTTTCTTCGTTCAGTTGGCCCGGTTCTGATGGTAAAGATTGACTGGGGAGCTGGCACTGTCCTCTTGGCTGTGGGGTGACGGCTTTGAACTGGTACAGGTCCAAGCAAGCTAACCTCACATGAGGCTTGCAATAACTCCACCAAAAGCTGAAGTCCTAATCCAAAACGCGATGAAAAAACAAACTCTCCTTTGTCTCCGAGACTTCTTTTAAATTGCTGGCAGACTCAGTGATGTGGAGAAAATAATCCCTTTTTCAAAAGAGTTATCTTTTAAATTACTCTAAGTCGTGTGAGGTTTTTATAAAAGTTACTTTGTATACTTAACTGGGATTCCCGTCCAAAACGTCCAGAAAGGCATGCAGTATTCTCTCTTTGCTTATGGAACTGGACATTTACTGGAGCAATTATGAATTGCGTACCACGCTGTAACATGAGGGGAGTAGTTCCACTTTGGGAATTAAATTACTTGAAGATTTAATTCATCCAATCAAATATCCCACCCATGTCATTCCATTACATACGCTTGAAGCTGATTTCTCTATCTTTAGAGACAGGGGTCTTTTCTAGAAGTGTTTATTGCAAGTGTGCAACTTTTACTGCTGTTTGTTTTCTGAATATACAGCACGATAAAAAATGTATAGCTTCAGTCATGCCTTTGCTGATATATCCTGCAAACCAGAACTGTTTTGTATTGTGCGTTTCTTTACTCTGGCTTGTGTTCACAGGGACAATGATCAACAGCTGCTTTATTAGTGCCCCGAGCACAGCAGGGGACATAGTCACATCTGAATCCGCCCCCGTACCCATCCTGAGGGTGACGTGCTGGAACAGAATTGCTGGATTCACAGAATTACTCACTAGGTTTTATGTAGCTTTGCACGTTGGCTACGGCGTGTGTCTGATGCTGGCTGCTGAACGTTCCCACCAGGCGGCAGCCAGTACTGCAGGTGCAGCTACAGCCATATGGCGGTCTTCACTGCGGATTTTCCCCAAGCTGCTGCACAGGCTGAGCAATGGGGTGCTTTAATTCGCCTTGTCTGAGAAATGGGCTTTAGCAGGAACCGAGATTCAGGTCATCTCTTCTCTCAGGAGGGAACAGCGCCTCTGCTTTTGACAATCCTTCCACCGCAAAACTATCTGTGCTTGCATACAATGTTTTCAAAACTAATTGTAGGTGATTGGCAAGTATCACTCCAAGAATAAGAACATGACTCATTATGGAAGTCCCCTTCAGGTTCTTGGTTTTATGGAATGACGATGATGATGATGATTTATGTTGAGTAGTGCACAACAGAAAACTCATACACCAACATCTACTTATTTTTCTATAGCATCTTATTTTGCATGGTTACATCAACTCTAATATGTTAAAACAACCAAACATTTGCATAAAACCCACAAATCTCATAATCAGCTGCGGCTTGATTTGTAACTTTAGCTGTGGGTGCGCCCCCATTATGGGTCTCAGTGCAGCGTGCATTTTAATAACCCTTGAAAACTATGAGATAATTGGTGAAATCACTGGTTTTAACATGCAAGTTGGACTGACAGCTCATGCGCCATGACTTTTGGCACTGGAATTTTCCATCCCTGTTCCATTTTCCACTCCCTGTTCCAGTTCCATGCTATAAAGTCTCTTTGTTCTTTATCATGTTACTTGTAAGACCTTAAATGAACTCTTTAAAAATGTTATTGCTGACTTAGAAACCTGTCTCTTCATATTATTCCTCCTTGAAAGAATAGACACCAAGTGAAATTAAACAAAATAATTTATTACACAGAAATGTTAATTGACAAAACTCCATCTATCATTCATCTTCGTAACTACTGTTCCCGTGCAGGGTTGTAGGCCTGGAGCATCCTGCATAGGCTGCCAGTCTGTTTAAGGGCACAGGCACACAGTACAATTAACTGGAGGCTTCTGTGGTGCTTTTCCACTGCCACCAAAAACCAAACCGTGTAGCGAGCTGGTTACGTCATCACCATCCGATGGGTTGAAATGCAGGGAGATACTGGTGTTTTGTGCATGGATTGCATGAAGGGAAAAAAAATGATATATTCTATATATTATTCATTATTAGTAGTTTCGCACATCGCTGTCCAAACCCTGCAGTGCCACTACAGAACCAACCCTTCTGCAGTGGAAAACCAAAGCAAGCTGGAACCGTGCTAGTTTCTCTTCAAGGTACAGCTCAGTTCCTGTATGCCAGTGGAAAAGCGGCAATATTTTGGACTACAGGAAGAAACCGATGCAATCATGGGGAGGACATGGAAACTCTACACACATGTAGCTGGGGGCAAGAACAGCGCACCCCAGAGACGGGAGCTGCAGGGCACACAGTTACACTGTTACCCCCACTAATAATAGCACACAAAGAAATGATTTTTTTGGTTTAAGTGCTAACTCCACCTGCCGAATAGGGAAGACTTTAAATATCCATTATCCAATTTTACTCAACGTAATCAAATGATTTTGTACATTCAGCAGGCCCGATATATATTCTTTTCATCATCAAAGTATACAAACACCCAAAAATTAGATTTATGTCATTTTAAGTGATTTTAATGCTCATTAACACATTACCTCATGTCTTTACTCACCCTTTATAGCTTGATACTGCAAACACAGAGGCATCAGTTTCAGCGATGGGGCCAGATTCTCTGTGTACTATACCAGAGCTTGGGCTTTTCTGGCTGACCTTGTCTGGCTGCTCTTAAAAGAGTTTATGTGACTGAGAAAGACCACAGTCTCCAGAATACACCAGTGCAAGCATTCAATTTAAAACCAGAATGATAACTGTTTTCAGTTAATTCGGTTACTAAGTCAAATATGATGCATCCTTTTTAAAGCTTCAGAACTTGCAAATCACTTGTTCATACGGTTTCAAGCAACAGTAATCTGACGCTAACATTCAGTATTACATTTTTTCTACTCATGCTTGGAGTCTTGCATTTGGTTACTAATTAATAATTTCCTGTTTGTGTGTTGATCAAATGTTCCTATTTTCAGGCTTAAAATCATGCAGTTTTTTGTTTGAATGGATTTCCTAAGGAAGTACTTTTGATTAAGTTGTGTGACCTAATACCATTTCTCAGTGAGGAGTTGTAACACCAGAAAAAAAACCTATTTTTGCTTTTCATAGTACTGGCTCATGTATGTAAAAAGAGTATTCTAATAAAATCGGATGAACTGTAGTGAATAGTTGCATGGTTGAAAATGTGTGTGAAGTTGCTCCCCTAAAGAATCACAGCTGTAGCTTGCTTAATGTACTGTAAGCCTATCTGTTTTATGTTGAGTGAGCAAATAGACTGAGTGCATTAGCTTTGCATTCTTGTCAGGGTGCCTGTTTTTCTCTTTTTATTTCCTCTGGCCTTCACAGCCAGAGCCTCTGAGGTGATTGTCAAAGAGGACTGGGCTCTCAGACCAGATGTGGATGAAGTTGTCCATGTTCTTTTTGCCTGCCACTGAAAACAAGCGCTTTTTAATTTAGAATTTTAAGTAGGATTTGCGTTTCAAAATTCACATCCCACTGTGCCGAGGCCCAGGGCAGGAGCCAGGAAACTCTAGAGGGATGATATCTCCCAGCTGGCTTGGGAACACCTGGGATTCCCCCAGAAGGAGCTGTAGTCTGTCGCCTTGGAGAGAGAAGCTTGGAATGACCTCCTAGGTTTGCTGCTACGGCAACCGTCTCCAGGGGAAATGGGCTGTTTATCAATACGTACTTGACCACACTTGTGTTCTCGTGTACCTGCCTTACGTCATCTTCCATTGCCGAAGACCAGTTCCGATACTAAAAACAGAAGTACAGAGGGCAGTAAAAATCCCCCGAATATCGTTCTTGCCCCGCCCAGAATTTGAAGGATACGTCGGCGGTATCCTCGCCAAACCAGACCAGTCACGTGACTCATTGCACCCCAAGTTCACTTTCAGGGGGCACGTTAGCAAGACCAGTCTTGCCAGGACCACAAGCACGATCTTTCCGTTCTAGGTATTGAGAACCATCCGTGGCCTGATGACGGAACATGAACGTCAGAATGATCAGATCTTAGAACCCGTTTGCTAAGTCACTAAAAATGAAAATGCCCTTTGAGACGTCACCGTTTATGAACCGACCTGGGTTACGTTTCCCAAAAGCATGGTTGCTAACTACATTATCAACTTACATAGTTGGAGCCATGCAACTGAATGAGTCCAACTACGTAAGTTGCTAACGGGAGCTTTTGGGAAACGCACCCCTGGTCCCTCTAAACGTAGGTGATGTGGATTGACTGGGGTAGCTAAGACAGAACCCCCTGTTGTTCCCCACTAAGGAGGGACACGGAGATTCTCTGAAGGAGAAGCTTAGAGCAGAACCTGCGGGAGTCACAGCGGAAATGGGCTCATTTTTCATCCATCATCGAAGAAAGCAAAACAACAGTGAACATTTTGAGTGTTTGGTTATGAAAGCTCTTGAAAACCTTCCCGGGAAATCGTCTTGTTACAGCTGTCCTAGTGGCTGCTAATTTTATGAATGGAAGCTTTAAATATGTAACTTAGGGCAGGTGATGCCAATTGGAGTGGAGTAACTGTCATGATTTCAACTTTTATTCCTCCAATCCTAAGTCACCTTCGTAGATTAGCTTTTACATTTATTAGTATAGGAGCTGGTTTGGTAGAGCGGTCAGGGAAGTGTGCAGGATTTGATGGGAAACTAATGACACCCATTTCACAAGGACCTTCACCCCGTGAATATTACTTTGCAGAATTTCGAGTTCCGCGTCAATCTGTTCCCATTTCGTCATCCTCTGAAGTAGACATTGCCTGTATTTACAGAATGATGTGACTGCGACGCAAATATCTTATCTTAAATGTTTCGCTTTCCCCTCTTATTTACGTCATTTCTTGACTGAAGTTCTAGTATTTTTTGGCAGAATGCTGAACGAGCTCGGCTAGGTCATTTTCAGCGACGGGGCCGTGACTCTGATTCTTATCCCTGGATGCGACTGTTTGCACGTTTTCCCAGTTTGCATGGTGAGTTCCCGTTTGGGCATTCCGGTCTGTCCAGAACCATGTGGTTAGTCTTTCTGAATTGCCCTTAGGGTGGGATAGTGTGTTCTCCGTGTGACAAGCATCCCATAAAGAGCATCCTCTACCTTGTGCTGGCTGCTTCCTGGGCTTGGCTCCAGGCTCCCCATGACCTTATTTTAGAAAATGAATGGGGGTGACATGGACGTTTTTTTTTAACCACTGGCCACCATCAGATTACAGTTAGCTCGCGGCTATACTTGACCAGAGATGAGCAAAAGGAAGAAAACATACTGATATTCAGCCTAGTATGGGTGTCTGCAGGTGTCTGAGAACCTTCTCTCTGCCATAAATCTGTGTTAGGAGCTCATTTATGCACCGGTGATTAGTGAATCCTGAGGGCCCCAAAGCTGGAGTCCTGCTCACGTTAATCATCCTTCACGTTAGTCAGCCAAACGCCGCATGTCACTGTGGCTGAATTCAGCTACTCCCCATTCAGGAGTCTTAGATGGATGACCATCGGGACCCTCTCTCCGCTCTCCTCGGACCACCGATGTTGAATTCCAGATGTCTAGACAGAGTGGGGGCAGCTGACCCCTCTTTCCTGGTCACCCACCCCACTCCCCAATACATATAATGGCCTCTGAGTCTCAGGATAGAGAGAATGCAGACAAATGAAGAGGATGGCAGCTTCCAATGAGATTTCGCTATTGCCGCATGGCCGTCCTGGATTTGATAACCTGAAGAGCCAATCGGACCACCAGGATAAAAAAACAGGTTTAAGCATGTCTAGTGAAAAAAAATCCAATGTCTACGATAGAATGTGAAGCTTCACCTGCTTCCAAATGGAGGCCAATTTAGCCATCATCCAACCAGTAACCAGTTTTCTAGAATAATGTGTGTTTATGGGGGGGGAGCAGCATAGGACAGAGGGCAGAGGAACAGCTCGAATGAGCCAAAGTCACACACCCCATTATTCACAGTATTAATAGGATGGCTCACTGCCCTCCCCCCCCATAAGTGGCCGCTCTTTGAATTCACGTTGTGCATGTGACCCTGTATCGTGGTGAAGGAGGGGATGCAGGCTGAATATCATCAGGTAAGACATAACAGTGATCATTATCTGTAGAAGAACCTTCCAAAACAGCCACCTGGTATAGTGTTTGGATTAAAGATAATTGTATGTGGCATGTTAACTATAAGTGTAGGCTACATTACTACTAATGGGTTAGATTAGGCTAACTAATGTTTCACATAACACCATTGATTAAAAAAATAATAAACAGTTTATGAAGGGATTATCAGTAATATTGTCCATAGAAACATCTCAAAGCCAAACTCCCCCCCCCCCCCAGGTCCAGGTGCTGCACTTCACTAATTTTCAGACCCTAGCTACAATCCTGTCTCTATCTGAGCATGAATCTTTGACATCCTTTGTCAGACTTTACTCTCTCGGTGTACAGCAGCTGCTTTCTATGGCTGTAATAGTTTTCCCAATTCACTTTTCTCTCTGCGTTCACTGTAAATTCAGCTCGGTCTTTGTCTCTTTGTCTCCCCATCTGTGCTGTAATGAATTCGAGGCTCTTAAATCGCCTTCTCAGCAATGGGACATGTCTCCCTGCTGCTCTGAGGAAGGTCCCCATTGGACCCCTTGGTCATCACCGCAGGCAGTAAGAATGCAGGCCAATCTGAGAACTCGTGTTTCACTGTGGCCCCGCCCAGCCTCCCCGCTGATTTAGCCAGCCAATGGTAATTCATCACTCCCTTGGTGAGCGGAAAATTGACCGTGACTGACACAGAAAGCCTGCATACTTAATGCCCTCCGGATCCCGGGGGTGCCGGGAGATCCAGGGATTGGACAGGGTGGTAAGCAGTCTTTCACTTCCACTGAACTCAAAGTTCAGCAGTTGTTTTAACTGCTTAACATTGTTTAGCTGTGTGTGTTAAAGCGGTTAGCTACGGTCGGGATTAGCCAACCGGGAAGAAATGTATAGAAATGGCTCCCTTTTCCGTTTCTTTTACTACTATAAGGTAGGACATCTGTATAGCTAATATTGTAATGCTGATCTCCTTTACTGGTGCCTCAGTGGCTAAGACTGTGGTCTCACACCTTCAGGGTTTCCGGTTTGATTCTTTGAGCTGTGTGGGTATGGTATGTAATCTTTGCCTGTTTTTGTGCTCCAGTTTCCTCCTGCAGTCATACATTTTATGTGGTTCAGTTTCTCTAAATTGTTTGTGATGGACTGGCATCCCATCCACGGTGTCCCCTGTCCTGTGCCCTGTGATGGACTGGCATCCGTCCACGGTGTCCCCTACATTGTGCCTTGTGTTGACTCATGATGAAATACTGCATAAGCCACTTCGGAAGATAGACAGTCGCCTTCGTACAAACCAGAATCTCAATCTGTTCTCATCTTGGTTGTGCTGATAATGCAACTACGCTGGAGACAAATGTCAACAAGCACATTGTTTCAAAGACTTTTTGAATTCGAAAGGCAAGGTGGAATGAGACATTTCACGTGAGACAAACCCATAGTGGTACGAAATAGACTTATGTCCATGTTTCACACTGGCTTGCTTTTATGGACCATAAAAATGGGACACTTTGTCCTGCCTGTTAGATTTTAAATTAAATCTCATAGCTATATTCTATGGTTGCTTAAAAAAATAACCCATCTTTCTATACCTCCCATCTGTAAGCGTTGAATGGTGGAAAAGAATTGAGGACTCAATCCCCTGGAGCGGAGCAATTGAAATGATCAGCTGAGTGTTTATGGTCTTTCAATGGCTGGAGAACGAACCGGGCATTTCTGCTCACACCTGACACAGAACGTGAGGCTCCAGCTCCCCAGATATTCTCTGGCCAGCTGGGCTTTCTGCCAGTGGCTGATATCACCCCAGTAACCATCATCATTGCAGTTCATCATCCCTTGATAGCTGCTACTCTCTGTCCTCCATTCTCCACCCTGGGGTCACAGATGGGCCCACCGACCGCTCCAGCACC
Source organism: Hippopotamyrus pictus (assembly GCA_026781145.1). Classification (NCBI taxonomy): domain Eukaryota; kingdom Metazoa; phylum Chordata; class Actinopteri; order Osteoglossiformes; family Mormyridae; genus Hippopotamyrus; species Hippopotamyrus pictus. The sequence continues at coordinate 18,364,365 of JAODLC010000133.1, forward strand.
AGCCGCAGCCCCCGTCTAACAGCAAGGAAGCTGACGGGGAACAAGGCCAGTCTGGTTACAACTAATCAGACTCCTTATGTGTGAGCTAATTGGTCCCTCTTATATCAATGCCACTTACTGACAGCCCAGTGGCACCTTATGATTTACGAGGCAGCCCCCAGTTATGGCAACAACTAAACAGCCACGCCTAATAAAGCAGAATCACAGCTTTGAGATCAAGGTATGGTGTGCGGTGAGGGGCGGGGCGGGCTGCTTGTGGATGATGATGATGATGTAATCCAAATTTGCCCAGGGAAGGATTCAGTTGCAGACAACTGCATGAGAACTGCCTTAATGGCTGCGAGTCTGCAGGGTCACGGTGCACAATATTGGATAAAAGCATCATTTGGAAAGAAACAATGTTTTCCTCAAGGTGATGCGGGACAATTCAGCCTCCAGTTTCCCTCCCACCTGTGCAGAGATGAAGAGGTGATTCATTTATCCAGACAAGATTAAGGAACTACGTGAACTTTTTTGACCTCTTCCGAATGACGCCAAGCATGAGGAACATTTTTACCATGGACCATTAAACTCCGGTCAGTGCTTAGTAATTGTGGATGTGTTCTTCTCGCTTAGATTACAGTTTTTATCGGGGTTTGCATTACAGGATAGCTGGGTACTGAAAGGTCTATCAGCAGAGCCCTTCTCTGGACCTGAACTTTTGACATCTTGTGCAGTTTCATCACTTCCGTGCTCCCTGCCGCTCTCACAGCGCTGAGCCTGTTTCTCATTTTCTAAATGAGCGAAAAAGAAATAATGGGAAGTTAACCCTTTCTGTGGCTGGAAATCTTACGTTCTGAGTATCTCACCCAATTTTTGTCCCAATAAAATAAGGATTAAAAGTAAAGCTGAAGCAACATGTGAACCCGGACTCCACTGACCCACTGTGGGCCAGCATTCCAGACGTGTCACCATGCCCACAATTCCCTCACAGTTTCCTCAGAACTTCCTCAAGCGCCTTGCAGTCTTTCCTGTGGTGGGCCCTGTGGCTCAGGGCAGCATTGTTTCGGCTGCCCCATATTTAGGCACCATGGACACTGGGGCTGGGAAACACCCTGTTCTACGCCTTTTGCTTCTCTCATTTTCATCGCTTTTGTGTCAAGCTGCGATTTCCGAGGCCCCGGAATGAGCTGCACCAAAAATGCAAGCGTTACCAGGGCAGAACTGCCTGCATCCCTTTGTCGGTAAAAAGTGCATCCCCCCCTCCTCCGCCCGCTCAGCGGGGACAGCAGGTGGCCACATTATTCACAAGTCCATGGCGCTGGAGATCTAGGAAGGAAGTAGGAGGGTGGGGTGGGGGGGGCATGCAATCATGCTGATTGACTCCTCCCCCCAGCCTGCACACAGTGGCCATGACACTGGCTGTGTTTGCATGGTGTTTAAATGCACTTTGCCCAATACTAGTATGTATCCTATGCGTATTTATATATATATATATATATATATATATATATATATAAGCATACAGTTTATTATTACTATTACTGTTGTTGTTGTTCCTATTGTTAATGTTGTTGTTATTGTTGTTCAATCTCAACTATACAAAATATGGTATCTCTGTTGTGGGTTCCTATTTATGTTTTCCTGTTTAAAAACAATTATATTTACGTTATGATTATATTTAAATTACATTTACCGCAGTTTGTTACTCCATGTCTAAAGCACCCAAATCATTTTCTTGACATCCTTTATTTTCCATGGATGAAATACACTGAGAGTGTGGCTGTAATGTTGAATCTTGCGTGTCAGTCAGGCGCATTTTCTAACTGGCAGAGGGAACCTTTCAGCACTGTGCTCTGCTGTATTAGAGCGTTCTGTCCAACCAGAAGACTTTGAGTTTTTTGCCAGTGTCACGGTATAATTGCCCATTCGTCCATCTTCCATAACAGGCTCATTGTAAAGGCAGTGTGATGGAAAAATCAGCTGTAGCAGAAAATTTCCAAGTTTCTTCAATTTTTAAGACCTAATTTTTTCCCTGAAATCCCCTTTTGTCAGGCATAATTATTATCATTCAGTATCAGTTACCCTTCATATACATTTTATACATATATATATATAAACATTTCAGGTTCGTAAGACTAGAAAGATCCAAAGGTAGATGAATACAATTTTTTATGATTTCAAACGAGTTTCTACTGGCTGGTCTTCCATGTAATCTGAGGGCTGTTAGCCATCTATATTCTAACCGGTTATCCTGATCAGAGGCCATGGGGGTGGGGGGGCTGAAGCCTGTCCCAGACAGGACGTGGCACACGGTCGGGATACACCCTGAACAGGAAGCCAGTATCACGGGGCACAGATACTACAGGCAATTTAGGGATGCTACTGAGCCCAACTGCACCTCTTTGGACTGCAGGAGGAAAAGAGTTTGACACCAACTGAACTCAACAAACACAGAATGGAGATGGGATTCGAACCGTGGAACTGTGAGACAACAGTGCTGATGAATCGGGGGGGGGGGTTGTTAAATAAAATTTATTTAGGGGCTAATACACACATGAGTATTGGTCAAATGATAAATATTGAGTATGAGAATCAACCCTCTGAATGGTCTCTTCCACAGATCCAGAGTCTCAGAGAAAGCGCACTGTGCAGAATGTCCTCGACCTCAGACAGAACTTGGAAGATACCATGTCCAGTCTCCGGGGGTCACAGCTCAGCCAAAGGTGAGTTGAATATTTTGCTTTAAAGGTCATGCAGAGAGCTGCTGCAGCTTCCATTTTCTGTCCTCCGCACCGATTTTGTTAAACCATCTGCACTCCACTGATGAAATAGCATTTTTATTCTCTTATCCCATCGCTGTTTCCCATGGCTTTGCATGCCATCCCTCCTGGAGCGATTTTTATAGATACCTGCTAAAGAAATTCAAGTTAAGTGCACCCCTCAGAGCATATTTTGTGACAGACCTGTTTCTGCAGCATGCCATCTGCTGCCCTTGCAACTTAACACCTGCGTACACTTGTGACACACTGCTGCACATCTAAGCATGCACTTCAAAAAATGTAAATAGACCTGCCTGCAAAGCAGCAAAGCAATACTGTAGCACAGTGTTTCTCAATCAGTCCGTGTTTTTGCTCCATCCCAGCTCTCTGCCAGACAGACCACTAGGAGCTGAGAGGGAGCAAAAATGTGGACTATCTGCCAGTCCCCAGGGACCAAGTTGGGAAACGCTGCCGTAGCGAACTGAGAATGTATTTAAAAACATTCGCAATAGCTATAAGTCAATTTTATGTTAATTTGATCATTAGTCCTGAAGGTATGCTGTAGGATTTGTTAAAAACAAAAACTAATCTGACAGCAAAGCAGTTCATCATGGCCAGTTTTCAACATTTAGTTGATATAATACCTTCATAACCAGATTCATTTTCTGATTGATAAATGTCATATATTTTTCTGTTTCTACATTGCAAATGGAAAGATTTGATTTCAGAAAAACATTTGATTTCTGCAAGGTTCTTTTTGTCTTTTTGCACATAGTATCTCTGGGCTGGTTGACCTTGTTCTGTTTGGAAACTTGAGGTACTGAGTAAATCCACAATGCTGGGCTTTACCAGAGCTGCCTTTGAGCTTTTAGCCCAGAGCAGTGTGTCATCGTGAAGGAGTGCTGTTTACATTAAGACACGCCAGGCTGGAAGCATCCGTACCATTAAAGCAGTGTGTATTTGCTGTTTGCATGTGCTCTCACGCCAGCGCACACACACACATCAAAGTCACTCTGAATTATTCATTGGTGTGAATGTTAGACTGCAGATGTGTTTCTCTAGTTTTGCTGATGGTTAAACCCTGAACGGCGTGTTGTACTGTAAAAAAGCCTCACCTCTCTGTTATAGTAACGGCATTAGAAAGATGGCGGTGTTGAGGCTCATAGTTTAGGCCCCATAATCCCCTTCCTGCATCTTTCCAAGTCACAGCGCAGGCTTGGCCTGGCCAGGATCACCAGCCTGTATCGCAGGTGGATCCTTCCTTTGATCTTCAGGCTGGGCCTCCAGTGCCGTCCTTCGTGGTTTCTGCAGCTCGATGTGCAGCGCCTCTCCGCCACACGGTGCTGCTCGCTCATCAGACCGGCCAGCTTAGGAGACCGACAGGATCTCCAGCAGCATCGCTAATCTACCCCCCCGAAGAGGCCAGCTCTTGGCCGTTACCCCCATCCCGTCGAGGCCCTCCAGGTTAACACAGGCTGCCAAAAATTCCCCTCCGGCCCGATTTGCTGAGAGATCATTAGATTGAGACACTGGGTGACCCTTCCTCTTCATTTTTAATTAAAGTCTAAATATCCCTGCATGCATTCCACTGATACCCAGCTACTACTTCGTAAAATATCACTGTTTTTAGAGAATGGTTAATTAATAAATATGAAGATATGAATGTTTCTGTCCTTATGGGCTGAGGTGGTACCTCCATGTAAACAGTATGTTGATTTTGGGTCTCTCATGCTTAAATTGCTTGGGGCGTCTTTACTGCGTTGGGATCGCCTGCATACCAAACGTGGTGCTCCTGTCAACTCCTCAAATGGTTTAGGATACAGGGCAACTATCCACTAAATGGCCAAACGTATGTGGACACCAGCCTGTTCGGCATCTCATTCTGAAACCAAGGATATTAATATGGAGTTAGGCTGCTCTTTGTTGCTTAATTGCATCCACTCTTCTGGGAAGGCTTCGCGTTAGATGCTGGAATGTTCCAGATGGCATTTGCTGTCATTCAGGCTGGCTATGGATGTTAGGTGTCCAACCACTTTGCACCAGAACATGTCCCTACACATTTACACTTTACAGTCACGTCACTTGCGGTTGAGCAGAGCAGCTCCAGCTGGGCAGAAATGCAGCAAACTGACTTGCTGGGTAGACGGCATCTTAGGATGGTGACAAGTGGAAAGTCACTAACCTTTTCGGTAATGAGTTCCTTTAATTAATAGAGGAGTTAATGATGTACTTTTGGCCATATGGTGTAGAATAGATTTTTGCTGTACATTTTTAACTATAGGTGTTTAACTCCAGGGTGAAGAAGGGTAGAAGTCCATTCCCTCATATTTACACCTGTGTGGTATACACCACAAATCTACGCTATATATACCTGGAATGCCAGAAACAAGCCGTGAATCGACATGCACGCTTATGGTGACCTGACTCTGCTTCATGAGACAGACGGTGACCCCTCCAAAATCTCAGAGGAACTGCTGTAACTCCAGACATCAGCAGGTTTGACTGGGCTGGTTTGGGTGCTACTTGGGGAGGGGGGGGGGGGGGTTTCCTGAAAATACAGGGACCTCGGGTGCCTTATCTGTCGCCATGGCTGCGTATCAGTGGCAGGTGGTGTCCTTCCTGTATAACCTGGATTAGCGATCGCGTGGTCAGAAGGTCACCCCCCCGAGAGAAGTGACCACCAAGTAACCAGCCAATATTTCCCACACAAATGGCTTGATGTGAAAACTGCTTTTTGCTGCATCTCCGGTAAATGGATAAAATGTAATTGTATTTGTTTATCTGATTTTATAAAATGTAATTGTATTTGTTTATCTGATTTTATCCAACAAGACTGACAATGGGGGGAGGGGGTCACTATTTATGTGTGTTACAGAGGATATAACCCGAAAAGCCCTATTAAGCTGGACAGATCAATTACAGGTTGATCGAACTGAGATATCTGTTTCAAATAGGGAGATATTGTGGCATTTTATTTTGTGCCAAGATCTTCCATGCTTTTCACAGAGGAAGATCGTGTGTTTGCAGTAAGCTCATTGTCCTCAGGTTAGGGACAGTACTTATGAGGTTAGAGATTTTTCAAAGACTTTGCTCTTTCTGCACTGGGATGGCTTTCGTCGACTAAAGGTGACCGTTATGAGCCCAGAGTGCTCGTCCTTGAATAAATTATGCTTAAATCTAGAACAAAAATGCTGGAGACAATTCTTTATTGTTTTTCTCAAGCACTGGAAGTGAGACACATTATGACATATCTGGGTTTTGTCCTGTTCTCAGTCACTTAGCTTTGAATGATTATTTAGACCTGGAAAAAAGGTCCGTGGAAAATTACATGTTTCACATAAAAAATGAGACGTTAGCAGTGCCGAAAATGTCGTTTTTATTCCCCTAGAGATTTCTGGCAGAAGAGGTGGGTTTTTCAGACGTATATGTTAGACTGAAGTGATTTTTGTGACTGATCACAGACTCGCTCATCACGTGTTGAAAGGAGATGCCCCCCTCCCCCATCTAACGCCCGCGTTCTGTATCGCCGCAGCTGCCTGGAGAGCAGCATGGGTTACGACAGCGACGACACCAACGCCCGCAGCATCTCCAGCATGTCCAACCGCTCATCACCGCTCTCCTGGCGCTATGGCCAATCCAGCCCACGCCTGCAGGCGGGCGACGCCCCCTCCTCTACCGGAGGGGGTTACCATGGCGGCTCGGGGGCGGGGCAGTACGCCTCGCACACCATGCCCATGCGCGGTCCCAGCCGACTCAGCCATGTCTCCCGCATCGAGCTCGTCGAGAGCCTGGACGCTGACGACGGTGGTGGCGTGAAGGCCGGCTACCTAAGTGACAGTGACCTGCTGAGCAAGAGCCTGCATGACGATGAAGATGACGACCTGGCCAACGGGTGAGGGACCCCCCCCCTCTCTGCCTGCATATACACTATATCAGTGTATACAGTACATATTACCTCTTACAAGCCCATTGTTTCATTCCTGCAAGCGCCCTGTCAGTCACATGACCCGAGGAGGTGGGAAATCTGTCTATTTCCAAGCATAACAGACATAACAGATGCAGCGGGATTGTGCTTCTGTGAGGAGAGGGAAGATGGAATACTATTAACCTACACTAAGCGAGACATATATGGTCTTAGTAACTTCACGCCCTCTAAAAACCTGTCAGTCACAGTTGCTATCAAATGAAACGAAAAAATATTTGAGCATAACCAGACATAACATGCTGTTGTTTGGGTACAGTGGGATAAAAATTTTTTAGACCAGTGTTTCCCAATCTGGTCTTCAGAGACCCACAGACAATTCACGTTTTTGCTTCCTCCAAGGGAGCAAAAATGTGAACTGTCTGGCAGGGAGCTCAGTGGGGGCAAAAACGTGGACTGACTATGGGTCCCCAAGGACCGGATTCGGAAAGACTGCTTTAGACTGTACTACACTAAACACAGGCTATGTACATGTACCAGAGGAGTGCTGTGTGTGATCAGAAGGTCCCAGGTCCCAATCCCATGCCTGATCAGTAAATAAAATGCAATTTGGTATTTGTCAAATTATGCAGGTTTAACATATTTTTATGGTGAGGGGGATTACGTCAAGCTTGTCCCAGCATTAAACCTACGCAGGTCCAGCTCTGATGTGGAGATTCCTGAAAGCCTCGCTTTCTTATTGCTCCAGACAGATGAAGGCAGATGTTTGAGAGTAAAACTAAGATCCCCTTCAGTTTCTGAGGATGGATCTTCCGTACATTGGGATGGTGCTTGTACTGTTTTCCCGGTGGACCCTGGAAGGTGAGAAATGACCTTGGGAATGATGACAGCTGACATTCCAAGGTGCCCCAGGATCGGTGGCCCAGCTTATTGATGAAGACGTGCGCTTCCGGCACCGGCTGACAGCCTGTTAATGCACTTAAGCAGCCCATCATCATAACCTACCCTGACAATCTCGGGTGGGGGGCTGAATGTAAGCCCACTCCCAGCCCAGGCCCCCCCCACAGGGAATTTTTCAGTTCGCTTTGTCTGGAAATGTGACCAACCTTCGATCGGCGCGCCCAGCGGGTGATATTCCTTTCTAAGGCATAAAATGCAGACGGATGATGTAAGAAGGCAGGCTTCTGGGATTTCCTTTGTGGTAAATTCTGAAAAAAAAAATGGACGCCAAGTCTGCTCTTCCCTGGATGATATCAGCGTCGCATCGGGTCACAGGGACGCATGGACAGCTGGGGGCTGTGCGCATTGCGCTGCAGAAGCAGCAATGCTACTGACCTCCCCAGTTCAGAGGAGGCATGATTGGAGACAAGCAGCTGTGAGCTTCCTGGCCAAACTATAGAAATGCTCCCATATATATTGTTTGTTGCAAGGTGCAGCAAGTCCCTCAATGTGTGTCCTTCATAGTCATCTCTGTGGTATGGGGGGAGGGGCATGCTGTTGACAGTAGCTCCACAGCATGCTGTCCCACATCATTTGGCTCCTCAGCTGATGGGCACAAAGGCCCCAGGCATCCGTCTTCTTCTTTAGGTTGCTTTCCCGTCCGTATCTGTGAGGTGGCACCTCACATTTACACATTCGGCTGCTGATGCTGTATTTATCCATTCATCTTTCATAAGCACTGACAGTACAGGGTCAAGATGGGCCTGGAACATACCCCAGGAGGTACAGGGCATGAGGCAGGGGCACCCTGGGCAGGATGCCAGTCTATCGCAGGGCACAGGGCTGGGGTACACCCTGGATGGGATAGCAGTCCATCACAGGGCATATGGATGGGGGACACTCTGGATGGGATGCCAGTCCATCACAGGGCACAGGGCTGGGGGACAGCCTGGTCAGGATCGCCCATAGCCAGCTGTAGATGTGAGCCAACTAGTTTTCATTTGGTTAGTTCTGACACATACAAAAGAAATTAATCACTAAACATCACCTGTGGGAGTGGCAAGCTAATGCATCCTTTGTTTGTTCTCCACTTGGTGCGGCTTGAAAGGTGTAAACCTCAGCGTTGCTCAGTCACGGTAACCGTCAGCGACTCCGAGGGGCCCTGAGCGAGGTCTAACCCGGGCCAGTCCTTCGAGGCTCTGTTTGTCATGGCTTTGCAGCTCTGTGTCTAAAAGTCTGCAGTTTAGCTCCTGTCCTGACAAAGGGGTCACATCGGGGGAGAAAGACGAAGATCAGAGGATGAAAGAGAACAAGATGTAGATCTATGCTTCTTCAGTCTTCAGAGCCGTCATCCTGACAGTGTAATCTCCACACACGAGCACAATGATGCGTATTTAATGGAAATGTCAACCAGGGTGAAAGTGTAATACTCTAAATCCTTCAGATTTAGTGTTGCAAAGACACACTCCTGGTCATTATGGATGTCTGATGATCTACAGAAGCACAGCCCTAGATCACGAGTGTTCCGCTACTGTCCATCCAGCCGTCACACTCAACGTTATGCAAACGTAGAAATGAAGCGGGAGAATGTGTCCATATTCCAAATTGAGTGTGACATAAGTGCAGGTGGGCTGGCGAACCGCTGACGTCTGGCCAAACTGCAGAAGAACGTCTGAGAGCTTTGTAGCTCCCCAGGCAGGAGAAACTTCTAATTCACTGCATCTCTTCAAGGTCCTGAGGAACCGAGGTTCAACTGTTCATTAGACAGCAGCTGTATATGCAGGAGCAGTCGTGGATGATATCTGGGGGGTGCTTGACAGCTTGGACAATCTAGAGCACACTTTTCCATTGTCTTTCATGTCAGGCGAAAGGCAGGGCCCACTATGCCATCTTAGGGCCCCCCCCCTCCTCAGCACTCAGCACTTGGTGCCTTCGTGTCAGTGGGGTTTTGGAGTTACCATGGATACCATGGAAGCGTCAGGTCACCTGCTGTTCACCGCTTGGGTCTCCACAGAGAGGCCGCCTTAGGTGAAAGAAACTTAGCTCTTCACTGGAGAACTGCTGAATTTCTGGGAGAACTGTCAAAGTTCAACCCAGGCATTGATCATATTTATAGCAGGGTTGGGGGTTGATTGCTGATCGTAGGTTTTGTCCCTGTGTGTTTCCTCCAGGTAACCCTGTTCCCTTCCCCAGCACAAAATATGTGGCTGTACTGGTTTCTTTAAGTTTTCTGTCTTGTGTAATAGACTGAAATCCCTTCACAAGTGCCCCTTTGTGCCTCTGTGATGATGGACTTTGCGATCCTGCATTGGACAGGCACTTTTGAAAGATAACATGATTACAGTTGCATTGCCTGAATGTTTCTGCTAAAGCAGTTGTGTAAATTAACTACTGCTGATACACAGAAATTAACCTGAACGAGGATTAAATGCAAGAGATGTTATTTCAAGTGCTGAACATGTATGGCTAACCTAATGCAATTGTGAAGAAAAATTAGTGGCCATTTATTACATAAAATGGCATATTAATGCCTAATAATTCCTTTTTTCTAGCGCACCTATTGCACTGTACAGTATTCTCCATTAAATGATGTCACACAGATCGACAACAGAATTGGGCACATAGCCAAACTTGCTTTGTCCTGCGTTTCTGGTGTCGTTTGAAGGAAGCAAACAGAAACCTGCGTGCAGCAGCAAGATCGTTTTTGAAGCCTGCTTGGGATCACAGACCTGGGAGAGGGAAAAAAAACCTTTGAAATGTAAGCCTGGTCTCTTACTACTAGAGATGGATCATTTTCCGAAGCTCCTCCTGCGTTTCCATAGAAACAATAGAACTGAGTGTGCGATTGGTTGCAACATGGCGACTGCAGATTTTCAGTAGTACTTGTAATGTGCCAGACACCACTGACTGAAGTCATGTGACTCCATGCAAATGACCATTGTTCTGATTTTCCGAGGTGAACCTGTTAGGTCTCAGGAGCATGAAAACTGGAACATAACTGGATAAAACCTGAAAGACCATCGATTTGCCATGCTGTTTGTTGGAAAGACAACCATGCCTGTAATTTTGAGATGACTCACCTTGGCCATAACTTGGGCAATTTGGTGTCTTTCATCATAATTAATAATAGTAATACAGCATGTGTTTTTAAATTGTCGGCGAGGAGAAAATGTTTGTCATGCCTATTGGGGTGGAACATTTGATAACCAGTCATTTATCATGAAGCCTCTCTTCTTGCTGAATGTAGAAATCTTTGGATCAGGCTCGAAGGGGAGTTTCCATGCCCTGCAGGAGAAGTGATGCAACATGGGGCTAAATTCTTGCAGCAGATGCAACATCTCACATCTTCCTCTTGGGTCTAAGCTGACCTGCATCGTGGCTTTTGTCTGATTTCCAACAATTCTGAAGGCATGCAATTTAGTTACATTTCAACATGAGGAAATAAGCTTCATGCGTCTTGATTACCGCTATTGGATCATTTATCTGTATCGTTTATGGCGATGAGCGAAAACAACTGAAACGCTTTCCGCAAAATTAAATGGGGGCAGCCATATTTCCAACACAGTAATGGCCATGCCATGCCTATGTTAGCCAGCGCTCACGGCCCTCGAAGGGAGCGGCAATAATGAAGATCTCGCTCTGCAAGACGCTTTCACAGCTGGCCGCACGCGACAGCGCTGGCGGAGGAGAGAGCCGCCACCACCGCATGCAGCCCGGGCGGCGTTGCCACGGCAACACTCTCCTCAGAACCACAGTGGGGTGAGGTGCAGCATGTGTCTGCACGGAGAGGTCCGCTGAAGCACATTTGCCGACACAATGGCAGAACATCTTAAACCTTAGTGACAAATGCATTTTGTATCGACAGGAGACAATGACAGCAGCGTGTGATAAAAACTCACAGGTGTTGATTATAGCAAAGCAGCGAGGTGGCTGGGATGCTTGTACCTCCAGGATATAATTAATTCATGACCAAAGGACATTGCAGAGTGACACACACATCATAATGGTGGCAATGACTAAATAAACGCTAACACATGCCTTTTGTTGTTTGATGGAGATGGAGAAATAAATAAATAAACAAACAAACAAACAAATAAATAAATAAAAACAGAATGTCCACTAAAAGGAAAAACGCTGCAGTATCACGACCCAGAATAGTACCATGCAAATGCAGATGAGTTTTGCAGGTAGGGGCGTGGCCTGTCCTCTGTCCATTGTTTAAGATGTGTGTCTTTTGGAGCAGAGTCACAGGAGGGTTAATGTTGGGGTTGAGCGTCCGACGCAGGTCTGTCTGCAGGGCCCCAGGTGCCTGTCCAGGGTCTAATCTAAGCCCTCCATCACCCTCAGCTCTGTTAAAGGTCACCCTGGAGGTTTACACGACGGTAGGTCGTGGTCTCCTGTGAGGATCATTTGTTTGCAAATTTGCGGGAAGTGTGCAAGTCTGCATCTTTTGCAGACCCATACAGTAGGTGGCATAGTGCCACTGTGACACAGGAGTCGTCTCGTGAGGATTCCTATGAGCGCCAAGGCTGATTTCTGCATGACAATTGAGGCTGGGCTTCTTTTGTTCAGTGCGGCCATCAAAGTCCAAGATGTCATGCTAATTAGTGGCGCGCTATGCTGCTCCATATAGGCACTCTTCCACAGTGACTCCTGCTTCAAGAGCCGAGTATGGCCGCCACCCTCTACGACCATGGGGCTCGAGGTGATGAGCAATACGACGGCTCTCTTTTGTCAGATATTCCTCGGAAATCCACTGAAAGCTCGGCTGGCTTAATTACCCCAAAGCAAACAGTGTGGAGCTTCGACAAGAATCAGGCCAGTCAGTCACACGCCTTGCGGAGGTGCTCAATCAGTCTTCCCTCAATTGGCTTGGGTGATGGGTAACAGAAGTCATTTAATTAGTAGGTGCCTTCTGGGAAAGGTAGTCAATCAAAGTAGCTGCCCCTGGACATTACATAGGATCCCAGTTTGGGCCAACAGCAAAATCCAAGGAGAACTGAAATAGCTGATACCATAAAAAGACAAGTGAAAGAGGAAATAGCATTTGTCTCCTGTTGTTCTGAATGGAGAAATCTGTAAAAAACATAATGAACATGTAGCTGGTCACGTTTAGTATTGTAAAGATTTACACCAAAGCACAAAGCTTATCCGGTATTCACATTGTTTTATATCCAGCACATGGTTCACCAGAGGTACTTGAAAGGTACAATTCCAATTTCACCTTCATAAAGATTCCATTTGCATCTTTTCATAGCAGCAGATTTTCCTGTCTAAGCTGGAATTAGACACCTAGAATGACTGGGATAACCCTGTCATTTATTCTGCATATTATAATGCAGAATGTTTCTGTGATGGCTCCGCTCCTGTAAACAGACCTGAAAGAGAATCGGAAGAGGCTTTGACGTGGAAATCTGAAATATGATTGGGATTTTATGTGTGACCCAGAGATTCTCCTCTGTTTTAGCAGGGTTTCCCAACCCGGTCCTCAAGGACTCTCTCCCAGCTCCCTACCACAGTCCACATTTCTGCTACCAGCTGGGAGGGAGCAAAAACATGTACTCTCTGCAGGTCCCCAAGGACTGGGTTGGGAAACACTGGTCTATATGCAAATCAGGACAGAACTGTCTCGAGTTCATGTCAGGGGCTGAATTTTTTTTCCTGGATCCTTTGCATAATAGACCATCAGGTGATTAATAAAATTTACATATTAATTTATTCATTTATGTAATTCTTGGCTGGCACTGCAATTTAAAACAAAAGGTCAATCTCATTCCCTGGGGCACCACAGTCAGTACTGTAATACCGAATTCTGAGTGCCCTACATATTTACATTATAAATGACATTGTATGTGGACCTTAACATTTAAGGTCCTTCAGAGCATGCACACGGGGCAGGATGGTGACTCACATCCTCATGCCTGGGGATCTGAACCCCACCTCTGCTCTGTGTCTCATTGGTTCCCTCTCATACTTGAACCGCAGGCTGTCAGACTAAGCGATTGTGAAGAATTGTAAATATTGGTGACCTCCTGGTTCTTAAGGGGTTATGAAAACTTTCTTTATGTCTTGTAAACCTCAGAAGCTGCACTCAGAGTTATGCTGTGGTGCTGCATTATGGTAGAAAAAGCTTCCATCTATCCACAAGGGAGGTGGTGCACTTAACACATCTGCAGGCAATGTGCTGGGCCTCCCCTGGTCGGGTCCTCGGAGACCATGACCATGGCCGTGACTCAGCAGTCCATCAGTAATGCTTGCCTTTTCCCATCTTGAAATCCATGCTGGTTTATATCAGGACAACTCAAAGCTCTGTCTGGCATTTCAGTTTTTATTTACTGTATGAATTGGAACAAGAAGCAAAACTTTGCTAGAGTAATTAAAAGGAAGGTCACACAAAGGAGCTTAATGGAAGCTGCCTGTTCAATGCAATCAGAGAAGAAACTTTTTTGAGTTTTTTTAAGAAGCAATGCGAGAGGAGTCTTTTTGTCTTCAGTGGTGTCCTTCGTTTCACTTGTGGCCTTATGTGGCCCGAATCCTTTCACAGCACCTGCCCAAAGCTGCAAACTGCAGCTCTTGCTTTACACGTGATAATTTTCTAGCTCAGCAGGCAGGGAAAGTGCATCTAACAGGATGAGAGTCGAGCACATGGCTCACACATGCTAGCCGTGTCTTCATGGCAGTTCCCGCTCTGGTTACCTTTGTTTTCTGTGAAAACAGTGCACTGAAATGTTCATCGAAATTATACGACAGCTTTTTAGCTTGACAGCATGCATTCTTTGTTTATGCAACTACAAACAAACAGTTGAGGATAAAATCTGAAATAGCTAATTTCTCCTCCTGTAAACCTGCAATCTCTATCGGTGTTCATTGTGTTTATGGCAGGAGGTTTGTGAGCTTTCCGTCGCTACGCGTGTGTTGCCTGCAAGCCCACTGCACACCTGCTTCATTCTAGTCCCTGGGCTGTTTAATCAGTGGAAAAGTGATCGCCTCTATCTGGCTGTTAAATATTTGCTGTTCATTAAATATTACTCTTCAGCAGATCTCATTCGCCATAGACACAAAATGACATGACAGATGTTTCAGGGCACGATGATACATTATTTTTATCAGTTCTTACACATTCATTTGTGCAAATAACAAAGATAAGATGAATGACACAAATGTTGCTGGCCTTAAACAGATCTTACATAGACCGGCTGATGCCTCTTAGCCACACACACACACACACACACACACACAAGTTAGTGACGTTAATAACCTAGATACTCTTCAAAGTGGATTTGGGGACATAATCATTCTCAACATGAATAATGAACTGTCTGGTTAGAAGTTGTTTTTTTTTGTCAGTATGTAAAGAAAGTATTTATAAGGAGGAACCCAAAGAAGCAGAAAAGGACATGTGTGTTGTAAAGAAAACATATATAAGTATATCTGCTTAATGACCTGTAAGAAGCCCTATCAGACTCACATTTTCCCCTCGTGTTTAGTTAGACGGAACGGGGAAATCATGGATCAGATATGGGATTATAGAAGGTGAGGGAGCTGAATTGCTGACAATGTCCTCCGGCATATATAAAAGGGAAATGGGTTTAAATTGAGGTCCTCTGTTTTTACTTATACAGCTCAGAAGTCTCCTAGACCACCTTAGTAACTGTGCAAGGGCTCACAGCAAATTACCCATTTCCTGCCCTCAGTACTGAACACACGGTGACGGCCATCGGGGCGTCGCGCTCCTGATCTCACGTTCCTGACCCCAAAACGATTCATGCTGTTGCCATTTTACCTGCTTTTCGCTGAGTCTTATTGTCTTATTGCGGCCTTCATTCATCTCGGAACACCACTGAGGCCTGTCAACGTTCCCTTCTTTTCTTCAACTTCCTTGTGCCCCCCTGTGGGCAAACAGTGAAACTGCAGCTGCAATGTTTTATCACGTTGCTGCTCGAGTTCTCGGGGTTAACAACTATGGCCACAGAGAGTCGTACACATACAGTACAAACATGTGTATGTTAGACCTTACGTCTCTCAGTAATGTAGATTTGAGAATTTCATTTCCAGCCCAGAGGGAGTTCTGTGTCTCATGTATCTCATTGAAATTATTATCCAAGTGCAGCAAACAGGGAAATGTTCAAGTTTAAAGTTTAACTTAAAGCACAGCCGTGCTCATGGGTATTTCTCCCCGATTCCTATTTTATTGCAATAAATGCAGCCCCAGCCTATTCGGCACAAAAACAGACAGACATGATCCGAATGGGGAAGCGATTTGGCAGCTTCTGAAAAAAGAGCTTCGTCCTCACATGTGCCTGCAAGTTCAAAAACACACATATACACAAATGCATATGCACAGATACATATATCTTTCTGCCCTAGCCATGTGCCCCCCCCGGCTATATATATCAGATGCACCACATAGATTTTTCAGTGTTTATGTTGCCAGCCATCTGGGATGTAATCTGTTATTTTTATAAACCTCCATTCCTCTTGCAGCGACGTAAATGCCATATTTTATGGGCTTTGATAAGAATCCACTTCCCTTCCTGATTCATGGTGTGAATGCTTTGTTTGCGCATCACATTGACTTTGATTCTTATTGATTCGTTTTGCGGAAGTATTTTGGATTTGTTGGCTTAATATAATTTGCTCATCAGGGTACGGGGTCGATGCAGATGGTTGGGGTAACACGAGATCCGCTTCTCTGCACCTGCTCTTGTGCAGTTCTGTGCAAGCTGGATTTCGTGCAGAATGTCCACCCATTTTCCATAACCACTGACACGGTCAGGGACATCCTGCACAGAATGCTGGTCTAGTACTCAATCTGGGTCACCACTGTACCTTACTGTACGTTTGTGGACTGTGGAAGCCGGAACGCTGAAGGAAATTTATACAAAGAGTGGGAAGAACATGCAAAGTCTTCACACAAGCATGGGGCCAGGAATCAATCCTCACGCCCTGGAGATTGAGACAGTGATGTCACCCAATGAACCATCGCATTGCCTAAAACATCTTTGAATAGGAAATGATTTAATCCTTGATTGGTACCCCGATATCCTGGCTAACACTGTCCACTGTGGCCCTATCAAATTCTCCCCTGCCCCTTCACCACCTTAGCTACTGTGTGGGGGGCGTACTGGTGCAGGGTGGCTGATTGGCATCATCCAAGTGGGGGCTGCACAGTGGTGGTGGCTGAAGTGGCTCCCCATTGGTTCTGTAAAGCGCTTTGGGTGTCTTGAAAAGTGCTGTATAGAAATGCAACATTCATTTTAAAAAATCATCAATAACACTCATTTAACATAATATACTTGCCTATTTTTTGTGCTTGAACGAGGATGATTTCATCTGGCCTCAGCATCTCTCTGTCGACTGGCGACAGCACAGAGCAAAGAACCATGAAATCAGTTGGGTTTTTGGCCCTAACATAAAAAAGTCTAGATGGGAGGAGAAGGCATTATTATCTTTTCTTGCGGAATGCATGAAACCGATTACTTGCCCGGTTCCACTTCACCAGGCCTGACCCAGTAGCTTCTGGGATCAGTTTTCCCTGAACCTGCAATTGCAAACACACATTTGAATAGTGAGGCAAACAGCACTCATGTGTTGAGCCAGAAATGAATTTCAGCCATTATTTATAAAGCAATTTTCACTGTAAAGCTGCTGTGTGCATTTCTGAGTCCTTAAAAAGTTAATGGTCTTACAGAAAAAGGTCATCGTCCATATACTCCAGTTTTCATTACACTTAAATCACTTTTTCAGTCAGTGTAAGGTAACATAATGAAACAGACCTACTGGATTTCTTGGTGACAGGTTTCGTGTAATGGGATTCAAAATACAAAACTGAACTCTAAAAATTTGAAGGGTCCATCTTCATCAGATATTTCTCCGGAAATGTAAATTTGAGGCCAGAGTACTTTTACAGTGAAAACATTGGTCTTCTCTGGCTTGGCAAAGGACAGCAGTGCTAGTGAAGGTAGAGGCCATGTGAGACGCTTTCGACACACCAGCAGGGTCTGGTTCTGAACGCCTGGACTGCTCGACTTTGCATTACCTTTCCTGGCCGGATCGCCCCCCTCCAGGGGGACCACCCTCAGTTGTCGTGGAGACCACCAGACCAGTGCAGCTCCCCAAAGCACAAGCCTCTTCTCCTGTGCCGTGCTTCGCCATGGACCACACCCTGATTCTCACTAGGAAAAGAAAAAGTTGTGCCAAAAAAATAAAAGCCGCTGCCCCCTGATTCTTGATCCGGCACGACAAAACGAAACTGAAGATTTCTAATCTGTGGGTCCGTACACAGGATCTGAGTAAATGTTCACTGCGATTAGGGGAGATCAGCTCGCTTTGGCGTTTCTTCATTTATGAATGAATCGCTGCTGATTTTACCCTCTGATTTTTTTTTTTTGGAAAAGATGCAGTCTTGTGGTCAGGATGTTGGGACAGATTCTCATCAACACCCCCATCCCACTCTCCGTTTGGTATGTGCTTGTGGAGGGCCCTCCTGGCTGGTATTCTGGTCTATATATACATATGGACATCGCTGTTATGCGACGGGCCTGTCAAAGGGGAACCTACAGCAAGAGGTGTTCCAGGAGAAAAGCAAAAGAGGAAATGACATCACAGCCTGGTGGAGTAGGACAGGGGTAGCAGGTAGATATTCTTTATAAAGGGATACTGTCAGTCAAACGACAAAAGGTACTAAGGATCCCAGCCGTCTTTGGCTCTGCCATGTTCAGCCTGGAGGCTCCAGAGCATCTTTTAAAATGGTAAATATGCATCTTCAGCAGAGTTTGCTACTCTTTCTCTCTCTTATCCATCTTCTAAGCTCCAACCCACTTATAAAGATCTTTTGGGGGGGGGCTTGGACTGGAGGCTTTCCCAGGCACAATACAGGACACACACACACGCACAGTCATACAGTATTTAGGGAAATATAGGATGCCTTTTATCCCAACTGCATGTCTTTGGACTATGAAAGGAAAATGGAGGACCTAGAGGAAACCAGTGAAACGCGGAGAGAGCATGCACAGGTCAGGGTACGAGGCAGCGGGGCTTTCTCACTGGTCCTCCATGCTTATGGCTGCTTTTCCCATGGGTGTCCTTGAAATCATGCAAGATCATCATTGAATGACTGTCACATTCAAGTACTGTGGTCTGACATTAAGATTATCCCACATGGAACGATCCCAGACCACTTTGTAGGATTAGAGAACCAACAGAAAACTAGCTGTAATATCATCCTCGCCGATCCTTCAGACATGATCATGCTGGAGCAGAGGAAGTCAGTAATACATGGCTTTGGGGGAGATTTTCAAGCTGGAGTAACTGTACACAATTTGGTGGGGAGGGGGCGCCTTCCAGAAACTATCTGGAACATTCAGTATCATTGATGTTTTTGATTTAGAATGATCCACAAAAATCAAAGACCCACCAAACGAAAGTGTAGCAAAAATGAACAAATTGATGATTAGCAAGAAATGAGAACAATAGAGAAAACAGCGATAATGTCTGATAACGGCGGTTAGCCTGAAGCAGGCGGATACATTTTGGTGAGCTGATGTTGTTACAACGGCCCTCGTCTGCGAGAGGGGCAGCCTATATTGGAACATCTGGTGTTATTTCCAACATCAGCCCCAAAGGCTTTTATATGTTTCAGTCAGAGCGCCAGACAAACAATCGTAGGTCCATCACAGTGAGCCGACCGCAAATATTGACAGAAGAGCTGACGGTTACGAGTTTGCGTGAGGGTTTGGCTGCTCACGTTTCTGCGCACAGATGGAAACAGGTCAGTGTGTTTGTGTGCTGGGACATGATTCACATTCTGAGCTGGAGGAAGGAAATCACCCAACTGAACTTACTGGGAAATTGAAGTTAGTTTAGGAAACGTCCTATTTTTGTAATGATAATCATTTGGAAAAAAAAAAAATGATTAAACTAACGTCTTTTTTTCCTACAGAGAAGGTCCAAATTTGTTTTGGAATATTATTAAAAATACATGTGACTGGTCTGCAACATCTGCGACTTCAGTGCATCACGTTTGTTTTGGCTTCAGACTGAATACTTAATTAATAAGTTCTGTTTTTTCCAGTAAGCACTTTTCCGGTACACTCCCGAAAATAAGATTCATGTGCTCTCTAAAACAGTTTTTGTGCTTTTATGCCACCAAGTTAAAGAAAACAGAGTAATAGTCAGTGTTTGTGTTGGTTCTGGCTCACAGTATTTGTTGATTTTTCAGGATGGAGATGGATATAGATGGATATAGATATTTTAGAGAGTGACCAAAAAATATATTATCCAGCATTTGCTTAAATGATGCATTTTTCTTCCTGCCCATTGTCTGGACTGCTTAACTTGAGATCCTTTCGTTTTATTTGTTTATATCAGATATTCAAGAAGGTCTCCGTCCGCTACTGACATTTTCAAATTTTTTGTCCCGTCTTTGCGATTGGCTGCTTTCCCTACTTTAGTCCTTTATGTTACCTCCTCCCTCCCCCTCCTCACTCCGCCCTCCGCCCCTCAAGTGCTGTTTCCTTGGTAATTTCAGAGTCTGCGAGTTTGCTTAGGCATCATGTAAGACTATGGAGCGGATTTATCTGAACATCGCAGCGGCTGAACTTTTAAATGCAGGGTAACAGTCAGTGGTATTCCGGCGACAGGCTCATAACAGTATGTTATGGGTTCAAGTCCTAGGAGGAGTTTTCCTTACTATAAGCAAAATCTCCTTATGATCCCAGGATGTACATGTGAGAGCGCTGGTGTACTTAAGTGGACTTTCTCTGGGTTATGTAAGCTCAGAATAGCTATGGAACCATTGCATTCAAAGCAAAGTTACTGCTGGTTTGTTAAATTACTCATCTCTAGCACTGCTCAAAGTTTGTGGTGTGACATTGTAAAAATGTCCTCCCTGTAAACAACTTCATAGGCACAGAGCCTGCTGGTTCGACCCAGGTTGTGGTTCTGAACTAGAACTGGGTGGGATTTCACGAAGTAGGATTTCTTGTTTAGCCGGATAACTTATTGGATTTAAGGTAGTCTGGGCTAAATGTAAGTAAACGAAGATGAAGTCCATTTAGCCCAAACGACCTTAAATCCAAGTTATCCAGCTAAAGTTATCCAGCTAAGAAGCTTTAAAGTTATCCAGCTAAGAAGAAAATCCTGCTTCATGGAACACCACCTCTGGAAGACACTGAACCTGAAATGCTGCCCTTCCATTTACCATGTAGAGCAGTATTATTTTTCTATATTAATATCTAATTTCCCCTTGCAGAGCTGAGCAGAAACCCCGTCCCCAAGTAGCCCACTGGGTGGTTGCTCTTGGGGGAGGTGTGTTCTGCTGTATCAATAGCTGGATTCTGCATCTCTGTCAGGGTTGAATGGTTAGTGTTGGTACTGCCAGTGCCTTGATCGGGCATGCCTCTCACACACTCCGGCCATCCACACCTGGCATGGGAGAAGTTTTCAATAACCTTCTTGTTCCTGAATCGCAGAGCTGATGGTTCAAGGGAGCGGGCAGCGAAGGCATTACTTCCTTAATGTTAATTCCCGGTCAGAAAAGCCAGCTTGTTCCTTGTTGTGAATGCGCCCTTATTGTTTCAGACTTTATTTTGTGCGTGCTGCTCTCTTCAAAATGCGTATAATCTCTGTATGGTTACAATGACGAGGCTGTGAACGGAGGCGCCAGCTGACAACAGTGTTGCGATTTATTTCCCGCAAACCTCTCGTACAGTGAAAGCGTTGGCACAAATTAAAATCAAGTTTGTAAAACGCGCCGGCGCAGTACATCAAAATCGATGCCGGACAATAATAATAATGAAAAAAGAAAACACGAATGAATAAGTTATTGTATAGATTAAACTTGTGGCGTTTGAAAAAATAAAAAGATGTAAATCGCAATAAAATTTAATTCAAAAGAACACTGTAAGAGTGAGAGAGAAGAGAGAGAGAAAAAACGCGTGCAAAAATATAAGAAATAGCCCTGGTGTTGAATATAAGCCTGAGTCGGCTCTGTTCTGCGGACTACACGCTGCATTGCATTGGGTTTTACAGCTGGTTACGATCAGCAGAAGGAGGTGTAGAGGGAAGGCACGTTTGGGGGTGTTGCCTACAGTCTCTCTCTACGTGGGGGAGAGTGGGCTGCGGATCTTTCTTCATCCAGCTTTGAATGTGAATGGAGCAGCGCATGGTAGCGCAGTGAGGAAGCGTGTGCTACTCCGGGCAGATCCGTAGCATGCTGTCCCCATGAGCGAGCCAAGCGACGGGAGGATGAGCGGACGCGTCCTCGGTGGGAAAATGCTGCAGCTGCCGGCGCGGAGAGCTGGGAGGACGGTACACTACATCTCAAGGTAAATCGGCGGGGATACAGCGCAGGTTAAGGCGCCGATCGCCGCAGCTGTATCGGGGAGGGGGGAGCGGCTGTATGTCTACATAATTTGGCTTCCTTATAAGCCCCGATGAAGCTAATCATTTAATACAAGGTAGCACGATGAGTATACGAATATGATGGATTTCGGAGAGTAAAATGATGATGCTGTATCCGCACCTTAGGCTGCTTTATTTAGAGCCATGCATTTAAGCCGGGAGGAGGATGCGGGGCACGGACTCCGTTATTGAAGCTTATTACATCTCAGTTCAGACAGTTTGTGATGAATCAGAAACAGAGTGTGATGAATTAGACGGAGTCTCTTTTAATGGGGGTAACGTGTGAGTGGCTATATGGAAACAGTTTACAACCCTGAAGAGTTACGGAAGAGGGAGCGTCCGTGAGATGAAGGTAAATGACGGTGGGGATGCGGTGGGTCCGAAGAAGCGTGTGGACATGAAAAGCGGGGGGGGTGCTTTGGAAAAGGTAGCGATTCTATTGTGTTGGGAAAAGTACTGTGCAGACAAAGAGATGGACAGGACTATTTTAAAGAGCAACCGGTATAATCAAAGTGAGAGTGGAAAAGTATATTTTAAGTTTATATTTTGTTATGTCATAACACCTGCCCTAACAATGATCAGATTTTAAGAGTAGTGTATTGTTGCAGCAGTAATTTAAAAATCAGCAGCTTTGTCATATTACCCAGATTGTATTTAATCCCGAAAACCCAAACACTCGATGTACCCAAAGATGTCGGCTCTTAACAAACCAGAAAGCGTGCTGTTCATGTTTTGACTGAGAATCTGCAGAACTGTACGAATTGGTATCATTTTAAAGTGAATTTGTAAATAATCAATCTTGGACAGATACTCTTGGATGTGTATTCTTAGTAAGGTAGCCCGAAGTAGTTGTAGACGTCGGAGACATCATACGGTAATATGTTTCTTACTGTTATTGCACATTTTACTCAGATTACCTTGTCCCACTAGAAAGTGGGAGATGTTTCACTCACCACAGTGACCAACATAAGGGGACCACACAGGATTTTTGATGGCTTTCCTCCTCAACCTATTGGCTTGTCTTTTGAAGGGAAAAAAAAGCCTACGAACAGAGTGTTTGTGTAAGGCTGTTAGCTGGAGGATGGGCGATGGGCACCAGCCCTGGGAATGAGCAACAAGTGGAGCGACGGAGTAAGCGGGGCCACAGCGTGTCCGTAATGAGAGGCCGCTTCATATGATCAGTGTGTTTTTCAAATTAAGTTTGAATATATTTGATATCTAGCCAATGGTTATGATGATTGCATTTTATGACCAGGCGTGAAGCAAAATCAGATTGTTTCTAATCCAGTTATAATAAAGTTCATATGTAATAGGATACTTGTTTTAATGACATACGTTATGAGAAAATGGGTCTGAATTCTACATGCCATGCACGCCACTCAGTTCTTGGTAATGCAAAGCCGCTGATGTCCCAAGTTTGATTGACAGCACTATGCTGCGATGACACAAGCTCAGCAATGTATCCGTTCCATAGCAGAACCGCCTTTTTTCAGTCTAACCTGTTTCCTGGTTTGAAAGCGGCCGTTATGGACCTCTATCCGCTGTGGGTTCATGGTTTTGCCTCCTGAGCCAGAGGTCACGCTCGAGGGATTTAGTCCCGCCTTTTTAAAGCAAGTGATGTCGACCCCCAGTCCCGGGCGATGAGTGAAACGAGGCCAAGCGGTGATCCTCTTTCACCGCGAGGTGTCCGCTTTCCCCCTGCTAAGGAGCGCCATGGTGGGGCTCCTGTTGGTTTGTGAGCATGCTAGCTCATTCTGCCAGATAGCAGAAGCTTCAGAAACTGTCCTGCTCACAGGTAAATGGGACACTCTCCACAACGTCCAGCGGCAAGCCTGCCTGATCCACGTGGGTCAGCCTTGTATACATTTTACAAAACGTCAACACTTAATACTTGAAACGTTAAAACGTCATCTACATTGAAGCTAATCCCCAAATTATCGCTTAAAGAAAGCAGTTGAGGTTGAGCAGATAGCAGAATAGCCCATCACCCTTGAAAACACGCATCTCCGCCCCACAGTAATTATTAATAGACATCTGTTAGATATTAACCTTGAGCTCTGTCACTCATTCTTAAAGTTAAAGAATGGAAGTTGAATCTATAGGCTCTCTAGTCTCAAGAAATAATGTAAAGCTGGTACTGACCCCCCCAGTCCCTGTTTTGGTTTAAAGTGGCCCATGATTTCTGACATTTTTACATTTTTGCTAACGTGACTGTTAAACTTCAGGGCTTTTAGAAAGAGGATTGAACAGGAGTTTAGAAAGTCTTATAGTAAATCAATGAAGACGCCTTCCTGCTTGGAGCTGAGGTATGGAGGTAAGGAGGAACCATTGAGGAGACACCAGGAGCAGAGGAACTGGGTTTGAGCCGGGGAGATTGCACCACCTTCAAGGTCACAGAGATGGTGAAGTGAAGCACCAGCTGTTAATTTAGCTAGTGTTCCATATTTCACAGAAGTCTTTAGGAAGCCAGAATTTAATATGAGATACCATCTGAGAATTTCAAAATGGACTCATATGTTTTATTTTTTAAAGTAGAATATATTATATGTGCACTTTCAAAGAGCCTCGATTCTGAAATCCTGTTTCCTAACTGTCCTGTTTTTTTGAAAAGTTGGAGTCTGGGTTTTTTGTTATACATATATGTTTCACATATTCTCCAGTCTTAATTAACCTCTACATGCATAAGGTCTTGACAATCTAATCACCCAAAGATAAGAACTGGTCCCCTGCCTTTGCAAATATTAGTTTTGTACCGACCATTTTAATCATCTTGAACTCAGTCAGAACATGATTAATTTTCTTTTTGTTTCAGCTGTAGAGAGAATCAAGAGAGTTCAAATACAGCATTTCTGTTTTTGCTTGCCAACGTTTTAGTAGATGGAGAAATTATCTGACGGAGGAGTTAATGCATTCCGTGTGTTACATCAAGACCGCAGGACTACCCTGACAGTTTCTGGTTAATTACGGGGTGCCGGCTGTGGTCATCTCCTGTAGAGCAGCCCTTTGTTGCTGACGCTGATTTCCTGCAGCAGTGTGGGGCAAGAATTTGAGGGTACTAACCCACGGGGTTAGCCTTTCCCAACCTGCTCCACCCTAGTAACGAGAAATGAAGTACTGGTCCATTTTCAAGGTCAGGGGAGCCGGTTGTGTCACTCTTCAAGACATGGACTTACAACCTGAAGGCTGCTGGCTCTGGTCCCAGAAGAGGCCCTCTAGTAATTCCACTGAGTGAGGTACATAGTCCGGGCTCATTTCCAGGTCTGTAAATGGATAAAATTTAAGTCACATTGGACACAAACCGGGTCTAACTTAATACAAGATATGTTTAACTGAGGTCTGGGTCTTGGCCGTCATTCTTTTCCCACCTTGTGTCTGTTAAAAGTCATAAATACAATTTTGAAAGTGGCACGGCTGAAAAATAATTATGGCAATCAAATGTAAAAATTTGCACTGGGGGGG
>JAODLC010000133.1:18408939-18430748 GCA_026781145.1 Hippopotamyrus pictus
CGGGGGGCCCAAGCAGAAGGACCTGTGCAAGCCAAGCAGCCGCGCGGCACTGGGCCCCGTCAACCAGACCGACCGCGAGAAGGAGAAGGCCAAGGCCAAGGCTGTGGCGTCCGACTCAGAAGACCGGGTTCAAAAGCCAGACTCCTCCCAGATGGCAGGGGAGGGCGGAGTCAAACAGCTAGGCCTCCGCCACTCCAGCGGGAGCAAGTATTCCGAGCTGTCCTCCCCCACAACTCCCAGGTATGCCCCCCTTCGCTTACATCCTTCACTGTGACCATGTGAGCCATCCTCCGCCGTCCATGATTGACCTTCAGGGTCCTAGAGCCAGATGGCCTTAGACACAGCCAGGCTTTCTAGAATAGCTCCTAATCTCCACACCCTGTGGTGGCCTGAACACCTCGGGCCAAAAATGAAGCCCTTGTCTTACATATTAGTCCCCTAGACAGAGCAGCTGTACAGCAGCTTCGGACATCACAGGAAAAAAAATAACCAAAAATTCCTTCCTCTCAGAAATTCTTTGTAGAGGAATCGGTTTCCGAGAAGGACACCTAAAAACCAGCTGGTTATCAGCACAAAATGTGCATCCAGATAGCCGGTGAAGCACCTTGAACTTCCAGAGGCGGAGATGCGAAGCTTTCGGAGACTCCAGTGACAGTCCATGAGCTGATGTCCATTGAAAGTTAATAAAATACACATTTCCACTGAGGCGGCTAAATTTAACCAACAAGAATATCGACCTGCCTCATGTCTTTAACTGGTCTCTTCAGAAATAAATTGGAGTAGACGTTTAGGGCAGCGAGTGTCCTTTTCATGTGGCTGCTGTAGTCGGTCGGCCTCTCGCAGCTCCACTCCAGAAGCTCCTTGGACAGATTCCCCGTCATGGGTTATTCTGAGGAACCTGTATTTTTCTGTAGCTCTCTTTTAATCTTCCTCCTCACCAGTCCTGCATTTTCCATTTTCTGCATGTAGCATGTAGTCTCCCGTCCTAATTGACCTTGACTTACATAAATGGCTGGAAGTTGGATGAATGGAATTGATGGGCAATGATGCCATTTATCGATATACTGACATATTTTCAGAGTGACTGAAATATCGACAAATATTGAGTTATAACTTGTAACGGAGGCATAGTACTAGGAATGATCAGTTGCTTCTGAAAAAGGGTGTCCATAATTTGACAAATGTTATGAAGAATGCTTTTGCTCCAACCCACACTGCTTTCAACCTGCCGTATTCATTATTAGCCTGTTAAGGACCATATTAGCCTGATTAAGGTAGGGATGGAATGAAGACCTTCTGGCAGAAGGTCCTCTAGGATCAGGACTGACAGTCTCTGGATCAGTAGGACATAATGTGCAGAAAATTCAGAATGTCGCCGTTCTTGACCCTACGTACGGTTCTCCTTCTTCCTTACCTACCTTCGGCCGGCTGCTGGCTCCTTCCGGCCCCCCCCACGCTCATTACGCTCTCGCGTGACCCCCCCCAGGCTGCTCTGCAGTAAGTCCTTGGGGAGGCCGCCCAGCCTGGCCCACCTGGACAAGGTGAACTCCAACAGCCTGGACTCCTGCGTGAGTCTGCACGACCTGCCGCCCAAGGTACCGCCCTTCTCCAAGCTGCAGGACCTCGCCGACTCGGTGCCGCCCCCCCGGCTCACCCCCAGCCCCGCCCCCGTGCTCCACATCGACTCCCCCAGCTGCTTTTCGGGACAGGCCCTCAGCGTGGGCGGCTCGCCCCTGCTCTACCCCAAGCTGTCTGGCTTCCACCGCAGCATGGAGTCCCTGCCCCTCCAAATGAGCGTCCCCTCCAGCCCCGCCCCCACCGGAGACCGCGAGCAGGAAAGGACCTCGGCGGTCTGGAGTGCCGGCAGCAGGGCCTCTCTCACGCTTCCCGAAAGGTGTGTGTCTCCAGTCCATGGGCCTGTTTTCTGATGCATCATAAATTAGCCCCCTATTGGGCTGCCATGGTATTACATGTCTCCCCTCCTCTTAACAGGCCTGTTACCTTCAGGCAATGTAAACAGGCTCTTCCAGTCTGAACTCCCATGATTCATTGCAGCAACAAACCGCAGGGTTAAAACAAATCATGTGGAGCTGTAGTAGTGACATTCTAACTGTCCTCCAAAGGCTTCCGGCCAGATTTAAATCCCTTTGTTCCACGTGTCGTGCTGTGACAGCTCCGGTGAGCGTCCCACGCTTTACAGAACGTGCAGCAGCGTGTGCAGTGCCACTAGCACCACCTATTGGCAGGACTGAAAAACTGCATTTTCCTTTGTGTACGAACACATGAAGGAGAAAGAGGCGTTTACCATTCAGGACCTTTAAACTGGGGAAGAAAGACAATTAAAAAAAATAACCTGCTCTGCATCAGCTTCTTAAGTGTTGATACAGCTGCAAACTCTGGTGTATGGGAAGGTGCATTATGGGGGATGCAGTCCCGTGGATGGGATGCCAGTGATCGGAAAGGTCTTCTTAAAACCAATGATTGATGGATAAATCCCTGTCCTGGGCCTGTTGGTGGAGTTTGCATGATCTACCTCCTGACTTGTGGATTTTTCAGAGACAAAAGTCAACTCAATTTTAGTCTCTAAATAAATCCCCTTGGTATGCGGGCTGAAAAGGACAGCGATCCCACCCAGGGTATTCCCAGCCCTGTGTTTGGGGGGGGACAGGGATCCCACCCAGGGTATTCCCAGCCCTATGTTTGGGGGGGTCAGGGATCCCACCCAGGGTATTCCCAGCCCTGTGTTTGGGGGGAACAGGGATCCCACCCAGGGTATTCCCAGCCCTGTACCTCATGCAGACCCATTAATAGATTAACGCATGAGGATCAGATGTCTGTCAGTCAATGACAGATTCATTCATATACTGAGTCATTGTCAGCGGTGTGGCTGTTGCAGAGCTCGTAACGTTAGCTAATATTAAACAGTCCTTGCTGTCCGGTAGCTTGTATATGTACATTTAAATTCCCCAGCACTTCCTGTCTGTTATTACCTGAAGCCATAAGTCAAATAAAGTGTCTTTCTTCCTGTTATTATCAAGTTTTTCATAAATGTTCTACCTGTTTACGAGAACATTTCCATTATGTATCACACAAGGTGAACTGAAATATGTTCACAGAAATAACTCATAAAATACCTATTTATGCTCCTTAATAGATGGGTCTTTTCCCCTGTGGCTATAATTGACTCGACCAGCGTGGCGTACGGGGTGAGAGAGAAGGTTAATGGTTCCTATAATTTTATTCGGGCAACTAACAGTGTCACCCTTTCCTTTGTAGTGGACAAAGAGACAGGAACACTTTGCCCAAGAAAGGACTAAGGTGAGGCATCTGCCACTGATGTGCATGGACAACTGGCAACTCTAATGTAGCCTTGCAGTTAAAATAATAATGTCTGATTCCCCCCCCCCCCCCACACCGCACAGTCGCTATAGTTCTGGTCAGGCAGAGGAGGACGGAAAGGAGAGGCGCCACTCGCACACCATCGTGAGCCTGACCGACTCGGGGACACCCCCTCAGCTGCCTTCCCCTACCTCCACTCCCCCGGCCACCGCAGCCAAAGCCCCCCTCACCAACGTGGGTGAGTGCCCGCCCCCCCAATAGAGCATGCCTGACATAGCTTTAGTAGCCAGTTCCTGTCCAGGTCTTGGAAAATATGACACCTGAAGCAGTGAAAAGCCCTTTGAAAAGTCTGAATCTTCATGCCAGATGTACTTCCTGCTGTAATGGTCACATGATGTAGTGCAACACCAGCTTCTGAGTCTGATTGGTGTAGCTTTGTCATGTGACCTTTGCAGCCTTTATATTCAAGTACTTTCTGTCACAATAGTTATTTTTATATTACATTACAACTATTCCTTCCTAAGTAAGGACAAATGTAGACATCACTTTTTGGCTTTAAAAAAAACAACACGTGATATGTGTTTTAACTGATCCAGTATTTAATGTGACTGAACCAGGCCCAGGGTTTCTGATTTATGGTTAGTGACGCTGATTCCCCATGTGTCTACAACGTCATGACCCTGTTCCCTCCCGCCCCTCCACAGTGGCCCCCACCCCCAGTGCCGGCACGCCCCGCATGACTCGCTCCAACAGCATCCCCACCCAAGACGCCGCCTTCGATCTGTACGCAGCACAGCCCCTGGGGAGCCCTGTCTCACTGGCAGACCGGCCCAAAAGCATGATCCGCTCAGGCTCCTTCCGCGAGCCCGGGGACGACGGTAAACAAGTGGCCTTCGCTCCTGGGAGACCCCTGTCCTCTCCAGATTCACAAACTCTCCAATTTACGAGCTAAACCAGGCATGGGGAACCTGTTCCATGAAGGGCCGGTATGCGTGTGGGTCTTTGGGAAGGCCTCTCAATCAGCCAATCACAGTGGGTCCCCCGGACTGAAGTTGAGAACCGCTGCTTTCTTATTGGCTGATTGAAAGGCCATCCCAAAAACCCTCACCGGCCCTCCATGGATCAGGCTCCCCACCCCTGGGCTAAACCATATGTTACTGTGTCCTTTGTTTTTGTCATTTAAGTGCAGTACTGCTCTACAAGCTTATAAACATCTCAGCTGTGACTGATCGTTTTATGTCGTATGTGTATTTTTGACATCAGCTGGGCTTTGTGATATATACATACATCATATGCAAATATACCGGCAGAATCGTTTGTTTAGTTAATATGTCTTAAATCAGAGTAAACAAAGCCAGAGAAAACAAAAGCATTTATACCTGACAGGATAGAAGATGAATGGGATGATTCATGTGTGAAAACGAAAACAGAAAATCAATCTTGTTTTATCTTTATGTTTAAACTGAAACATGTCTGATGAGTTTTTCTTTTATGCATTTGGTTGCGGAAGATATATTGTGTCATTTTCATTTCATGCTTTCTATCCTTTTTAATTAGCGCACAGATCTTGTCTAACTCCGTACGCCTCCGCCAAATCGTGTTCAGCAGTCTGGAGACTTGTTATAAAACGCTAAGCCTTTTATTTCTCCCTCTGTCTCGCTTTGCAGTTCACGGCTCCGTGCTCTCCCTGGCTTCCAGCGCTTCTTCAAACTACTCCTCGGTGAGCTGAGCTCCCTGTCGCCCCCCGGAGGCCGGCGTGCCGGCAGCGCTGCTGTATCGTTGTGGCGGCTGTATTTTCCGACTGGTGTAAAATGTCCAGAGCAGGGTTATTCAAATCACGGTCCTCGAGGTCCGAGCCCTGCTGGTTTTCCAGCCTTCCTTTACCTGTGAGCTGGGTGTGGCGCCTCTGCAGCCAATCAGAATCAGTGATCATTAAACTAACTACCCAGGAAAACTGAAAACAAGACCTGGATTTGGAATCGAGGTCCAGATTTGAAGAGGCCTGGTCTAGAGTCTCGGGAAACCAAGCGAAACCTAAACTTTCATCCGTGTAAAATTAGCGATTTGCTGAATCTGTGTGCTTATGAATCTACACTAGATAAATGGTGCTTAATTTATGATTTATGGAGGCACAGGTGCAGCCACACCCTTCTGCACTTAACCACACTTCATGTTCAGCCACGTTTAGCTCAGTAAACCTCCTGGAAGATATAAACTTCCTATGACTGACTGGGTATTCCGTTATACTGTGTTAAATAAATGCGTGCAATTTCTCAAGACTGCATGTGCGAATTGGTAGAAAAAAGCTCTCCTTTTCTTTAAGAAGTTATTTTTGCACAGGTAGCTGTGGTCTCCGTCTCTAACTGTACCCCGTGACTTTCTACCTTTGCGCACCTTGATCTCAGTGCTGCCCCCCCCCCCAATCTACCTCCTGACCCCCTTATCTTCTGTCTGCTGCTCTCTCACTCTCTCACTCTCTCGTTTATCTGTCCTTCATGCTCTCCTAGGCTGAAGAAAGGATGCAGGGCGAGGTAAGCCCTCTTCCTGTCCCTCTTCCCTTTTTGTTCCTCCTCCTCACTCTCCCCCATGCTGTCACCAAAGACCCCACGTGTCCTACACAGACTGTCAGAACTTGGTAATGTAGCTGCACCAGTTTTACATTAGTTACATTAAAGTTTAAATAAGTTCTTCTCGACCGTTTTTGCTCCTTCCGAGCTCCCTGCCCAACAATCCATGTTGTATCTGGGTGGGAGCAAAAACGTGGACCAACCTGGGGTCCCTGAGGACCGGTTTGTGAAACACTAGTTCACGTTAGTTTTGCCTGTGGGTGATGTAGGCAATGATCGTGTGGAACTTGTAATTCCTTTCATTTAGAAACAGCATAAAGTTGTTGTTTTTCTAAAAACATAAGCGTTTATTTTCACAGCTGTTGCGAAAAGCACAGCTCACTTGGCATTGATTTTACGTGCTGATGTGAAACACACGTACTCTTGAAGTGCCATTCTCAGCTCCGTGACATAATGTTGACGTGTCGCATGAAGGTAGCTGTACATCATTAGCCAGCAGACATGGGTATGACTCCTCTGGGCCAGCGTAGATCTTTTCCATATGGCAGATCCTGTGCTGGGTGTGATTCATACCAAACATCTTTCTGAGTTACTACAGTGTTGTTAAATAGACCATCGCTATCGCACTTTCCAGCGTGTGCAGAGAAGGGGGAGTCCCAGTCAGTAAAACTCCTCTGTTCCCTTTTCTCTTGCAGCAAATCCGAAAGCTCCGGAGAGAACTGGAGTCATCGCAGGAGAAGGTGGCCTGCCTCACCACCCAGCTCTCCGCGAACGTAGGTGTCCCAGTGAAAGCCCAGTCCATTTCAGGGCCGTGACCCCAAACACACAGCCCCCACCTGACCCCCACGTGAGCCCGTCCTACACAGCTTACAAATAGCTCTCAAATTTAAAATGTTATTCTCTCAGATGCCAGACACTAAATATGTTTGGACATACTCCAGTATTCTGCTGGATATCCGTAAGTGGAAAGAGTTATATTATGTTTAGCATTTTCTTTTGTTGTTTGGCCGTTTCTGCGTTAAACTGGAGCATTAGTGGAAGTCATTTTTATAACTTTTTGCACTAACTACATTAGGTGGTTCTAATTAAAAAGCGGTAAAAATGTGATAAATAAGTGTTTTTTTTCTGTGTCTCGCCTGTCTGCCCATTTTTGATTGATGCAGGGAGTTGTCGTCAATGACATCAGTCACAAATGTAAGACTTCAGTTCGCGTGCTAATGACTCACTGTAGCTGTGGAGCCCGAGTAGAAACTGCAGTTACACTGCCATCTGCCGGCAGCAAACAGTACTGCACAGCACTTTTGCGTACAGTTACACTATGTAGACAAAAGCATTGGGATACACCTCGCAGTCACTGACTGCAGGGGTCTCATTCAGACCCATTGCTACAGATGTATGAAATCGAGTACCTACTGTAAGCATGCAGTCAGGTTTACAAACATTTGGGAAAGAATGGGTCGTTCTGAAGAACTCAGTGAATTTAAGTGGTACTGTCATAGGATGCCACCTTCGCAAAGCGTCCAACATCAGTGCCTGACCTCGCAAATGCTCTTCTGCATGAATGGGCAAATCTTTCCCCAGACTCACTCCAAAATCTTGTAGAAATCCTTCCCAAAAGAGAGGCAACTGTTATAGGTGCAAAGGGGGAATCAACTCCATATTGATGCCTATGGATTTAGAATGTGATGTCATAAAAGTTCCTGTGTGTGTAATGGCCAGGTGTCCCAGTACTTTTGTCCATATAGTGTATGTGCGTCTGGATCCATGTGTTTCATTTCACTGACCTGGGACTTTTTTTCATGGAGCAACAGAATTTCAGCAGGATTCCCATTGCGTGATACTAGCATGAATGAAGCACAGCAACTTTACACAGAATAGTGATTTTAGGCGGTTTTTTTTTTGTTTGTTTCTTGTTTTTTTTTAAAGAAATTTATTTATACCCCAAATTTGTGTTCTCAAAAGAAAAAAAAAATCAAATGTGTTAAAGAACTGTGGGATTTCTTACAAGTTCAGAAACCACTGTTTGTGTTTTACTGAAGGTATCGACCCAAAGCCGGATTTAACAGGACCGGCTTTGAGTCTGGCGAATGCACACTGAGGTGCCCTGGGGGGTGGGATGGTGAAACTCGAGATTCGACGACTGCCACAGGTGGGACATTGATTTGGGGGCTCTGTGGCATGTCAGGGACAAACAGGCTGCGTGTTTACAGATTCCTTAAGGGTTGAGTTAGTTTTGTGTTCCCCTGCCATGGAGTCAGTTTGCAAAACAATGTGGGGGAGTGAGCTTTTTAACGCATGTCTGTGGAAATTAATATCAACACTCTTTGCTCTTAAAGTTCGGAGCAGTCACTCAACACATTGCAGTCTTTTAAATATAAACTTAAAACTAGTTATAAATTATTGTGATGTCTCAAAATCTTGAAAGCTGTGGCAACTAAACTCAAGCAGAATCTCAGTACTGAATGTTCTGCTCAAAAGATGCCTTTATGTCTACAAACTGACTGTGTTTATGATGCAAAGGTAATACTGCAGTTATTATTTGCATGAGCTAAACATTGTAATTTGCTTCAAAATATTATAAATGCATTGCTTAATTAATTATTAGTTTACAGCTCTCTTAGCGCAATTATAATGATCATAAAATTAATCTATTTTTTCGTAAAT
The DNA here is from genome assembly GCA_026781145.1 of Hippopotamyrus pictus. NCBI lineage: Eukaryota > Metazoa > Chordata > Actinopteri > Osteoglossiformes > Mormyridae > Hippopotamyrus > Hippopotamyrus pictus. Next base: position 18,417,510 of record JAODLC010000133.1, read on the forward strand.
CCTTATGCAACACCGGGTCACAGTGTTAGCACTGTCTTGAAGGGAGGGAAGACCTGGATGGGGTTCCAGTCCATCACACTCAGGAACCATGCAAGAACACCAGGGAACCCAAATCGGAGTGGGACCATCAGTGCTTGTTCTTTGCCTTTGATCCAGGCTTAAATAGTGGGCTCTGAAGAGTCTGAGCCAGATCTCATCATTTACATGTTTCTTTACCCCCTTTGATATTGGCTGTAATGTCCTCCAGGCTAAATGCCTTGGTGAAGAAGGTAATTTGACTACAGCGCAGTTTTTTCAGGCTTCACCACCAGATGGCGCCAGTCCTGTTTTCATTTCAGTATGAAGTACGTGTCGACTCTTAGTGACCAAATAAATGCTATTCCAGCAGGATCTCCTTTTTCTGCTTTGGTATTCAGACTTCTCATTGGCATGATGTGATTGTTGTGATGGTTTAGTCTACCCATCTTGTTGATGGTCAAAGCTCTAATTGCATCCATCCATTTCTCTAACTGCTTGTAATATTCAGGGTGCATATGGGCACAAGGCAGGGAATAACCCAGGATGGGGAACCACCGTAGGGCACGCTCACACATGCACGCCTATGGGGGATTTTGGTAACTCCAGTTACCTCAGCATGTTTTTGAGGGACACCAGAGTACCTGAAGGAAACCTCACGGGCACAAGGAGAACATGCAAACTCCATACACATGGAGCCACGGTGGAGATTGGAACCCTGGTCCCCAAGATATGAGGGGATGGTACTAATCACTGCTCCACCTCCACCCCCGCCCCTGGCTGTCTTTACTGCTTTTAACAATTAATCGGAGTGACCACAAACTCCATAACAGTTGAAAGCGAAGTTTAGAATGCAGGTGCAGGGTCTGGTCACTTATCCGTTGCCCTAGGAGCTAAGGGCCTTTGCTCAATGGAGACGTAACTATTCTGCCGTGGACAGGGATGAATCAGCAACCTTCTGACCACAGAGACCTAACCCTCTGCCCTCAAAGCTTATTACTCATGCCGGAGTAAAGTTGATTGGTTCTACTGGGGCTCGAACCCAGGACCTTCTGCGTGTAAAGCAGACATGATACCCATTACACTATAGAACCTGTCCAGTGATGACCTGGAAACTCCCCGCAATTCACTGTTTATTAGCAGACATCAGGGCACAAGAAAACTGACTAACAGAAATGCTCGTTTTTTTGTATCTGGTGCATGGCCAGTTGGAAGCCGCGTCTTTTCCCCTGTATTCCGTGCTGGGAAAGACATTCCCTCGCCTACTGCAGTTTATCATCTCTCTATACAATGACAACAGGCAGCATTTAAATCTGTAGCATGTCTCCTGCAAGCTGAGTGAGTACCGTTACTCACTGAGTTACTGGGGTAATTTGATGGCGAAGAAGCAATCTTTTGAAGAATTGACCTTATCTTTAGTAAATACATTTTTCTTACATCCTACAAGTGCATCTTCAGCTGATTGGTCTCAGCTCTGATACTGAAGCCCTGCTTTCGAGAGTATGTCTGTGTTATTTAACTGCTCCATCCTTCTCCTTCCTTCATTGTTCTTCCCGACACCCGCCCGGCCTCCCCCGTAGCAGCGCGACTGACCTTTGCCCTCGCTTTTCCGTCTCTCTCCAGGCGAACCTGGTAGCTGCCTTCGAGCAGAGCCTTGCCCTCATGACGTCACGCCTGCAGAGCCTCTCCTTCAGTGCAGAGCAGAAGGTTGGTGACAGAGATGGGACCCCTGATCGTACTCGGATGCATCACTCGTCATCCTTGTACCGTCTCGGGAAACCCACAGCACAAAACTCCACCCTGCCAGTCCAGTTGCCGATTAATAGCATGTCTGTGGAGGAATTTCACACAGGAAACCTCCAGACATGGCAGGAACCAAACCCACAGCCTCAAAGGTGACTTAACAATGGGCTGTACAATTAACCAGAAGGTGAATCCGTGTAAAACATTAACAAGAACATTTGTAGCCATTCTAAGCTTCTCCAAAGGCTATAACCATATTGGTATAATAAGCGTTTCAATAGCTGGTGACAGGCCATAGGTCTGGAGTCAAGTTAGCTTCAGTCTGTATGACTAATCAGTCTCCAGTGTGCTCTGCAGTTTCCAGAACGTGCAGGTAGCCAGATTTTTGGAGAGTAAATGATCGTTATTCTTCTTGGTGCTTTGAGGTTCCATATGTCAGTGGAAAGCTTAGGAACTGGAGTCTTTCTGTCAAAGGATCATAATCTGCTAGTCATATTGGCTCACCAATGTCCCTGAACTTTGGTAGATGTCTCAGAAGTTAACTTCTGTATCTTGGGAGACAGATTGTAGAACAGGAGTCTGTATAGTGTAGTCCAGAGAACATTAACTATTAATCTTAATCAGTGTTCGGCTGCCTAAACACTGGGGCTTTCAGCAGTAGCTTGTCATGCTGGATGCTACAGAGTTAGAAGATCTGCTTTTCCCCCATCCATGTGTATTTGTTCACATTGAAGTTTGTCAGCGAGAAGAAGACATACACCCCCCAGGCGTGTAACTGTTTTATGTCATCTTCCTTTGCCAAAGACCAGTTCCAGTACTCAAGAACAGAACTGCGACAGACAATAAAAATTCCTGAATGGCATTGTTGCCCAGGCCCAAATATCAAGCCCAGATATCAGTTGCATCCTCGCCAAATGAGACCAATCCCATGATTCATTGCACCCCAAGTTTGTTCTTGGGAAGCACGTTAGTAAGACCGGTTTTGACAAGACCACAAGTCTGATCTTTGCATTCTTGGTATTGAGAAACACTTTCGGTCTGGGGAAGATGTAGGAAGAAGTTATTTATTAGTTTTAGGACTGAAGTTTTTAGCTCTCCCCCCCCCCCCCTTGTGACGAATCAAACAGACCCAGAAAGTGTAGAAACATCCTTCAGACCATTTCACAGTACCGTTTGCCATTTTTTTTCCAGTTCTCTCCAATTCAGGATACCGGCCAGTTTATGATGTCATAATGTGATCTGTTGAGGCATGCCTTTATTGCTGAAGCCGGGAACTCTGAGGAACAGCTTCAGGCTTTTGAAGATCAGGTTGCCTCGCATGTCGAATCGGGAGTGATGAGGTGTCTCCATTGACATGCACATTTCAGGACTCTGAGCTGATGGACCTGCGGGAGACAATCGAGATGTTGAAGGCTAAGAATACAGAAGCCCAGGCCATTATCCAGGGGGCTTTGAACAACCCCGATAACGCCCCCAAAGGTAGGAAGGCCCCCCCCACCCTGCCGTTTGACCGGGCAAACCAAAAGCTACGGGCAAAAACACAGTGTCTGTCACCAATTTGAAGTTAAGGATGAAATCAATGGAGTCTCAATAAAATTGGGAGCTTTTAATTGCCGACAAGCCACCTTCCGTGAGGAGTGAGGCGAGAGGAGTGAGGAGTGAGGCGTGAGGAGTGAGGCCTTCAACATCGAGCTGTAGTGCAAGCAATCCAGTAATAATATGCTAGCGTTGATGAAATGAAGTCCCGTGTTTCCAAATTGTCTTCTAATATATGGATAGTTTCTTCATTTTAAGAGCAAATGTCTTCTCTTATTTCTTTTTTATTGGATTATACCCTGTAATATTTTACACTTTAAATGTTACACTAAAAATGTAAGTTTCCACGAAAAACAGATGCTCCCTGACTTGCGGTGGGGTTCGGTTCCTATGAACTCATAAGTTGAAAATATTGTGAGTCAAATGTGAATATGATATGATAACCACAGGAAATAAAAACTGAGTACAGTTCATTTTAACCACTGTATGAGATGTGTATGTTGGCGATAGCTACAGGTACAGTAAGTGTGGCTGGGCGGATACTGCTATCGCCCAGTATCAGTAGAAAGTACCGTATGATATGTCGCTAGTCCCAGAACAGAGCAAAATTCAAAGTTTGATGACTACTGAATGTGCATCGCGATTCGCATCATCGTAAAGTTGAAATATCGTAAGTCGAACCATCGTAAAGGTAGGAGCATGTTTTCAGTTGTTTCAAACCGTAATACAGGTTAATTGGGATATTAAATGGTAATAATCAGTACCTGCCTCAGGCATTGCAGTCATTACTCTTTTAACAGGTTCATTTATTGATTGGAGGAGTATATGAATTATTTTTATGATACCAATATGGTGCACTATCCAACCAATTCTCCTTGAAGGCACTAGGATGTTTATGGACGAAGCGCCAAGGTCCACCGGCTTGTGCAGGCATCCGCAATGCATCCATATCTTCGGCCCTGTATCTATGCAGAGCTGCGGATCAAGCGGCAGAACTCCTCAGAGAGCATCTCCAGCCTCAACAGTATAACGAGCCACTCCAGCGTGGGCAGCTGCAAGGACACTGATGCAAAGAAGAAGAAAAAAAAGAGCTGGGTGAGAGATGCAGTTGTGATAATGCCTGATGCAGTTGTGATGAGCCCCGATGCAGTTGTGATGAGCCCCGATGCAGTTGTGATGAGGTCCGATGCTGTTGTGATGAGGCCTGATGCCGTTGTGATGAGGCCCGATGCAGTTGTGATGAGCCCCGATGCAATTGTGATGAGCCCCGATGCAGTTGTGATGAGCCCCGATGCAGTTGTGATGAGGCCCGATGCAGTTGTGATGAGGCCCGATGCAGTTGTGATGAGCCCCGATGCAGTTGTGATGATGCCTGATGCTGTTGTGATGAGGCCCGATGCAGTTGTGATGAGCCCCGATGCAGTTGTGATGAGCCCCGATGCAGTTGTGATGATGCCTGATGCTGTTGTGATGAGGCCCAATGCAGTTCTGATGAGCCCCGATGCCATTGTGATGAGCCCCGATGCAGCTGTGATGAGCTCCGATGTAGTTGTGATGAGCCCCTATGCAGTTGTGATGAGGCCCAATGCCGTTGTGATGACGTTGTAAAACCATTTGACCTTAACAAAATATCTAAATTCTAGCTGCAATCCAAGTGTAACCACTTCCTGCCATATAAATTCTCAATAACTGTTAAATATCAATATTATACAGGTATGATATCGACTTCCATCAGACAGGGAGGTTCAGAAGCAGGCTTTTCACAACACAGGAAATGATTAGAGTAAGGCTGTTACAGAAGCATTGACGCTGCTTTTTTCCAGCTGTATTCATAAGTACTGTACTAGGTTCCGGAATTTCCCCGTTTATTATTTAAAATAATGGAATTATTGATGATAATAATAAATATATTTGATTGGATTAAAAGTACGAAAAATAATGAAATAGAAATCTATAATAATGAAATAATCCAGGATCGGTATACTCTACGTCATGTGCAACTGATAGATATTTAGTTTCCGTTCTGATATGCTGCCATTCAGTTTATCTGAACCTCTGTACTAATGTCCTCCACAGTCCAAAAACATGCTAAGGTGAATTGAACTTAGGTGTGTATTTGTGAGTGAATGGTGTGTGAGTGTGCCCTGCGATGGAATAGCACCCCATCCTGGGTTTTTGATGGATGGATGGATGGATGGATGGATAAATATACTAATGTCTTAATCTAAGACTAAACCTAAACAAACATTAACATTTTCAGCTTTTATTAAGGGGACTGTTTTCATCCAAACTGGCAGGCACATGATTCTGGAATATCTGGTCAGTGGCATAAAGGCATCGGAATGATCCTCAGTAGACCCTACAGAGGGCCCTGACACACATCAGCGGCACCTCCTGGAATTGCCTGTGTATTTGTTGCATCCTTAAATTGGGGGTGTGGCTTTCCCTTCCTCTCTCCCACACACCTACAAGAGTGACCTGACTGTACTCGGTACTCAGTCACATTACAATATGACCACACTGCTGAGAATTTGCTGTATGCTCTCGTATAGAAAATTTAAGTGCGGTAGTGTCATGCAATGCGTGAATTTAGTGGAATCTGTTTGGAGGGAGGGAGGGGTTCTTTGATGCACTGCAATGATTTTTTGAGCAGCATTATCTATGCCTGAAATTCTTCATTCTGCTGGATATCCTGGCTTTGTTCTAATTGGGCATTTTAATTAACTGCTCTTTTTTACTGTGATAGCACTTTTAATTTATTTAATCACTTTATGGAATTCAGTCACAATATTAAAATTGAATGCATCGGTTCAGTTTAATCTGCAGACTTGTTACAACTGTCAAATCATGTTACTGAAATGTTTTTATTTAATTTCCTGATTAATTTAGTCAATGCTTTGTTGTTCTGTGCTTTCAAATATATAATCAACGGTTATTTAAACAGATATTGCAGTTTTAATTTATTCTGGTTTGTTAAACATTTAGAAAATATTGACCGAAGATTATTTTATTAACCCTCTGGGTTCCAGGGGTAGGAAACACACTTTTTTGTTTTGCCATTACACTCATCTTTATTTTAATGTATATTGTAAATATGTTAGATTTTTGTTAAGTTTGTAATTTGATATCAAAAAGAAAAAGGGGAAAAATTATCAAGTGTTTTAATGATCAAATTTGGTCTATCATAATTAAAAACGTATAACTCTCCTTATGAGCCCTTAATTAAAATGTGCACAGCTTATCAAAACCGTGCAATTCAATAAAAGGTTATTTAAACAAGAGAGCAGCTGGCGCAAAAGAAGAGAATCAGTGTACGGTGTCAGCAAACTGGATGCCCATGTCTTGTGACATACTGTACATGTAACCTCTGATCCTTCAGCTGAGGAGCTCCTTCAACAAAGCGTTCAACATCAAGAAAGGCCCCAAATCTGCAACGTCATACTCGGACATCGAGGAGATCGCCACTCCCGACTCCTCCGCCCCGTCCTCCCCCAAGTTGTCCCACGACGGCGTGGAAAATACTCCCATGTCCCTCAAGTCATCCACCTCAGCTTCATCCTCGGTGTAAGTTACCCAGAATTCCCCTGACTGACTGATCGGCCGTCGATCCAGGAGCAGGGCGTGGAGAGGCCCCCCTATGCATTTCTCAGCGGATCTCCTCAAACTTCTCTGCAGAATCTTCGAGGGCAACGAGGAGGTGGAGAACGACGAGAAGGTGGTGTCAGACCTGCGCTCAGAGCTGTGGGAGAAGGAGAGGAAGCTGACCGACATTCGCCTGGAGGCCCTGAACTCCGCACACCAGCTGGAGCAGCTTCAGGAGGCCATGACCAATATGCAGGTCTGTGGTATTAAGAGCGGCTCAATACGGGACCAGTAGCTCTACCCCACAATGCAATGCTCCAGTCATAATCAGAAATTAGTTTGGTTATTTTTGTCATTTATCAGAGACCTTTAATTGAAACTCCGGAATGATATGTTAGGCTTTCTTCTCTTCGCCTTTTGCCTGCAGATGACTGTGGAGAATCTGAAGGCTGAGAACGACCAGCTAAAAACAGCTACACCAAGTTCTGGCCCTTCCAGCTCAACTTCCCAGCCCTCCGGACTGATGTCACTGGTGACATCATCGCAAAGGCAGCCCATGACGACGTCTGTCATGAAATCTTTCAGCCTGAGCCAGAGTGGGGAGCCAGGTAAGGAGTTAATGTCCCATCAAACTGTGTACAGACATACACAACTTTAAATAAATGTGTCTTTCCTGTCAGGGATTTTACATAATAATTAATGGAAGCTTTAAACAATACTTATTTTCAATTTCTATTCTTACATGCTGTAGCAAATTGCCATGGACCTTGTGGTTGCTAAGTAAATAATTCACCACTGACCTGCACCTTGTCCTCCTTCCCTGTTTCTGTGCACCATCAGACATCGCCAAGACGGATGGGACTGGCCGGCCCCCCAACCGGGAGGAGACACGCCTTCGAGTGGTCGTCCACATGGCTGACCAACGGGCGCTCAAAGATGTCAGTGGCTCAGTCCTCACTCTTTATCGGGACGTTTGCGAACTTAAGAATTGGCGCTTTGCATTGTTTTACTAGACAGGAAGGACGGTGATGCTAAATAAGGCCGCATCAGCATCTAAAGAAAGGAACTGCTGCTTGTGTGAATGTGGCCTTTTCCCTTAATCGTGTGTCTCCGTCAGTAACTGCAACAGCTGTCGTTCATAGTCACCTGCGCACCTACACAGATCTTAATCTGTGCGATTTTATCACGTAAATGCTGTAAATTACTTTAGGTTTTCATTGTTTGGCTGTAAAACAATATTTATGACCAGAATAACAACATCGTCAACAATTACACAATGAATAAAAATGAGTTTGCCACCAAGATTCAAATCATTGTGCTCAGCTTTATCAGATGAAGTCCATTAAGTATTAATTTGCATAATTTATGTTGAATTACAGCTGAAATTAAAGGATAAAAAACTCCCATTTCTTTCTCCTGAGACGTACAGTTTGGTATCAGTTTAAAGTCCTGTTACCCCAGTGCCGTCTGTAGGATTGTTGTGTCGTGTGCAAAGATACATCGCAGCAGCAGCCTCAGAGGTAATCAGAGGCCGTGTTGCCTCTTTTCCCGCAGGAGGTGAAGCAGCAGGATTTCTTCATAGGGTTTGTGAAGGCCAGCAGCAGGATGGACTGGGTGCTGCTGGATACAGCCGTCAGCCAGGCCTTCAGGGTGAGTCTCGGTGCAGAAGGACGCCCGGTCCCCGCCAGACCCGGCCCAGCGGTGACAGCAGCGGACTCACGCTCTCCTCTTCCTTTTCTAGGACTACGTTAGCAAGGTGGATCCCACAACAAGCCTGGGCTTGTCCACAGACTCCATCTACAGTTACCAGGTGAACCACAGCAAGAGGGTGCTTGGCACAGAAGCCCCCGAGGTCTCGCCCTTCCGCACCCTCAGCAAAGGCGCCGGCTCCATCACCGTGGCCCTCAAAGGTGAATACAGTCAAGGCTTCCCGGTCATTGCAGTGTAATCATATCACCGTTTGGCCCTTAAGCAAAGCCCCGAACCTCACGCACTCCAGCATGCCGGCGGACTCTGCTGTCTGACCTTAAGCTTTCCTCGCTTATACTTAAGTAAATGGAACTGCTTCTCATGGTAACCTGGTACCCATATTTTGTGCGGGTCTCCTGTCAGGGCCTGCTCTGAATTATCTGCTGGGCCTGGAGGGATGTGCGAAGGTGATGTGAGGGATGTGTGAAGGAGTGATGACCTCATTTGCTCATTAAGGGTTATGCTCAACATCCATTCGGCTGTAGCTGGGCTCAAACCAGCAACCTTCTGATTGTGGGCACAGAGGCTTAGCCTACCGAGCCACATGAAATACCCCGTAAACTGCGATGTTATTAAGATAATAATGTTTAAGGAACATCCCCGTCTGCAGTCTCCCTTTGTCAGTATGTTTCGCTGAGGCATGGAGCTCAGAGGTATCTGAGAGGCTTTCGGTTTGTCCCCTTTAAGTCAGGCTAACGTGCAGCGTCAGGTTTCCCTGCTTCAGACTGGACTCAGATCCGCCTCCCCCCACCCCCACGCCCTCCCCTTGGCCTGCCCTAGACCGCTTTCCTGCTTGGCGCAGGGAGTGCAGTGCATCCAGCCTGGCCTCAGCAAAAGATCCTTTTCTGCACCTGTAACCCAAGCCATGCTCCAAACGGGGGTTCTCTGCCTGCGCTGTACTGAAAGAAACGTATTCCTGACATTAACTTTGGAGTTTAATTATCAAGAACATGGTCCTCAGAGGAACACAGGTGCTGGAAAATGCACCGGTTAATTAGGAAGGTACTTTAATATGGCATAGAATTAAACATGTAATTATATTCATAGCTAAGGTAGTAGCTTTCTAAGCTCGTCTCCCGTGCTTATTTAGCGTAAAGATCCCAGTTCCTGTTGGGCGGTGGGAGAACCTCACAAAGGTGGCCAAGAGCTACAGGAACCCTGGACCAGGTTCCGAAAGTTCGGTGTGAAAGCGCCTTACAGCTACAGCTACACCGTACAGCTACAGCTTACAGCTAAAGCTGGCCAGAGTCAGAGAACTCAGACAGGTGCAGGCATTCGAAGCCGGTCCTGCCACACTGGCGTGGGCCACAGGGGGGAGCTGGGAATGTGGGATGCGATCTGAGGGACTGAGGAGCACACAGGGCCGTCTGAGAAACTCTATATTACCTCGGGCATGAATGTCAGTTAGCCAAAGGCAGACATCAAGCACCCAGCCCCTGGGGGGATGAAATGTCACACTATCCTCACCCCCCCCCCACCCCCAATCAAGCATTGGTGTTATTATTAGACCAGGCAAATTTATTCGTAGGAAAAATCCAGTGTGATATACCAACAAATACCAACAAGATCATATGGATCATATGATATGCATTTAGTACATGGTGCCAAGCTTTGAAGGCCAGGTACAGATGATGGTGGCCTGGTGCCTAGAGCCTCCAGGGTTGGCGTTGACCTGCTTCTGCCCCGTGAAGGTTTGTGGAGTTAGTTGTGGGACAGCATTGCTCCGGTTTCCTCCCACAGTCCAAATACTGGTATGTTTGAATTGCCCATTAACCCGTGGGATTGTGTTCATATGTGCCCTGCTGCCCCATCCAGAGCATCCCCTGCTCGTGCCCTGTGGCTGTGATGTGCAACCCGGTACCATTCAGAAGTGGTTAGAAGATGGATAGATAAGCAAATAATATTGCTGTTAGCTCCCTCTCATTATAATGAAGAAAATATAATCATTTTAATGCAGACTATTGGACATGCCACCAATAAAAGCATCTGGTCATTGTCACCACAGGAGCTGACCATAAGTTTGAAATTCAAGCAAGTGGATCTTATACTTGTGTTGGTCTTCTTGGGCTGCAAATAATTTTCTGTTCCCTCAGTGCCTGGATGGACGTTAGACCCTGTCCCTGTTGCTCTCCTCTTGGGCTCTAGGTCTGAAAGAGAAGTGTGTAGACAACCTGGTGTTTGAGACGCTCATCCCCAAGCCCATGATGCAGCACTACATCAGTCTCCTGCTCAAGCACCGGCGCCTCATCATGTCAGGCCCGAGTGGAACCGGAAAGACCTACCTCAGCTCCCGACTGGCCGAGTACCTGGTGGAGCGCAGCGGCCGTGAGGTCACGGAGGGCATCGTGGTCACCTACAACATGCACCGGCAGTCTTGCAAGGTCAGCAGCAGCCTGGAAACGTTTCCTTTCTTCGCTTTTATTTCTTTTTGAATGTTGTTTCCGGGTTTACGTTCTGAATGTAACTCCTAGACGACTGAGCTTCGCCCGCTTTAATTTTAAACTCTTTTTGTTGATAGTCCTCTAGGGAATGTTTCACTTTTGTGCATTTTTCTAGGATCTTCAGCTATACTTGTCCAACCTGGCCAATCAAATAGATCGGGAGACCACCACAGGAGACGTCCCATTGGTTATCCTGCTGGATGATATTAGCGATGCTGTGTCCATCAGTGAGCTGGTCAATGGTGCCCTTACCTGCAAATACCACAAATGGTGGGTTTGAATCATCTGAATATGATGCGGAATGATGTTAAAGCATGAAAAGAAAATCGGTGCTCATAAAGCTTTCTGGCTTTGCCAGTTATCTCTGTCTTCTGGTTATTCAGTGAACAAGCCCTCTGTCTTGTTTTCTGTTTAGTCCATATATCATTGGAACTACCAACCAACCCGTAAAGATGTCTCCCAATCATGGGCTGCACCTCAGCTTCAGGTGAGAATCACTTATGTCATTCCTATGCAAAATCTTTCCTATTCTCATTAACTAAAGTTCCACATTTTAATGACTGACATCTGTTACCTTGCAGACCCGCTGTAAATGCACCTTTCTGGGTGGTGTAAAGTTTTTACGTTACTGAGCATTTGTGGAGTTTTCCAAAAGTCTTATATGATTTTTGTATTTCATTTTTGAATTACTACCCAACTTGCTGATCACATGGTACCATCTCTCCAGACCTCTGGGATACTAAACAGGTTGTATGCAGTATAGCGTTAATATTATTTTGCTTTATTGTGTCCCTTTAAACCAGGATGGTGACCTTCTCCAACAATGTGGAACCTGCCAATGGCTTCCTGGTGCGCTACCTGCACAGAAAGCTGATGGAGGCGGAGAATGAGAGCAGCGTCGGTTCTGAGGATCTGCTGAGGGTGCTGGACTGGGTGCCCAAGCTTTGGTACAACCTGCACACCTTCCTGGAGAAGCACAGCACCTCTGATTTCCTCATTGGTATGTCAACATTCACACGTGTCCATACACACCAAACAAGTCAGCTAGTCCTGAGTATGGGCATATACTGTATGTATTACTTTATGAGGATCAGTTGTCCCCACAGTGAGATAAATACCTGTCATGTTGACCTTGTAGAGACCATGTTTTGGGTAAGGTTAGGGCTGGGTAGGGGTTAAGGTTGTCATTGTTGGGATTAGGGTCCCCACAAAGGTATGAATACAAACATGGGTGCTTGTGTCTCGTTCTGCCTGTAGGACCCTGCTTCTTCTTATCCTGCCCTGTCACTGTGGAAGAGTTTCGGTCCTGGTTCATTGACCTTTGGAATCATTCGATCATTCCCTACTTACAAGAGGGTGCTAAGGATGGCATTAAGGTGAGTGATGTCACTGTGCTCCTCCAGTAAAGGTGTGAACATCTTGGAAAATGTTTATGTGTATTTGAGGGATTCCAAAGGCATTAAGTTGGCCATTGCTTACTGTGATGAATGTGACTGAGGAGCACTTCCTGGAGATGGAGGTCCATGGCAGTGTCCCCGTTTGCAGGTCCACGGACAGAAGGCAGTGTGGGAGGACCCAGTAGAGTGGGTGCGGGGCACCCTACCCTGGCCCTCCGCCCAACAAGACCAGGCTAAGCTCTTCCATCTCCCACCTCCCAGCCTGGGTCCTGATAGCCCAGGTCAACCCACCGAAGAAAGACCCAAGGAGACCCCACCCAGCTCCCTGGAGTCTGACCCACTGGTAAGTCTCTCTTTGAACTCCATCTAAACCAGGACTTCTGTGCTAACTTTATTCTTTACCCTAACAGTGAGCACACACTCCACATCTGTGGGAGCCCTGTATTTTATTAATGCTCCATTTACTTGGATAAGTACTTCAATCGGAACCATTGCCCAACCTTGGTTTGAACTCATCTCACCTTATTTTCATTTATATATTTGATACATTTTGCCCCACTATAAATAAATGTATAGAATTCATCTGAGGTTGAAAAAAGTTACAAATAATATCTTATTCAACGCCATACCTCTGTTTGCACCTCAGTATTTCAGGCTGATATGGGAACACCCAAAAGTCTATTGTAAGTAGGTCAGAGAACTTCACTGGAGTATCCCCAGTGCTGTTTGGTTTAGATGGGTGAAACAGGTGCTGAAACACCAGCACCCCCCCCCCC
>JAODLC010000133.1:18473690-18485617 GCA_026781145.1 Hippopotamyrus pictus
CAACATACATGGATTTTTTATTTAATTTTGTTTTTATTGACCCGCCCCGCAAATAAAGTGACAATTTCTTTACCCGCCCCAACCCGACCAGCGGGTTACGAGACGACCCGCGCATCACTAATACATACATACATACCTCTTCAGTCTCCCTGCATTCATTTCTGGGTTGTAGACGGACACGTGGGTGCTCTCTGCTGCCACCCCAGGTCGCAAAGTTTAGATTTTTGATTAGTTTTAGTTATTATTAGTGAGATTGTCATTTTGTCGATGTCGGTTTAACTGTAAACATTTGTAGCGATAACAATAAAAAACATATATGAACATAAGCTTTTTTGACGGCCCACAGGGTTCAGCAAATGCACCCAGCTCCCTGATTTTACTGGAGTTAGGTTGATATGTAAGTAGTCATGAAAATATTTTGGCTTAGCGGTAAAATATCTGTATTGGGACCGGCTAGCAGGCACAGTTACTGGTGGAGGCTCGTGTCCGAAACCGCACAAGTGCTGCACCACAGAATGTAATAGAAATTCTTTTTCGATAGTTTCACAGGACTCAAAGCAGCCGGTGCAAGTATAAATGGAACAGTCTCCATGGGAAATAAGGTATCTGGACCGCTACCCTGCCAACACACCTCCCACAGATAAAGTATGTACAATCAACATAAAATGTTCCCAAAGTAGGTCATAACACACAAAAGCCAAACACCCTTTGTTTTGCTTTTATTTCCATTTGATTAATGGTTCATTTGGAATAAGAACAAAAAGGACAAAAAAAAAACCCTATAAAACCTTGGCAAAATGTTAGGAAACAGTCTTGTAACATTCCTCTGATACCACCACACAGCAAGCTTTGACTTTTTAAATTAAAATTTAAATACGGAGACAAAGAATGTTACACTTTCAATGCATTTAATGCATGAAATAAAAAGTAAATGCAAAGTATGTGTTACAAAGGAGGTTGCCCGGGCCACAGACTCCTTTTCTGCTTAGAAAGGACCAGTACAGTTTATTCCGGAACTTGGAAGTTCCAAGCGGCACTGCGAGGAAAGCTGTCGACAGACACAAAGGCTTCAAAGGTCCCGAAGCCTGAGCGAGTGAGTGTGTTGAGGGTGGGGGGTCACTGTCCAGAACATGATTGATGATTTCAGTTGTTAGAACAGAGTTAATACCACCACCCCCCAAACACAAAGGTGAAACCCTAGATAGAAAACTCTGTTCAGATGAAACCATAACTTTAAGACCAACCCAATGACTTTTCTTAAATTCATTTCCCATAATTGAATGTATTTTAAGAGCATCTTCCTTATGGCAGGCTCTAAGTCTTCACCGCGTCTTACAAAATATTTGAAGTATTTTTTGCAGTAATATTTTTCCATGAGTGAAAATGCTGTTTGTTATTCATATAGTGCTATCGACACTAACACAATTTTTGCACAATGGAAGCCTGCAGCATAAATTGCAATAAAATCCCACTGTTTCAGCACCCACTATCCGGATTTAAAAACAATCCATCAAAAAGCAGGAAGAAAAATGGCAAAACTAAGGAGAGAAAGCAGAGCAGGCATGCCGTAGCTCCACCTGCCCCCACGGCATATCATCGAGCTGCCAGATATCCTTCAGCCAAATCAAACTCCAAATGACCTTTACCCTTCAGCAGGCTAACATGCTGTAAAAGAAAAACATTAACCTGGTCCCTCAAAGCCTGCTTATGGTCTGTGGGATATGCCCCACAATCCCCCCTCCCCCAATTGGCCCTCTTGTGCCCCATTTACCTTCTACATTAAAAGTAATTCTTTTTAAAAAGGGATGATAAAAGCTCCTCATCTATTCCAGTTGCATCCGTGGTAGTGTAAAATGTTTATGCCAAATTATCACAGAGACCCCCCCCCCCCCCCACACACCTGACCTCAGCACCAGGCTGGCACGTCACGGCCAATGGTGGGAGATGAGCCCCACCCTCCAACATACAGGTACAACATAGGCAACGGATAAACTAAAATGACAAATACAAGTACAATTTTTTGACAAATATTACCTTTCCAGTCTGAGAAACAGTAAATGTCTCAAATTTGTGCATAAGCAATGTTTCAGATACACTCCATTTTCTGTAGTAGGTTTCATGAATGACCTGTAAACTTTTTTTTTTTTTTTAACTTAACTGTCATTAACTGTCAAAAACTGGCGAAGGTTCTAAAGGCATCCACATGCTTGGTATTGCTGTATGTCATGGTTGCAAACAATGTCCCTAAAGATGTTTTCGGCAGCTGATCTCACTACTTCCCATCCTATACGGCCGACAGAAGCAGAGCGTCTCGCATTTCCCATGGCCACAAGCCAACGTCGCGTCGACTCCACGACCACGCATTGCAGGCCGGGCCTCCGATTGCTCCAGGCCGCTGCATGCATGAGACAAACATGGCGTCTCCCCTAGTTAGGGCTTCATCTGTCATTCCTGCATCTCTCCACAGCCTTGATGTCCTTGCAGCCGGCCAGGGAGTAAGCACTCTCGTTGACCCTGCCTTGATAGCATCGCATGCCCCAAAGGCCTCCCATTTCCTCAACTGGCCCGTCGGAACAGAGACCCAGGAGGTCATCGACGGACACGTAGCCCCTGATGGCGCGGCCCTCGCCCTGCCAGGAGCCCGCGGGCACCGGGGCCTCCTCTCGCTCTGGCAGGTCCAGCATGTCGAACGACTCCGAGGAAAGGATGCTGTCCTTGCTGACGGCCCGACTCGGACGAGCCGGGGTCTTGAGACAGAGTCCGGAGGCTAGCCGGTCCAGCGAGCCGAAGTCCTGAGGGCGGGGACTTGAGAACTTGCCGTGCCTCTTCAGGATGCCCTTGCGTTGCGCGGGATCGGCGGAGCAGCTGGGCGGCTGGGGATCCGGGTCCGAGGTGGTGTTCTCAGGAGGAGGGGAGCTGCAGCCCGAATCCTGCTCCAAAGACTTCTTGAGGATGCCCTTGCGAGGGAGAGCAAAGCTGGGGGGGGGAGATGGAGGGGGTCCGGTAGCAGGCTTTGCACCCTCACCCTCCGCGTTCTGGGGCTCGCCAACAGACTTGTGCTTCAAGCTTCCCCTCTTCTTCAGGATCCCCTTGAAGGGCCGAGCAAGGGCCCCGTCCTGCCTCATCTGGCAAATGTTATTCTCCTTGCGCGACCTCCTGAGGGAGCGCTGCCTGACAAAGTCGCCGCCACCTTGTGGCCGGAGCAGGCAGCGCACCTTGGAGCCATTCTCGAGCAGTGGCCGAGAATTCCTGCGCAGCCAGCTGGCGATTCCAGCCAGCCCCGCTCCTTCCTGAGGCGTCTTGGCGCTTACTTGGCGAGCTACTGGCTCACCCTGATCGACTATTGGGCCTTGATAGCCCCAGTTTAGCCACCAGTGTCCGGCGATTTCCTCCAGCGTAGCCCGGCGATCAGGGTTCACCATCAGCATCCAGCGGATGAGACCAGAGGCTTCTGCAAATGCACGAATATTAAGCGTGAAGCATTAAGCAACAAGGAAACACCCTGTTAAGATCCACCCACAGCTATTTGGAAGGTGTTGGTGCTGAGCTGTTCTGCAAACACACCGCAGTGCATTACAACCCTACAAAGTAATTCCAGCTGTCTGTCAACATTCCTCCGGCACGCCAAAGTCCCAGAGGCGGGGACTCCAGGGGACTAAACTAGCCTAAACCTTTTTTTGGGATGAAAAGGTTTGTATTTCTTTAAAAAAAAAAAAAAAAAAAAAAACAAACCACAAAACATAAAACCCTCTTGGGCAAATGCGTCGTCTTCAGATTGGCTACAGTTCCTTAAACTCCATCACTGTGTCCTCTCAGCCTGCTCTTTAAACTGCAACTGCATTTTAAACTGCACGTAACTGCTGTTCAGAGACCAGCTAAGTGCTACAGGAGATCCATTTTTGTGAACAGATTGATCTTAAATCTGTTCCGTACATGTGAGGGGCCGCGGTTTAACACGTCCCCAAACCAAGTACTATTAATAACCTTTTTGATACTTTGCAGCCTGTTGCGTTATGGATCTGATGAAATCCTGAGCGCAAAGCAGGTGTCAGTGCACTGATGCTGATGAGAGTGATGTCAGCCGCTGTCTGGGGAGTGGCTGTCTGGTTAAAAGGTGACGAACGCGGAGCAGCCCCGGGAACACGCCTGATGTCTCCTGAAGCAGCCGCTGCAGGCTTTACGGTGGCTTTTATTAAACCATTATTCATACTGGACATACTGGCCATCTTGTGTTTTTTTTGGTGGAGAAAATTCCACAGCGGGTCAATCTATTTAAAATGTAATATTTATTAAGTCCAGTAAAGAAATTATATTTTCTTAATTTACAATAATTCAATACTGGTATGTTTTGGTCAGATTTCAGTAACTTGATAGTAAACCTGTTTCCGCTGCAGTTTAGAAGTCCTGTTTTAAAATTAGCGTAACTAGTTTTAAATCATAGCTATGCTAATGACCTAATTGCCCTAATTCTGGTACTGATACCAGTAACAGTGACAAAAACAATGACATAAACAGTAATATTTGTAAATGGCATGCATAATGAAGTGAACGTCATGGGCTGACTATCACTGTCCGTACCTGAAGGCTTCAAAGGCTTGCGGTAATTTCCCGTGCTGATCTGTCGGACCAGGTTCCTGTAGTCCTGTCCGTCGAAGGGCATTGATCCGTGCACCATGGTGTAGAGCAGCACACCCAGGGACCAGCTGTCCACCTCGGGGCCCTTATACGGGCGACCGTTCACGATCTCCGGAGATGCGTAGAGCGGGCTGCCACAGAAGGTCTGCAGGTACTTATCTCCACAGAACAGGTTCGAGAGCCCGAAATCTGCAATCTGCAAGGCAATGGGGCTCTGCTTAAGACAGGTCTGAGGAACGATCCAAGCCCACCATCCACTGAGGACTGAGGACACAATACAGGCATCACTACACCCTCACCATGCTAAAAGTTGTACCACACAACATAAGTCACCTCACAAATTAATTAAATTGGCATTAGTGCAATGTACAAGGGAGAGGCAACCAAGGAAGGTGCATGACTCAGGTGGACCAATACAGTGAGGAGTCAAGGAGAGCAGGGTTAGAGAATTAGCCCACTGTCGTTTCAATCCCGCATGCCATCTTCAGAAGAGACACTCGGCATGGATTCAGATACAGGCCTGAAGATGGGATATTTGTCCTCACCTTCACATTCCCATGTTCATCCAAGAGGATGTTCTCCAACTTCAGGTCCCTGTGCACGATGCCGTTCTGGAGAAATAACAGAGGCCGAGAGTCAGCACGTATCCCGCAGGGTCCAGCCTCACCATCTCTGCAGTTTCTACCCCATTCCCCCCCCACCACCCCCACGGTCTTGCCAACTACTCAGCTCTAGGGCCGCAACACAGAATTTCAGATCTCTAACAAAGACAAGCCCAGCTGCATGCACACAGCACACATGTGTTCCAGAACTTTAGCAAATTTAATAGAGGGGTTAGGCTAGCTAGAGATAGACAAGAATCAACACGCTTATTTGGTGTCTTGGTATTAAGACGGCTGCTGACTTGGAACAGAAATAGCAAAAAGAAAAAAAAAAAAAAGGAACTGCAGAAAGATAAGATCTGAGCTAAAAATTCAGATTTTCAGCAAAGGGGCGTGTCGCTCGTGGTCCAAGGCCTAGAATAACATTTACACATCCTTGGGTTATTTCACATCTGCCGTGAATTTGTGATGTCTGGATGTCTGGGGCCTGATGAGAAGGTGGTCCTGGAATTCCTTCAATTGTTAAGTACCCTTTGGGGGGGGGGGGGGGGGGTGGGGGGGGTTAGGTGGAAATGCCTGGCATACCAGAGGAATTTGTAAGGAGCTTAAAATTTTGCTTCCTCTGCAGCCCAGTGCACAAAAATGTAGATCACATTTAATCTGCAACACTTAGCGAATGACATGCTACTCGGGGACGTTTAAAGACAGCTTACTCAGACAGATGTATCCTCTGGGGTATTATTATACAACAAAAAGGATCATTTCACAAAAATTCTTCCCATGCTTTTAGGGAAATGTGCCTCAGGAAAATAAAATGGGAATAATGGAATTTAATAAGTTCATTAGTCTGGCACAGCCTTCATTAAAGCAATTCAGCACTGGGGCCCAGTACATAACAGAAGGGCATCACTGGCTTGGGGAGCACAATAATTGCAGAGGGACACGGGATCTGAATTAGCAACCTCCCGGGCACAGGTACAGACTCCCTGTGGGGTGAATTACCTGGTGGCAGTAGTGCACCGCAGACACTATTTGCCGGAAGAAGTGGCGTGCCTCGTGTTCTGGAAGCTTCTGACGCTCGCTGATGTAGTCGTATAGGTCCCCCCGACTGGCGTACTCCATCACAATGACAATCTTGTCTTTGTTCTCAAATACTGGGGTAAACACACAAGCAAGGAGAGTGTCGGCATGGGCAGTATCACGGTAATACCGCGGTATTTTGAAATCTCATGTTTACCATTTGGCAAAATATCAGGAGGAAACCCCCCCACCCCCACACTTCGTGTTTCGATTTATATCGTCAATATACTGTATACGATGGTACAATATCCTAACAGTATGTCGTTATGAAACATTAGATACCACCGAAGGCTGTGGGAGACCATGTCCAATTGACAGTGCCTGAGTCACGAGGCTCCCTGCAGGAGACATTCATTTACTCCTATGCCTCATCCGGACAATTCGTTACAGTTAGCCAAGCCGCTAACTTGCTAACTTTTCATGACCTATTTTTCCTGCAGTCTGTGTCTGGTCTTTGATTACTTACTGTTCATTAATTATTGTCCTTTATATTGAAGTTATTCTTGCATCATAAATTGACCCTTATATTTGCATAATTAGTGGTATTCATGCATAAAGCAATAATACCCCAATTTACCGCACTGTTTACACGCTTGTACACTCTGCAGCCGTTTAATGCGCTTATTGCAGGCTTTGCACACGCCCTTAGGCAGCCGTTTTGACCAAAAGTCCAGTTTACACAGACGATTACCTCAGTCCTGTTTACACTACACAATGAGCCACCAAGTCACATAAAACCAGCTATGACAAGTGACACCGCGCTCCATCCTGCAAGACATCTGCATTCTGGTAACTGGCCACCATACACACATTTATTTCCATCTAGGTTTGCTTTCAGCTTAACCCCAGCACTGGAACCAGTGGCCCACTTCGAAAAGCAGCACCCGGTCAGTTTTGCTGGCTGGCGTAAGGAGGCGTTCAGAAGAGTTCAGAGAGTAAAAGAAAGCTTCAGAGAGTAAAGCTTGAATCTTTATGATGATGAAATGGTAGGAATGAACCTTCACTTTGGAGAAGCCAACCACAAGCACGCAAAGAAGCTCCCTTGAGGTCAGCAGAGAATGACGCAGAAACCACAAAAACTACAGAAAACATGGCTGCTGCACCTCCCCCCCCCCCCACTTCCTCATCTTCCATCCATTCATCTGCACTCCACACACTAGTCAGGATTAATCGATTGCAGACGTACCTTCATAGATGCCAATGATGTGTGGGTGGTTGATGGAGGACATTATTTCGATCTCTCTGCGTATGTGCGTCAGATCCTGCTCGTCTGTGATCTTCTCCTTTCTTATTGATTTGATGGCCACCTTAGAGAGGGACAGTCAGGAATGAGTATATCGTACTGGACTTTCACATTAAACCCTCCCCTTGAATCGCTAATCTTATGCATCCCCTTAAATCAGATGAGGTGATTTTTTTTATCTATTTACTATTCCTATTATTTCTTATGGTAAAATGGCTATTCCAGACCAACATATACAACCAACAATAAATACAAAGGATTAAAAACATTAAACTGTGGGTCAGGTGTGTGGGAGAGACACAGTCATGCGTCACAGAGTTCACAGGCAGACAGCACCTGTGTGTATGCTCAGGCGGGCGTGTTCACACAGCTGTGCGAGGTCTGCTTTACACAGCTGAAATTCCAGATTCATCGGCAAATGCGTCAACGGGGAACAAAGCAGGTAGCAGAGAGGGCTAACAGGAGTGAAGACGACAGACCAGGCAGTAACTCAATCCAGGGGAATGCAGCTCTAGCTTTCCTGTAAATGTCAGGGACACCCCTAATCTTCGTCTTCGGTGTCAAGTTTTCCCCGTAAGGTATCGTAGGTTCTGAACAATCTCAAGAGCGTAATGCAATACAAGGTGTAATTATGAAGTTATTTATTCCAGAAACATGCTGCGATTTCATAACACTAGCTACCTTAATTACCATGTTTGAGAATATTAATTGACTGAAGCAGTGATTCTGAGATCAGAGTACCCACTGTGAGCCTATTCATTTCATATTTGGGATTTGAAAACATGATTAAACATTCTTAATGGGCCAGTTAGGAAGTTAGGTATTTAATAAGAATTTGTACAAGATTTAGTAGTTTACTGACGCACAACGGATAGCTTTCACTTGGCCGTGTGTCACGGCAATTTATGGTCTCTGTATTTCCCCAAATGCCACTATTTCAATGTTTCCGGGAGTTTCAGATTCAGAATGCTATCAACAGAGGTTCAGGGGACTTCCAGAACTCCCAAGAGAATGAGGAGCGATTCCCAGTGTCACTTCAGCTTCCTTTCCAGACACACATTTCCTCACTGCTTGCTGTTGCCAGAGTAAGGTTACCCACCCAGCCTTGATTACACAGAAAACAGCTTTATTCTTAGAAACACCTCGGCACGTGACTGAAGAGTCAAACAGAAACCAACTCCTGCCTGTATACACAATAGCGTTGCGTGCGTGGCAAACATGACGACACAGCAACTGCTGCTCAAAACATTTCATACCACAAAGCTCCACAATCAAAGTGCAAATCAGAATCACAGATGTGCCTTTACTGTTAGTTACTACACAGCATTATATAGTTATACACAAAAATTTCCATGAGCAACTGTCTCTGAAAACCCCTCGATGGGCAAAATGGTACCAAAGTCGATACAAAGTGGTTTACAGGCTAATTGTTCTTAACAATAGATTTCTTCAAAATAGAGGCTTTAATATAAATAAAACGCAAACATCAACTACAAAAATGACAATCTCATACTTAACATCAGTTAATTTCATTAACAAAAACCAAACAAGGTCACCGCAATAAAACATGTCAAAAGGATATATTATGCAACTGGTGTTGCACAGGCTTTTCAAAATACAAATTGCACAACATTTAATTATTTTAAATAATTTTTATTGCGTAAATCTGACGAGAGAAATGAAACAAACATTAGCTGGGAGACTAACCGACAGACGATCGTAATTTGATGTGCTTGGTGCCCCTAATTGAAGAGCCATAAATTCCAGGCAACAGTACTAAATCTAGTTTTAATACGGAATATGTATAGTTATCGTTAAATCAGTAACACTTTCCCCGCCAGATTAGGCCTCTTAGAGGGACTGCAGATACAGCTACGGGTGTCGCTGGCTGCATCTTCTCTAAACCTGGAATCGCTGATAGCAGCCCAGAACCACCAAAGGAGCCTCCAAACATCTGCTTCTGCAGCCTGACACATACCACTGCCTCGCGTGATACAGCTGCCCACCTCAGACTGCTGTGATCACTTGCCATAACTTGCTCAGTTTTCAAGGGAGGAAAAAAAATTGGAATGTATCAAAAGCGTTGAACCTACCATGAACTAAAAGCTAGGGCAAGACCATTTCTGTTTATGATAAAACTCCATTTGACATTTATACCTGCCATATAGCATGCCACATTTCATAGCTACAAGTTTATCTCAACAGTGGTATCAGTCCCTGACCCAGAAAAACACTGATATAGAAGTTAATGGTCACCAAGCCTTTTATTCCCGTCTACATGCCGTCAAAAATGGAGTAATATAGCAGGAAGACAAAAAAAAAAATCATTAAAGGAAATTCCTTATTTGGATTGGATACTTGACACTGTTATTTTTAATCACTATTTGCCTTACCTGTGATAGGTATAAGATCTCTGGAACAGTCATACACTTATAAGATCTTCTATCAAAAGAATCCCCCAGGCTTTCAGTGAAGTCACAGAAATTCCCACCTGTGGGTTTTTTTTAATGGTCTTTGTTATGACAAGTTTCTTTCTTAGGGATTCTGTCAAGCTGGAATAAACAGACTATTCTACCACAAAACGTGCCATAATCCATCCAGGTATTAGGCAACCGCATCTTACCATTTTACTGCCTTACCATTTTACCAGTTTCCACCAGAACAAAATAACTCACTACACACGGCTGAATTGTTCATCTCTTTGGAGTGAATAACGTGTCACTTTTTAAGTGCAAAGATGATTAATGGTTTAGCTACTGAAACGATCCATTTCAGGTTGGTCAGAACCTGTTGTTTCTGAACGTCAGACGTGCGTATATCTGACTAATATGCATTTTTTTTTTTATTCAGCAAAAATTTCAGAGATCCACTGAATCATATTTTCTAGTGTTTTTCCAAATAAGACACCATATAAATGCCATTTTATATATATATATAAAATCATTTTTAATATATTTCTCTCCACAGATTAAAACCACAACCAAAGACCCCATGCTGGCCTTTTCAGCTAAACACCACAGTCTTTTATCACAGAAACCGTCTTTCACTTCACACAGGCCTGTGAAAGGCGGGAGCCGGAAGTCTTTCATTGGCTACCCTGAACAATCACATTCAAGCTTCTGAAAGCTTTTCCTTGAAGTCTATAGGCTTAGACTCAGAGGAACCTTGTCCAAAAAAAAAAAAAAAAACGACCTCACATCCCAGAAAACGATGTTAATCCCATCCTATGTCACATACGTGCGAAAAATACTTGGTGGCAGTTGTTAGTTTCTGGTCATTTTAAAGGCAGCAAAGGAGAGCCACTGCGGTTCTGGCAAACAGCTGCACAGAAAGTCGCCAAAGGTGCACTGGAAGCTTCCAACTCAAATTTTAAGGCACTATCCATGCTGTTGTACCCCTTGCCAAAGAATGTGATATGAACTACACTGTGTAGGTTCAGGCACAGTCGGCTGCACCCTGGTCATGTTGTTTGGAGGGGGGGCGGTTTATTCCCCCAGTATATACTGTACAGTATATGGATGGGATGACAAAGTTCACCAAATTGTTGCAGTACAACATTTATTTATTTAAATGGTTAAAAGGGTGTAAATTGCATTTGATGGGCATTTATTAAAAAGAAAAAAAATGCTTATGAAAATTATTTTTAAAACATAAATATAAATATAAACTAAATTTCATGCTGCACGTCTTACCTGAAGTCGACTTTTAACATGTAAACAGCACTTCAGACACTAGAAAAAAAACAGTCACCTGACACCCCCCCCCCCCCCCCCCCCCCCCCCCAACTGTCACCGGACAGTTGTCATTCTCCATCATGGTACGTTACAGTTGTGCGAAACCAGAAGTTGTTATGTTATGTTGATTTTACCCCTTGCCAGCAAATAGGGCTATATTCATGACAAGGGTATATGGATATTAAGCAGATTAAATAAACCAAAAGGAATAAACTACATAAATAAATATTAAAGCAGTTAAAACATTGTAAACAAAATGCTTAAGATTAGCTTTTGATTAAAAAAAATTCAGCAGTACAATTTTAAGAAGTCTCTGGCATGAAACCCCTTTAAAAGACTCAGTAAAATGGCATCTTCGCCTGAGGGAGTTAATACAACAAAAGGCATTTAACAGATAAAGGAGTTTTACAAATGTGACATACAGGTGAGGTGGATCTTCACTGCAAGTTAAAAACATGTGAGTCAGCCTTGTACGCCCAACGCAACACCTTAGCCTGGGTTACTGAAACCAAAAGTCCCTTTTATCTTATCTAATCCCCCTGAATATCTCTGTTTGGCTGACAGTGATGTGCGGTCTGGCTACGCTGTACTTTTATTGCATCCCTATTGCGACCCCCCCCCCCCCCCCCCCCC
>JAODLC010000133.1:18491698-18508833 GCA_026781145.1 Hippopotamyrus pictus
CGTGACACCAAAGCTTTCAGATGCTCATCCATGGAATCGTACGGTAATCTATATTATTACATCATAAACCTAAAAGTAGCTACAACAAAAGCGTTGGGGTAGTTTGCAAACCCTACAGACTGTTTACAAGGTAATAAAACTGTTACATACATGTAAATTGGTGCAGATTTGTCTCGAATTGAAAATCTCACGCCAGCCAGCTGACCGAAGTTGGCAACCCAGCCTCCCCCCCTCCTTCCCCCCTTGCACGGGGTAGCCCTTGTGTACCAGGACTGTTTTGCACAGTCATCCTGTCTCCTTTTAGGTTCTTAATTTGTCTGCAGTCTCGCGCATAGCTTATAAACACTCTCCGAGAGCATGTGCAGAATCTGAAGGGTTCGGTCCGACCGGCCCGCACTAAAAGACGCAGCCATCAGAAATGACGCACAATGAATCTCTCTTTTTCTTTCATTTTATCCCGGGGAGGGTGGTGGTACGAATGAGCGATCCACATAAAGCACAACTTTGTGCTGCTGCTTTGGTAGAACAGCGCATTAGGGCGAATGAGGGCTGAATCTCCGGCTGGTATCTGTGTGTGTGTGTGTGTGTGTGTGTGTGTGGTGGGGGGTCACAATGATCTTGCCTCACGTTTTTGTGATCTATTGCGATGTAAACAGTGATCTTACGTTTAAGTCCCTTTATTTTATAAACCACGAGAACCGATGCTGACAAAGAAAGAGGAAAAAATAACGCCAACCATGGGAAAGTGTGATTTTCGTCCTATCGGTCCAGCTGAAGACATTGTATTAAGAGATTTACTGGGAAACGTCTTGGAAGATTAAGGCCGCTACCGGGGAGGTTGCTCAACATTAAAACCTGTGCAAAATTGTACAATTTGCCATTGTTAGAACTGTTGTTTTGAAATTTGAGGACAAAAAATCCTGCAGTCACATGCACTAATAACAGCACAAAGATCTCAAAACATTGTTTTATTATTTTTTACAAACCAGTAGGGCTTGCTGTGTTAATTTTGAATCGGTCACGTGTTTGAGGCACAATGTAAGCGTTCCAATCCATATATTTTAAGAAACACACACTTTGATTTTTTTTTGTTTATATAAATGTTTCCTTTTTATAGCATAAATTTGTCCCACCTTGTGTAAACTGCATAAACAGTTTAAGGTACGTAGTCTACTGTTCGCCAATAAATCTGCTGGGGAAACGGCTTGCAGCAAGGATTTGCACAGCCACTGTTTATTATCACAACAAACAGATGTCGTTTGAAAACCGTTAAACGTTTGGCCACTTATGTTGCCATAACCAAACGTGAAAGGTGTGGATCATTAGGATACAGTGCAACTGTACGAATCAATCTGAAGAGCCTGGCTGTGGCACACAGCGCCATGGGGGTTATGTGCATTTTTAAAGCTGATGTAAATGCATGCAACTTTGCCTTTGAATTTGGGGTGGGGGGTGTATGGTTATTTTAATGTTTCGTTCACTCACCACAGCATGCAAGAGTTGGGAATCTCCCAGCCCCAAGAACAAATTAGTTCCAGTGGGTGTGAACTAACTATCACGCAGAGAAAGAAAGAAAGAACTTATACCAGCGGATCCTAGTTTTATGATATTCTAGGAAATTACTGATAGCAGTGCAGCTTGTATGCATCGTAAATAGTTTGGACAATGTGAGACTTCTGTGGAGATTCTTTAATGATACAATATATGGGAATGGGCAGCTGTACTGAAATTGATTGGTGTCTTTCTCACTTGTGTGAAGGGTCTTATTTGATGATTGAAAATGGCCATGTTCTAATTATAAATTAAATGATTTGGTGGAAGTCCATTATTCTCATAGACTAGATCCTTCAACAACCCAAACTCCCCCCCCCCCCCCCCCCCCCCCAACGAAAAAAAGAATCACTGCATAATTCAGCTGTAATTACTGCAAAATGCATCGGTTTCGATGAGTAAGATTGTCAGCTTTTATTACATGGGTATTTTTCATTTTATTTTTCTGTAATATCCATTCTGCGTACTCCTATGTGCCAACGCACTTGCTAAAACGTAAACTCCCTTTGTGTGGCCGTGTATGGTCCACATTTAGGTGTACGTGTGTGTGTGTGATTTTTGCTTGATGGGTGTGATGGTCCAGCCCACGGAGGACGAAGGCAGCCGTTAATGTGAAGTTCCCCATAGTTGACGGGCTCACTTATTTGGGAAAGAGCAGGGTGTGCAGTGGTGTGGAAATGTGTGAAAAGTGATTCTGCAGTTAAAGGCTGGCCTCTGGAAAGGCAGGGAGGAGGATGGTGAGGTTTTAATGAAGGTTCTCTGCTTCCGGCCCAGATGCAGGAGCATGTGCAGGTTCTTCTGTATTCAGAAGGTCTCTCTGCAAAAGAACTGGCATGTGAATGATAACATATGAATTTGTTTTCCCAGCATGGGATTATTCCCAGCCAGACTAGCAGAATAAAGGTGACGGTTGGGGGTGTCCATGGCTTGTGAACCTGCCCCCACCCAGTCATCACGGCACACTGGTCAAACTGGTTTTCACTCTAGCCGACACGTTATTTTGTTAGGGAGGTGAAGGTCACTTTAATTTTCTTGCCAAAAAACACAGTGTTTTTTGATTTTGATGCTGAACAGGCTGATAATTCAGTCCTTTCTCAAAGCCAGAGCAAAACAGTAGGTGCTTCAGAAAAGCACAGCTCTCTTCTGTGGCTGTAGCTGGTTCCCACCGGTGTTTTTGATGGCCAGACTCATCAGGCTGTTGTGCTGTGCAAGCGCCATCCTCGAGGAGTTAACCTGCTGACTTAATGCCTTTGGGGATCTGGAGGGGTGTCACCAGGATTCTTTGATTAGCTTTTGGAGATCGACAGAACATTATTCTTTTTGGAAAGTAATATGTCAGCTATCCCAGTTGCTTGGGGTGCAATAAAACGTGACATTGGGAGGAAATGGAGTTTTCTTTTTGAAGGTCTATAAATAAAATGCATTGAGCTTCGCGCTTCACTTCCGAGTAGCAAGATGTACTTGGACTGCCTGGCATTTTTATTTTTTTTTTTAAATGGAGAAGTGGACGTGCTCTTATCTGTTTGTGTGGCTTAGGTGGCCTGTGCTGAGATTCAGAAGGGGCAGGGTGGGGAGTGATAAAAGCATCCTCTTGGCAGAGGGGACAGGTCACAAAGGAGGCTTTTTGTCAGCTGGGATGACCAATGCACGTTTCTGTGGGGGAAGCCCTAAATAGCAGTGTAATCACCCCATGCCCTTCCGGGGCACCAGATGATGTCAGCTGCTGGGTCATCGGTCGTTTTAACTATTAACTTTTGCTGGATAAACGGATTGCAGGACACAAGTGCTAAAGACACTGTTGGTATGTCAGGGTTTGTCTTGATTAGGAAATCGTATGTTTACAAGCAGAAGCATTCATACACACAGCTTCTGAATCTCATTTTAAAATCCCCTTTCGAACACCAGTGTTGCAAAGTTCCGTTTCATTAAAGTTTGCTGCAGTAACTTCTGGTGAAATTTCTATTTCTGGGTAATCAGTATGTGTTTCTTAACTCTGTCTGTTAATGTCTTGTATTTTATGAGTGTCTCACATCAGTGCAGGGGGTAGAGCACTTAGAAATAAATTGCAATAAGTACCCAGCCAACAACAGTGGAAATTAGTTTTGCATGTACCAGCTAAATTAAGACTTTATGATAGCATATTTCTGCATCAAACAAAAGGAATGAAGGCATGTATGCATAGTAAAGTTGGTGTGAACAAGGGCGTGCTTAAGTTACAGAAGTATCCAAGATAGGCGTGCTCAAACTCCAAAATGTAACAAAAATACTTAGGGTGCGAGTTAACAATATCAAAATGCAAAATACCAAAAAGGAACCGCACTCACAACATACTTCTCATGCTCTGAAGAAAAGTTTATTGCCCCATGCCTCAGACGCGTTTCGGCGTCAAGCCGTTATTGGTCCAAGGTGCGAAGCTCCATCGATTCCCTGCCACTTCACATTAGCGATTTCAAGTCAACGTTGATAACGGCTTGACGCCGAAACGCGTCTGTGGCATGGGGCAATAAACTTTTCTTCTTCAGAGCATGAGAAATATTGTCTTAAAATGGATGAGAGAGGGATATAGGGCTTTCGAAGGGACAAACAGGCACGCTTAGGTTCACTCAAATACACTTTAATAAGTAATACAAAATAATCTCACATTTACATCAATACTAAGCTATCATTGAAGACAATGCAAAATAACTCGTTCTACAATGG
The DNA here is from genome assembly GCA_026781145.1 of Hippopotamyrus pictus. Taxonomy (NCBI): domain Eukaryota; kingdom Metazoa; phylum Chordata; class Actinopteri; order Osteoglossiformes; family Mormyridae; genus Hippopotamyrus; species Hippopotamyrus pictus. The sequence continues at coordinate 18,495,950 of JAODLC010000133.1, forward strand.
TACCAAATAATATATATCTTATAGCTAATAGTACTAGATGCAAAGGTATGAATATATAAAGAAAAGAAGCAATAATACATAAAAGAAGCAAAGAAGACGTTACGAAATATCACAAGCAGTGATCAATACTCGCAAGAATTAATGGAAAGCATAAGCAGTTGCAAAGCTATTTACACTTGGACGTGCCCTCATCACCCACCTTCACACATGGACTGGGGAGCCCTTTCAGTCCTGGCAGGAGACCAACACGTGAGTTCCAAGAAAGTGCCGGGCAATGCACGCGTTATCCCACGGCTGAGCTCCGGTCAGTACTGGGATCTCCCCCTTCCTTTAAACTAAATTTAGTGTTGCATGTGGGCAGGGGATAAGCTGGCCAGGCTCATCCCTTCCCCCCAGGCAATATAGGGTGCTCCAATTCCCCCTTTTGTCCGAGTGATTCTGCTTGCGATAAGATAGGCGTCCTTGCGCCAGATGTCTTTAATTGGGCCATGCCTTCCCCCTAAAGACAATATAGGGTGTTGCCTGCCGACCCCCCCCCAATCTCCCAAAACCAAGAAAGCGTTCTGCTTTGCCAATCTAACGGCCCAGATTAGCATACTGGCTTCTTTTTATGAGCCTAAGTTATTTATGGCGAAATAGGGGTTTTTTTTACAGGGGATCGGTAAGCAACATGTTCGTGCAGTTTAGTAACATTCGAGGTGAATCATAGACGATTGATCTGAATTTCAGGATGATCAGTCCACACACAATCAGAATTAATCCACAATTACAACTTCCCAGAATATTATAGTAAAAGGGATTAATTTCGTGTCACGTGGGCAACGTAATCGTCCGTGAATTCATCCTAATACAAGTATGCTTAAGTTACAGAACATTCAAAAACAAAAATATTTCATTGTTCATTTTTCCCCTGAACAGTGACTTGTTTTTAATGGAAAGGTTTCATTTGCACAAAAAACATTTAGAAGACAATGATTGCTGCTTGACTGAAAGGTTTTCATTACAGTTGATAGTTGGTTACAGCCACAAAAACTAAAGTCTGAAATTTAACAAAGCTTGTGGGTAAGGTTTACTGCTTTGAGGTCTGAGGGTATCCACTATTGAAAGAAACGTTGTTGTAATCATGTAGTAGCTGTCATCTATTATTAAAACTTAACCGATTCGAAAGTCTTTTTTTGGCCGTCCGTGAAGTGTTTTGGTCTTTTGAACGGGGGGTAGCAAGAGTCTAAAGGTAACAGAGCATACCAGAGGCTTCTGACTTTTCACAGGTCTGTTAACACCCCTGCGCGTATACAGCCATCCCGATGTGACCCAAGAAAAACCCCAGTCCCTAGGCAGACTCTGTGTGATGCCGTTACCCAGCAGCGGTTCAATTTAATAGAGTTAAGTCATAGTTGATGGTCCCTCAAAAGAACATCTATAGATTAAAATAATGTCTGTCGTCCTCTACTCGGCACAATGGTGTTTTGGTCTAGATGTGGTCAGTGTTTGATAGGCGGTGCCCATGGATGTACCATGCTTACTGACAGATGTCTGTCGGGGGGCTGCTGCTGAGCGTCTCCTGCCCATTCTGCCTGTGACACCTTCCTTCTGCCCCCAGGTCAACTGAGCTGCATTTCCTTCCCCCGCCATGAGGAGGAGTACCTGCAATCCAATGTGGGCAGCACGCCCCTTATCGTCGTACTGGGGCAGGACTGCGCCTCCCGTTACCAGCTGCTCAACACCCTCCTGGGGGAGCGACTCCTGCCGGCGGGGCCGGGGGACGGCGGCGGCCCCTGCGGGGAGGGAGGCGCCTGCAAGCGTCGCAAGCTGCGCTTCACGCATGGCCGCCAGACGCGCCTCAGCCTGGCGCTTCCCGGCCAGTACGAGCTGGTGCACCAGCTGGCGGCGCACCGTGGCCGCTGGGACACAGTGCCCAGGGAGGACCTGGAGATCCAGGAGGAGTGTGAGGACCCTGCCCAGCGCCTGGCCGAGCTGGAGGTCACGCTGCATCACAGCCTGCTGCAGGTATTCGCCGCAGCACCCGGCCTCAAACGCAGAGGTGGCTTTGAGAAGCCCGTCGCTCATCTGTGGACACGCTGGGGCGCCTTTAGTGTCCCGCTGCCTGTGGTCTGGTACAGTGATTTGTTTTGCAATATCTCCTACTCTGCTCTGCTAGCTAAGTGACGTGTAGCAAATCACATTGCGGCAACTAATTATTAAAGCCTTTAGTCATACAGGATATACATTTGTGTTTTTGCTTTTTTTAATTTGGAAAGCAGTGTCCCAAAATCTTGTTTCCATTAATAGCATTACGGAAGCTTTATATTGCATTTCCATTGCAGTATATTGTATTCCTTTAGGCAGCAGCTGAAGGGGCCATTGTGATTCTGGCTTGTTCAGTACCTACTGTTTATCACAGAGTGCAGCATTTTCTGTTTTTTGTTTGTGGTGTCTTAGAGCTTAGGCTGGATTTGCACTTCGGGACAGGCCTGATCTGCCATCAAAGCTTGATTTTGAGGTTTTTGTAATTAAGAAAAAAAAAAGTGATCAGAGAGCTGATTTCCCAGAGGTCTGACTGCTCGTCGTCTGTGCTTAGGTGCTTGCTGGGTTTTACCGAAACGTGTGTCTGTATTGGCGTTTCACCGTATCTCCGTGGGACTTTATTTATGGGTCGTTGTAAATGAATCCTGCCACCATCGCTTACCCAGGTTGAGCCGGCTCTCAGCCTTGGCTTTGAGCTGATGAAACGGGGCTGCTTTGACCTCAATAGTCACATGAAGTTTTTTGTAAATGCCCAGTGAGGCTGACAAACCGCTAATGTGACCCCCTGCGATTCACATATGGAGTTGATGGGGGTGTGGAGGATGCCACCCTGACGCTACTGAATAGTCTACCATCATCTGGAGAGTCCCACGTCCCATGCCAGACTTCTCTTCATTGATTTTTTTTTTCCCCCCTCAGCTTTTAATACTATACAGCCACATCTGCTTGCTGAGAAACTACTCTCTGAATTTAAACTTGATTTTAACACCACTGGGTGGATTTTAGATTTTTTTGACGGCGAGAACACAGTGTGTAAGGATCAATGGTGTCCTTTCAGACCAGCTTCACTCCTTCCACTGGATCACCCCTGTGGTGTGTTCTCTCCCCTCTCCTCTATATTCTGTATACAGACAGCTGTAGAAGTTTGAGAATAGTCAAATTAAGTTTGCCGATGACTCGGTCATTATTAGTCTACTGGAGGAGGGGGAACTGGATCACGGTCCAGTGGTGGGTAACTTTGTGACATGGTGTAAGGACTCTGTCCTAGAACCGAATGTGTCAAAAACTAAGGAGATGGTGATTGACTTTAGGAAATGTGCTGCTGTTACCAAGGCAACAGTGATAGAGGGATCAGAGGTGGAACTGGTAGAAAATTATAAGTATTTGGGTATAGTGGTGGACAATAGGTTAAAAGCTAATTCTGAGGCTATCCATAAGAAGGTTCAGCAGCGTCTTTATTTTCTGAGGAAAGTGAACACTTTTAATGTATGCGCCAAAATGATGACACTGTTTTATAGAACCTTTATTGAGTCTGTACTGTCCTTTTCCATTGTGGTATGGTTTGGTAACCTCAACCTGGCAGAGAGAAATAAGCTTGGTCGGCTTGTCAGTGTAGCTGGTAAGGTCATTGGGGTAACTCAAACCCAGCTTTGTGACCTGTTTGATACTCAGGAAGGCATTGGCAATACTGGATTATAATGACCACCACCTCTACTGGGAGTTTGTACTTCTACCTTCAGGTAGAAGGTATAGTTTCCACACACAGGACTAAAAGATAGATACTTTCTTTTGTTTGTGTTGCTGTTAATATATTGAATAAGCACAGATGATGTCACTGATGGACTTGACTGTTTCTGTTCTGGCTCTTCTGCTTTCCTAGTTTCTCCATGTAGAAATCTTGCACTGTGGCGTACTGTGTACTGGTTTGTGTTTGTGGTTTTTGTGGATGGCTTGTTTTGTATTATGTATTGGTCACTGTCTCTATGTTGGTATTTGTTTTTAATGGTTGTATTCCTTTGTCTATTTTGTTGTATTCCTTTTTAAATGCCTGGCTGCAACTTAAATTTCCCTGGTGGGATAATAAGTTTGGCTTGACTTGAAATTGCTAATGTGAAGTGGCAGGGAATCGATGGAGCTTCGCACCTTGGACCAATAATTTGCTCAGTCTGCTGCCTCCAGAGATGTTAGTAGGTCTGTCCCCTGTGGTTTGAGACCCCACCCCCTCCAAAATTCCCTTGTTGTTCTCTTGAAGTTTGTCGTGAACCCTTGTGGGTGGTGGCTTTCTCTATTTACAAATCCGGCACAACACGGGTAATTATAGGCCAGGCCCTGAGGACAGAGATGGGCCACAAATCAGAGCAACTTCTAAAACCTATGAGAGTCACAAGGGACGGGCATGCATGATGCGGCCGCCCAGGCTGTCCGGGGTCGGGGCTGCTGGATCCTCACTCCCATTCCTCACAGGACATTGACAAACTGTCCTAAAATCCAGTATAGGTTCTAGGTTCTCACTGAACTGATCCAGCTATTTTTAACAGAACCAGTACGGTAGCATCAAAGTCAGAGGGACAGTCATGTGACCGCAGCCCGCATGCACCCCCAGGGCTGGTAAACGGAGGTTTAGACAGAACATACCGGAAGCTTGACCTCGATTTGCCAACCTCGATGTATGAGAATATCCTGTTTTGAATGTGCCACAGAAAAACCTCAACACTCGATTTTGTTCAGTTCTGATCTCATGCATAATTGGAAAGTCAAGAGTTTCTTAGTTTGAGCCTTTACTTAATCCCCCCCCTTCTTTGTCAAAGTGTATCTGTCTTGTTGCTCATCATTGTCCTCTATCGATCTGCTTTGTCCACACAAGCCTCTACTAGCTAGATGAGATTATGTGACTGGATTAGCTAAGCGGACCGGCTTATGCGTGTGAGCCCCAGGCCGCGGTGGGCTGGCGGGCAGTCACTGTCACATGCGTGTCGGTAGCAGGCTGCCCGGCTAATCCCTGAAAACAATGGCGGTGCTCATACGTGCCCTGGGGAGTCTAACCCCTCCCCACCTGGCAGCTGGGGTCACAGCTGCGCAGGCAAGGCCGCTGTCTGCTGCGTTTCACATGATGCGCAGATGTGGCTTTGCACGGATGCTGTGGGGGTTGCTGGTGCAGCGGCGATCAGTTCGGTGTAGCTTATGCGATCCAGCCCCAGAACATGAAGCTGAATATGCCGTATAGGGCAGCCGCTAACAACTGATTTTCTATAGATTATTCTATTAACTGTTTTACGGATTGCTCGATTAAATGATTGATTTTCCTCCAGAAAATCAAATTGACCATTTGAAAATCAAAAAGAAAATCAAATTGACCATTGATGTTATTTTGACAACAAACTGTATGTCATTGCCAGGCGTATTGGATAATGGACGCTGGCTTTTCAGCACCATACAGACGTTATTTTTTGCCTACAATTGGGGGATGTCCCAGGTTCCTCTTCCTGTGCTTGCAGAAACTAAGTATGCAGCGTACCTTTGCCGGACTTCTCCAAAAATTTCGAGAGCCGTGGATGGACGTGACATCTACAGAGATGCTGCTCACGTAAAGTTTCTTTAAAGAAAAACATTTTCCGACCTGTTTCTGGTTTTCTGACAACAGACCTTGACGAAGTGTGGTACACTTGTGATGCTTTCTCAGTGGCTTGTTGGGAACACTGTGGTGTGGCTGTGTTTTCACTCAGTTACAGGGAATAACACGTGGTTCTGTGTAAGGAACCCCCCAGTCTCCGCTCATGGTTCTGGGTCCTACAGAATGGACCTAGGGTTGAAGCTTCTCTGATTGCTTCGTGGTGGTGTTTGGTTTCTGCTGCCAGGCTTGTGTCTTTAGACAACTGGGAAGGTCTTTGGCCCTGGGTTTTGAGAGCAAGAACAGCATAACATAAGTGAATTACACTCCACATGTGACAACTTGCTATTGTATTATGCATAACTGCCATTGTGTTTGCACTGGATATATTTGTGCAGTGCTGAGTATTTATTGTGTGGGGTCTCATAAATTACTCAGTCGCAGTTTTAAATGGTGTCAGTTTTGGCTGTGTTCTTTGTTTTTTCTATAGTATAGGGTGGATAAGACATGCCCTTGTTTGTTAGTCATTCATATCTGCATTCATTTATTTTTTTTTGAATACTGAGCACCGCTCGCCTTGGTTTAGCGGAATAACCGAAATTGTGACCTTATTTTTGTATAATGTGAAATCATGACAGCCTGTTGTCTGTCTTGACTTTACTGATTAAGGTTATCATATCACAGCCAGTGATAGAGTTGGAAAGATATTTCAAGAGGGCTGGTGGGCGTCAAATCTATGGGGGTGGGTTAGGGTCCAGAGTCCACTATCTGAATAGCCCTGATAGCTGGTAGATTTACGTAAGTGGAACTGCAGAAAATAATCTTGGGGGGTCGGGGGTATTTCCGGCTGTATTTTTGTCATCCCCTCCCCGTGTCTCATAGGTTAGAGTCCCATATAGTCTTATGCAGCTCATTCAGGACTCGCTCTCTTCACCAGATGAGGCACCCCCTCACCCCTGCCACCTCCACTGTTGTCTGTCATGGTTATTGTGCGGGCTGCCCTGATCGGGAAAGAGAGCTTGGAACCTGGTGTTGGAGCCTGATGTTTATCGTGAAGAGAACTCGTTTTCTCACCGCTATTGACTGCTTCGGTAGAGAGTTCCATGGTTCCACCATCTGAAATTGGAGCTCTTCTTGGACCATCTTACCCAAGGGGGGGTGGGGGTTGAGTAATGGGACAGTCTGGTTGTTGCCAAAATATACGGCATAAGACTGTATAGTTTTCCAAATGGATTTGATTGTGTGTGACTTCCTTAGTGTTTCCAAAGCTGTGTTGTTTACGTTAATAAGGTAAGCCTCCTGCTCTTCCTGTAGCATGTCATTGCACATGTTTCTGTGCTGTTTCTCACAGCTCCGCTCTTCCCCCATCAGTCTCTCCCTGCATTCCTTCTGTCTTCACTTGGTTTCTATGTGTATGTGGTGGTCGGTCCTCGAAACCGCTGACGGGAATATCAATTAGGGCAATTAGCGGTTATAATGCTGTTGCTTAAGTTCTGCTCTTTGACTAATTATAGCTAGTTTCGGACAGCAGACTGATTCAGCTGACGTGATGAGTATAAACAGGTACTAAGGAAAAATGGAATTTAGGGAATGTATTGTGAGAAGCAGATTACTTCAAAGGCTGTCCAATAGCAAATAGTGTAGTACTCTATTCTGTGCCGCATTGCTGATTGGCCATTCCACAATGATGCTTGGAGCAGGCAGAGTCAGTGACCCAGTTTGCGGGGCGGCATGTGATTTTGTTATTGTGTTTTGTTTGCGTGGCGGTTTGCGATAGGCTTTGGGGTCACGACAGCCCCCATATGTAAACGTGCTGTATCGATACGGCCAGTTTAAGAACTTTTATTTAGCAGGCTATCCAATAGTGCAATGGCAGTTGTGAAAGTGCAGTGTGCAGTGCAGCTGTAGGGTGCCAGCCAGGAGCGTAGGATTTATATTAACATTGGGGGGAATTAACAATAAATTCTGCCATTTCACACAGCCTTTTATTAATTATTAAGGTTTTCAATAAGTTAACATGCAAATTGAAGCTGTGCCGCACTTTTCCGCTCACCGCTCTCCATGTCGTCGCTTTAATTGCAGGTCTGGAAGTGAGCGTCTGCAAGCCGGAGCTGGAGTATAGAATAAACCATTTTAACGGAGGTTGGAGGTTCTCCAAATAAAAACTGTAAGAGAAAAATCAGGCATTATATGTGATATTATTGAGGGGGGTGATCCATCTCAACACTGGACCTCAAAATAATATACAGTAAAAAAATAATAAACGATCCGTTCAGCTGTTCAGAATACTTGTTATTTAGGCATTATTCAGAATGTGTCGTGATACGTATCGTATCGCTGCCCTGTATCGTGTTACGCATCGTATCGCTGCCCTGTATCGTGTTACGCATCGTATCGCTGCCCTGTATCGTGTTACGCATCGTATCGCTGCCCTGTATCGTGATACGCATCGTATCGCTGCCCTGTATCGTGATACGCATTGTATCGCTGCCCTGTATCGTGATACGCATCGTATCGCTGCCCTGTATCGTGATACGCATCGTATCGCTGCCCTGTATCGTGATATGCATCGTATCGTGAGGTTGCTGGCAGCCCTACTACACACCACATCCCAGTGTGGAAAAACAATACGACACAGGCTGAAAGTAAACCAAAAGGGACCTGTGGACATTTAATCAATACTGCAGACCTCTTGGCAGCTAACTGGCACTCCCCTTTCTGAGGCCACTGCCCCCCTCCCCATACACCCAGCATTTTTAACATTTCAACTTTCTGGTAACAAAACTGCTGGGAGTCTTTCCTTTAAAAGATTTTGTTGACCAGACTTGCACTTAAGAATAAGGCATATGTAATTCATTCCGACTTCAATCTTGGAACCAGTCTTAAAGAAATGTTTAGCAACAGTCGTTTTATGGTTTTGTACTATTTCTCTATAAATTCATAGTTTTTGCATAAGAGGCTATATAGTTTACTTTAGCTGTAATATTTTTAATTAGTATGGATGAACGTCAACGTATTTGTAGCTCATTTGTAAAATATCGCACTAATGTTTCACTTCAGAAATGTGCATTAAAGTGGACAAAAGCAGCTTTATTAAGGTATTTTAATGAAATATGCCATGAATTTGTTTACACCCTGACTGCATTGTTCAGTTTTATTGCCCCCAGTGAGAATATGAAAACATTTCTAAGTGTTTGTGTCATTCAAAAGCCCTTTGAAGCTCTTGCACTTTCCTGTTTCACTTCCTGCTTTTTCCCCAAACGTCGAACACGCCTGGAGAGGGAGCCGCATGTTTCCCTGTTACCCTGAAGCCTCAGTGGCTGCCTCACCGCAGACTGTACCAGGTGATTCCCCTTTTGAGGGGGAAATGAAAAGTAGGATTGCCTCATCGTTTGTGTTGGTGCAGGTTAAAGAAATGCAAGATGATCCAAAGCTTGTATTTATAGTTTGTGGACATCACAGATTATCAAATAGCCAAACATGATGGCACGTCACCCAGAGAAGGTGATTATGTGCATCGCGTGCTACAGTAGAATACCCTGAATTAGATATCTATGTGAATTCAGCCGGTATTAGCAGGAACTGGAATGTGGGTGGGGGGGCACTTCAGTTTGGCCAGATCAGACCAGCTGCCCTCGCAGCCCTGTGCTGAATTCGGGAGGCGTGTGCAAAGTGGGACCAAACCGTTTTTAGCGGTGTGCGGGGGAGAGCATTAGCTTGCTAATTGTGCTCCCTGGCCTGCTTTCTGTCCAGCGTACCTGGAGCCTCAGTGTTAAACCTGATGAGGCCTGTCTGAAAGCGAGACCATCTCAGGCCTGAACACGATGTCTGCACCATAGACACTGCTGTCTCCACCTCCTGGAGTGTAGTCTTTTTGTTCCAGCGTCGCCCGTTTTCGCTTTCACTCCGAGCGCTAAGTGGCAACCTGCCCCTTTTCTAATGAAAGTTGCCCACAGTGTTGGTGTCTTAGAGACGGGACTGACTGTTTCCTTTGTGAATCGGGATGAGTCATCTCTCCTTCTCCATCTCTCGCTCGCTTGCGCCCTCCCTCTTTTCGCTCTGCAACTTCACCCGCAAGTACTGCTTACAGAGTTCTGTCCGATCGACAACTCCAGACTTGGTCTCTCAAAAACCGCATCACACCTGTCCAGCTGGTCTGTTGAACTAGTGGAAATTTCTATCTGGTGATCGAAGATTAACAATTTTATGAATTCTAGCTGTTGATAAGACGTTTTTTCAAGAGTAGCTGGAACATCCAGATACCTTCCCAGATTCCCAGATCTTTGCTGGAAGACAAACACCAGGTAGTATAATCTATGGAAAAGCAAGTGTGTCCATTAAGATCTGTCACGTCTGCTTTCATGCTGTAATTACCTCTGGTTCTGCTAGCATGGATATCTGATTCAGCTTTCTTACCATTCTTAATAAAGACAACCCATTCCCTTGCCTGATATTTACCCATTTGTGCCTGCTGACTGCTTTTAAAATAATAAGGCCTGATCTTGACAGTTAAGTCCAGTATAGTACAAGATGCAGCATTCCTATAAAGGACGGGCAGTCACTTTACTTATAAAAGCCAGAAATTGTACTAAATGAAGAACTGTTTGGCAGCTGAAAGAGCTGGATCTGGGCTGTCCTGAAATATTACATTGCAATTGTGCATGAAACGCATATGTACTTAAGATGTACTGACCTGACACTGATCACAAGGGTTTTGACCCTGATGGCATTCCATAATGTACAGCCTACATATACATGTATGTACTCAAGTGAATCCAGAAGTGCAACATCAGCGACATAAACATCAACGCTGATGGCAGCTGACGGGCAAAGCACGTGTGGCTGGCCGGATAGACTGACAGGATGGTGATCGATCCCATCATGAATGTATGGTTTGATGGGGCAGCAGTAAATGGCAATAAAGGAACCTGGTGATATTTTTCATGGTTGTCCAGCAGACTACTGTCAGTGCCTATTTTTGCTTGAAAGAAAATTTGATGTCACAGACTACCATTAAAATCAAGCGCTGGCATCAGTGATGCAGATTTGGTGCTTTTGGACTTGGACTGGGTGCATAAGAGTCTTCAACGAAGGCACACAGGTGGGATTGTCAAGTATTAAACTCGCCCTGCTTCCTGCCTCTGGTTCACGTGGGTTTTCTCCTCTGCATGACTTACAGCAATGCTTTTCAATCCAGTCCTTGGGGACCCACAGTCAATCCACGTTTTTGCTAGGGACCTGGGAGGGAGCAGAAACGTGGACTGTCTGGTAGGGAGCAGAAATGTGGACTGTCTGGTAGGGAGCAGAAATGTGGACTGTCTGGTAGGGAGCAGAAATGTGGACTGTCTGGTAGGGAGCTCAGAGGAAGTAAAACTGTGGGTCCCTGAGGACCAGATTGGGAAAGACTGACTTTTGGTGTTGTACATTCTCAGGCTACTGGCCTGGTTCATGTCGATGAGGCTAGTCGACATCTCTGAATTGTCCATGATATATGTGTGTGTGTGTGTGTCTTGTTGTGATGGACTGGTCTCTCATCCATGCTGTCCCTGCCATGTTTATTTCTTATGCTGCTAAGATGGGCTACCTGTTGAGTATAGCCCACTGTACTGGACCTGAGGGCTAGATTTGCTCTGCAGTGTCCTGGAGCTTTTAAGCATAGAAAAGCGGAGCTGCAGTTTATATCTTAAATGGTATCTTAAACTGTTTAGATGTATGAAATGCAGCCTGAGTGATCAGTGAGAAGACTTCCTGCTTCCATGGGATAATAATCCCCCCCACCCCACAGGAGTGTAAGATCCTGGTGGTGCCGTGCCCCACGGTGCAGCCCATGGAGGTCGCCCTGGAGGACTGTCAGCGCAACGTGGTTCCCATCCTCCTCTACGCCGTCAGCCAGGAGCTGCTCACGGCTGGACACATCGCCGAGCTGAACGCCGTGCGGCAGGCGCTATCCTTCCCCGTCTGCTTCGTCCGCGTGCCGGCCGAGCCCGCCGAGCCGACCCCAGAGCGCAGCCCCCTGCACCGGCAGCTGCTCTCCCTGGGCTTCATCAGCTCCCCGGCGGGGAACTGCTCCTGCGGCGCCCCCTCCCAGGGCCCGCTCCTCTCGGCCAGGCCCCAGAGCGTCTTGGGCGAGGCCTTCGAGCGGCTGCACCGCCTGCTGGTGCCCTTCGCCCGCCAGGTGCTGCAGTACCAGCAGGTGGAGGCCACCAGCATCCTGAACGCACTACACTGTCGCTGCCTGGACCTCTTCATCAACCAGGTAGGCGTGGCCAGCTGGGGCAGCATGGCGGGGGGGGGGGGGGGTTCAGGGAGCAGCCAGAGACTCACATCCCCTCCAGGGATCCTGACAGCTCGTACCGTCAGGCCTTTTTCCCTCGAGATCCAAGGCCTACAGTGGTTCTGTTATTGTCCTGCTGAGGGCTGTACACAGCAGCTGTACTATAACTTCTGATGAATTGATGATCTGCCTGTAGAATAAGTGATTCACGGGCACCTGGAAAACTGTCTGATTTTCAGCCCGCAACCCACCTGAACAAGCAGGTTATGTCTGTCAACGTGTGTGAATAACAAACCCTGAGATGATCATTCACACACTAAAAGTAAAAATGTAAAATAAAATGACTCCATTGTAACAATTGAGCTGAATCCTGTAGCCATAACTTCTGTATCTGTAGTTTGTTTTTGTGTGAATTTCCTGGCAGAAGCGCCTTAAATGCCACATAGAGACGGAGTTACATAGGCTGTTTCTGATTTACTTTGGTCTCCCACACTTGGATGGTGTTGCCTCAGTGAGTTAGCATGCTGGATGTGTTTACAGAAAAATATCTGCGTTGACAACTGAGGCAACAGTCATGGTCTCATCGGCTACTCTCTCCAGTGTTTGTAGCGATTGGTAGAAACTACTGATTTAAGTGACGTTGGAGTCTGAGCTCTTCAGCACTAAGCATATCCGAATCACAGCTACGATTAGCATAATATTTTCTGTTGAACATCTACGTGTGAATTTAGGTTTTGCCTGTGTTAAGAAATGTGTCCGTTTCAAATTACGGTACATATCGAATCTGCAAAGTAATATCAATATAATACTGAATTGCCACCCCTTTATTCACCTAATCTTATTCACATAATCTGACCACCGGCATCATTGAAGGAGGCATCACTGCTTTCCCGAGCCTGATGAACCCCCCCCCCCCCCCCCCCCCCCCCCCCCCCCCCCCCCCCCCCCCCCCCCCCCCCCCCCCCCCCCCCCCCCCCC
>JAODLC010000133.1:18508933-18519960 GCA_026781145.1 Hippopotamyrus pictus
TGATCACCCCCCCCCCCCCCCCCCCCCCCCCAGGCTTTCGACATGCAGCGAGACCTGCAGATCACGCCCCGCCGCCTGGAGTACACGCGTGAGAAGGAGGGCGAGCTCTACTCCTCCCTCATGGCCATCGCCAACCGCAAACAGGAGGAGATGAAGGAAATGATCGTGGAGACGCTGAGCAGCATGAAGGAGCAGCTCCTGGAGGATGCGGCCAACCTGGAGTTCACAGGTGACGCACGCTGGGGCGCGACGGAACCTGCAGTCTATGGCTCCTGACACAAGGTCCTACTGCGTTTTTGGACGAGCGCAGAACTTTGGAAGTTGTGAATTTTGTGGGCCTGCTCAGTTTAAACCAGGCTGAATCCTTTAAATACTAAGGTGCTTGCGAGCGAACAGTGAGCATATGGGTTGTGTTTTGTGTGCAGACTAGAGAATATCTAAGCAAGAACCTGATGCTGCATGAGTGCTTTGCACATGCTGGGGGTCATTCAGCCTGGCTGCCTGTTTAATAGGTTTTGTTGCCATTTTCGCATTTGGATCAGTCAGGTTTTCAAATGCTTTACAGTCCAGACTGTTCTGGTAATGAGAAGCTTTTTAACTCCCAGCATTATTTATATAAAGAGGCAATTTATTTCTCCAAATACAACCGTCGAATGCTTTCATTGCTTCAGATTAACGCGGAACCGTATCTGCATCTTAAAATTTTCAAAATTCTGGCAAATTTACTGAACACTGAAGGGCTTCAGCAACGTATCAATGTACAAAACCCATTTGTTACTGTGTGCCCCCCTCCCTCCAATTAGGTGTGGGGGCAGAAGCCATTGAAAGCATAGAGTATACTGTAGTCATATGACCTGACCAGCAAGTTGGAGAAATGCTGCTAGGTTCTCGGATTGGTTCCCAGAGTCATGTGATTAATGTCACGGCGCACCATCAATTTAATGCAGCCCGGCGGTTTGTCTGATGGGCCTATAGGCCGAAGAGGCTGATGGCCCCTTTTGCAGATGCCCTGCTGCCTGCACTGAATGTACCTTTCTGCCTGTTTGCAGTGTAACATGGTATATTTCTTGGGAATAGATTGTTAAATGTTAATGCACAGCATTACTAATGCCGTTTCCTGTAGCAGTTGGTTTGTGAGCGTTTGTGAATCTCAGCGGCTGTGTCCCGCCTCCGGGGTCCGCTGGTCTCAAGCAGTTTCCAAGTTTTAGTTTAAGCATTGTTTTGTTTGCCCACCAAAATGGCAACGACCAACGAGAATAACTCCTTTGAAATTATAGTGTCGTCTTTAGTTGCCGTGGCTCAGCAAGGTGGAGCCTTTGCCTCAAAACAAAAACTCTCGTCGAGCGACATGCTTTGCTGAACTTGCTGCCTGCCGCACACATACGGACATAAAGGAGTGTTTACCTTTAAAATAATATTGTATAGGTATGAAGAACTGAAACTTGCATAAACGCAAGGCTTAGTGTTTCCTCAATGAACAGATTTGGTCCTGAAACAAAACAAGTCCATCTGTTTACTTTAATGCTGTGCCTAAACCTGTCAGATGAGCCCTGCTTGGTTTGCAGTGAATAGCAGGCAGATGACTCACTAGTAAATCTTCTCCGGAGAGAACACAGACCCTTTTAGGGAATCATCAGCTTGCTGTTATGCAACAAAATACTTTAAGTTAAATCAGCAGACGGAGGCTGGGGGAGTGCGATCCCATTCAGCTGTGTGTCTGTGTGTGTGTCTGTCTGTGTGTGTCTCTCTGTGTGTGTCTGTGTCTGTTGGAGGAGGACCTTCCTGTGTTTGGGTGCGTTTTAAGCAGGGTGGGGAGGTGGGTTTTTATTCAGCACCCTTGCTGGGTTCTCCCCCGCTACTCCAGGCCGTCCGCCACACGAGTATTTGGCCAGTGTCACCTGCCTCTTCTTACTAACATGATACTCTGAGTGTTGTGTGGGTCTCTCATTAAAGGTACTTTATGAGAAGTTACTTTTCGGACATGCACCTTGTTTGTTTGTTTGTGTGTGTGCGTGTCTGCGTGTGTGTGTGCGTGTCTGCGTGTTTGGTGTTCCTGCGGATATTGAAATCCAGCTATACAAGTTGTGCTGTGTAGTAATTAGGTAATTGTCATAGCTAAGTGTGGTGTCTGCAGACTGCCCTAGCTGTTAGAATCACCCCTCCCTCACCCCCCTGGAATCGCAGACCTCCCTTCCCAAAAAATAAATCTTTCATTTTAAATCCTAAAGTAAAGATTGTAGTCCTGTATCAGACAGACTTATTTTATGACATGCATCAGTTCTTTTTTGCTTGTGTGTTTTGTGAAACTGCTCCCTGCACAATGTTACTCTTATTTTAAACAATGAAATCTCTATTACTCTGAAATTATTTAAAAATCTTTCTTGCATCGCGTTCCTCGATGTGACTGTTGCTTGTGTGTCCATTGCAAGCCACCCGACCCTCGCCGTGGCCAATTCAGCCTCCTTCCGATGTCACTGGGTAGAATCACCTGTACCGCCATAAACCACGTTAGCATTGGGCTATGAATGAAGGATTGGCGCCATTCTGATGTTTTCCAGTTTCTTTGGGTTTTTTTTTTATTCCACTCGTATGGTTCTCGTGTTACCATGGTTACAAAGGGTTCTGTCACAGGTGGGCTCACAAGAATAAACTGTGTTTCCCAGAAGTTGCCTTTTTGGGGTCGTCTTTTTTAGATTAGGAAATATCTTGTAAAGCTTTTCCATTTTTGACAGCCGTTTATTATAGTTGTCAGTTATTTATTTAAGGTATCTGCTCACATGCACCTGCTCTTTGCTCCCCCTCACGCCTGTGACCATGTGGGTGTCGCACGGAACATTTCTGGGATCTTTAGCTGAGTATAACTTGCACATTGGTTGACTCCTGTTAGCCCTCAGAATGACCCTGTAACCAGGCTTGGGGGGGAGGGGGTTTCACAGGTAAATGCTTTGGTGGCTGTTCTGCTCTTTCAGGCCTGAATGTTTGTGTGCTATGTCCCCCTCTCTCTCCCTCCTTCCTACCCACAGATATCATTGTGACATCCAACGGTGAGCCAGTCACCTCCCGGGATATCAAATCCTGCATCCAGCAGATCCAGGAACTGATTGTGGTGCGGCTGAACCAGGCGGTGGCCAACAAGCTCATCAACTCGGTGGACTACCTCCGCGAGAGCTTCGTGGGGACCCTGGAGCGTTGCCTCAGCAGCTTGGAGTCCAACCTGGACGCCTCTGTGCACAACATCACCTCCAATCATCTCAAGCAGGTGAGAGGCTCTGTCCACAGATTCGGGCTCATTAATCCTTCTTTCCGGTGACCTATGCCTAAATGTTCGGTAAAGATGGCAAGAAGGACGCGAGATTGCCTCTTTCTGAGAGTCCTGTAGACGATAGAAATTTCCAATGTCACCACCTGTAGTCCTACAACTTTCCTTCTCTCCCCACAAATAAAATTACTGAAACCACCCCCCACCTCTGGTGGTACGAGGCCACAGAGCCACTTATTCCGATCAAGATCTAAACCTGAACCCTAAAGCTGTAAAGGATTCAAGCTCCGGATCTGCTAAGGGCACAAAAACAGCACAAGAATGTCTTGCTGCTTTCCTTGATTAAAATTCTTGAATTGTGCTTTTAGCGGGAGTTAAAAAGCTTCAGAGGATTTGGTCACACTGGGAGATGTTGGTCACAGTCGGGTTTGGAAGCAGTGCGGCAGTGAAACTGTCTGCGGAGAGCCGGCAATGGCAGTAGCGTGAAGGCTGCCTGTCCGTGCCGAAAGCCGCCCTTTCACACAGGGACACTGCAGCACACTAACTCTGGGGTCCATGCAGCCTTGCAGAAGTGGTCCTGCCGGTCTTTGGCGTGTGCAGTTAGGGCCGTCTGAGGTGGTGTCTCTGAAACTGGGGCATCATCGGGGCAAACCAAAGTCTAGGCTTATTTCAGACCCTGTAACCGTTGAAGTTTTGCACTGAGGATGGGAGGGGGGGATGTTAGACAGTGGTGGAGGAATCAGAGCTTTATAATGAGTAAAATTACCACCCCTGTAAATAGCTGAGTGCTTCTCTTTCAGGTGCTTTATTCCCATTGGTTTAAACCAGGCTGTGATTGACAGTTAATTGTAACCTCCCTTCCCCCAATGTAATATACTCTGTAAATGCTTTTGAGCCAAGAGCATGATCACGTAAGATGGCTGCCAAGATGATACCGGCTGTTTGTGCTGCAGCCCTGAACCTCTGAAACTGTGTAGTTCCCCATTAGTTCCCTGCTTACGAGTGTCTCCGCATCTCTCTCAGATCCTCAACGCCGCCTACCATGTTGAGGTTACCTTCCATTCAGGCTCATCGGTCACGCGGTTGGTGTGGGAGCAGATTAAACAGGTAAGAGTCCGGGGCTTATCCCCCAGCTAAGCGTTTCTTTCCGAGGGTTCAGCCAAATTTTTGCTGTCTTCTGTGTCTTATGTGTTGGTGTCTACAGAGTTTTGCCTTTGCGACTTCTACCTGCCGTCATTTATGAGTTCCACCCAAGGCGAAGGCTCCAAGGCAGCCAGCCCAGCTGATGCACAGATGTTGTTATTGTTCTTCTTTGACCCCTTTGACCTTTGACCTCTCACACAAGCAAAACACCTCAAAGCCTAGGCCATATCATTTTACATTTTTTGGTACCACTTTACAGTAAGGCTACCCTTTGACATTTATAAATGGTAGTAACTCATTAATAAGAAGAAAACTTGTTTATAATGTCTGATTGATAAAGTGTTGCAGTCTAATTAATAACCTGCTTATAAACCATTTATAATCCCTTTATAAGGGTAGCCTTATTGTAGAGTGGCACCAATTGTTATATATAAAATTTTTATATATATATAAAAATTACCTTTTAATTGGTTATAGGTGCCTTGTAAATATCATACTGGGTAACACTGAAGTAGAATTTCCCATTTGGCGAAGAGTTTCAGACTGATTATGTTTGTCATTTTATATGCAGCAGCATGGTTTGTTTTGATCCGATGCGTCTGTCACTGCTAAGTCCTGCGACTCCATCTCCATCCTCGCTTGCCCGTTTCGCCGCAGATCCTCCAGAGGCTGACGTGGGTGAACCCGCCGGCCATTACGGCCGACTGGAAGAGGAAAGTGGCCCAGGATGCCATCGAGAGCCTGAGCGCCGCCAAACTTGCCAAGAGCATCTGCTCCCAGTTCCGTACGCGGCTCAACAGCTCCCACGAGGCCTTCGCTGCCTCCCTGCGGCAGGTACGGGCCCTCTGCATCACCCCATAGACAAGGCAGAAGAATATTCTAGAATGTTTGAAGGTAATAGAGAGAGGGGGATTCAGATGTGACATTTCTGTAAGGCTGGGATGAGGTAATGAACATGATTAGGTGGTATTTTGTGTGTGTTTTTTTATAAGTAGATGTGCCTGCTATCACTTCAGCGTTCATAAAGGCTGCTGCGGGCAGTCCTCCCCTTAGTGAGGAGGGGGGAGGAGGAACTGGAACGTACAGGGCTATCTTTGTGAAGTCGGGCTTCCTGGCAGCCCAGTGCGCCAAAGGGCAGAACTGAGAGAAACAAACAAGATGTTTCTTATTTGTGCAGACATGATACTCCGTGGAGGTTCCTCGGGGGTAAACCAGGGAGCTCACGCTGCGAAAGGGCAGCCTGCTCGCCACACAGGCACCTTATTGTTAAATGGACTCGGCCACCGACATGCTGACCCTCTGCTTGGGGATGCATACATGTCCTTGTGTGGTTTTCCACTAAGATAAACCGTTATGCGAATTAGCAGACCGTGCCTGAAGGGCCACATGTTAAACCAGGGGTCACCAACTCCGGTCCTGGAGAGCTACTATCCAGTAAGTTTTCTATCCTACCCTGATTCTGATGTGCCACACTAGTTCTCAGGTAAATGCCAGGAGCAGGTGTGGCTCATCAGAAGCCAGGTTGGATAGAAAACTTACTGGATGGTAGCCCTCCAGGACCGGAGTTGGTGACCCATGAGTTAAACACTGACTCTAGCTAATGTGCTCCGTCAGCTTCAGCCCATGAAGCTGAAGCAGTCTCACACGGGGCAGTGTGACCTGTAATATCACGCACTCCCAAAATCCTTCGCTGGGGAGTCCAAGCCTAACATACATGTGATGTGCATCAGCGTGAATCCATCACTGAACCAGTGAGACTGGATGAGATGTCACAGTCCAGGTTATTGGTTTCTACTCAGATTTAAGACGTGTAGAATAGTGCTTTACGAACCAGTTCCAACCCCCCCACCCCCCAGTCGACATTTTTATTAAGTTAACTAATTAAAAGACTGAATTAAGAGGCTCAGGAATTCTGATGATGGACTAGAAGAGAAATTCTGCCTGGTGGGGGCTGAGGTTGCACGGTCGGAGTGGACGTGGTTTGAGGGTGTGCATGTGGGGGGTGTAACCTCGTGTCCCTAGGCCTAAGGTAATAGCTCTCCCCCTCCCCCCCCCGCCAGCTGGAGGAGGGCCACACAGGGCGCCTGGAGCGAACGGAGGACCTGTGGCTGCGGGTGCGGAAGGACCACGCCCCCCGCCTGGCCCGCCTCTCCCTGGAGAGCCGCTCGCTGTGGGACGCGCTGCTGCACGGTGAGCGCCGGCGCCCCCTAGCCAGCATGTCCGCCAATGCTCACCGGCGCCCCTAGCCAGCATGTCCGCCAATGCTCACCGGCGCCCCCTAGCCAGCATGTCCGCCAATGCTCACCGGCGCCCCCTAGCCAGCATGTTATCAAGTCTATGTTGTATCTACAGGAAGCAATCCGTTTTAACAGTAGTTTCTCGTTTTCTTCCACGTGTTTCGGATTTTTGGTGCCATTTTAAAGCATTTGAGATCATTTTAGATGAGCATCCTATAATTTGCTGCAGTTCTTTATACATTTTCCTTTCTTCAACTTTTTTAATTAAATTACGTTGTTCCTCCGAACAACGCCCATTGTAACTTAGCTGTTTAGAAGGAAGTATGTGAAACATTTGCTTCCTTTCCTTAATAAATTAATGACACCTGTTTTTTCACAGAATGAATGAATTTTCTAATTAAACTCCACACAGCTGTTATTTTGAACACGCCTCTCAATGAATGAATCAATTACTCAGAACAAGCAGCGTACATGTCATGAAAGTTGGGTCTTTTCTCTGTTGCACTCCTGCTACAGGTAAATTGCCATGCAGAAATATCATTTCTGCTAATAGCACTGCTGTTTTTTAACAGGGTTTATAAAGAGTTTTACAGGCATAAAAGAGAGGAATTTATATAAGCACAAAAATAACTATGCAGAGAAAAAAACTAGAATCAATTTTTTAAATGTGATTATTATTATTATTTTTCATAACCTGAAACGCGGGACTTTAACCCCCACCACACCAAGGTCTCTAACCCTCCTTCTTAAGAGTCACCTTTGATGTAACCAAACGCACAAGCAGACCTTTAGCGGAGCCTGGCTCTGCTCGCACCCGGGGCTGCTCGCGCGTCGCACACAGCACCCGAAGCCCTTATACTCATGCTGGCTGCCCTCGTTTCACGGCCACTGCAGTCTGTTTGCAGTGTGTGCCTGTGGAGTGGAACACAGAGATGCTCTGTGGTCTGTCAGTGCAGTATAGAGATGCTGGTTTGGCTAACCCCAACACTGCGATCGCCACAGGCAAGCCGAAGCTGGGCCGGGAGCTGGGCCGCGGACAGTACGGGGTGGTCTACCTCTGTGACAACTGGGGGGGTCACTACCCCTGTGCCCTCAAGTCCGTCGTGCCTCCGGACGACAAGCACTGGAACGACCTAGCGTTGGAATTCCACTACACCCGGTGAGCCGGCGCTGTCACCCTGCACACTTCAGCTCACCCACGGCAATTCCTGCTCACTCCTTTATACCCCACAGCAAATTAAAGGGGAGAGGGTTTGAAAATGCCCCTTCGGTTTGTGTGCTAATTTGTGTTTGAACAGGAAATGAATGTTTTTGCTATACGAGTCAGGTGAGAGGCTGAAGGAGTGGATACCTGTGTGTGTGTGTGTGTGTGTGTGTGTGTGTGTGTGTGTGTGTGTGTGTGTTGTGGTGGTGGGGCTGTTCGTTGGTGGGATCCTGGATGTGTGATGAGACTTTGGTTGTTTCTCGATATGTGTACTTGACTATACTTCCATTTTATGTCATCTTCCATTGCTGAAGACCAGTGGCCTGTACTACGAAGCGGGGTTACTGGCTTATTGGGGTAACTAGTCGGATTTAAGGTAGTCTGGGTGAAATGTAAGTGAACGAATAAGAAGTCCATTTAACCTGTGGTACCTTAAATCCGACAAGTTACCCCAGTAAGCCAGTAACCCCACTTCGTAGTACAGGCCCCTGCTCCAATACTAAGAACAGAGGTACAGAGGATGGTAAAAGTCCCCACATCATTCTCGCTCTGCTACAAATATCAAGATGCATCGGTTACATCCTCGTCAAACTAGACCAATCCCATGAGTCATTGTGCCCCAAGACCAGAAGTACGATCTTTGCGTTCTTGCTATTGCGAAACGCCATTTATTAAACAAAGCGTCACGTGTCAGTTTGAGGAGAACGGCCGTCGTCATTTTGTCCCCCCAGGTCCCTGCCAAAGCACGAGCGGCTGGTGGACCTGCACGGCTCCATCATCGACCACTCGTACGGAGGTGGGTCCAGCGTCGCCGTGCTGCTCATCATGGAGCGTCTCCAGCGGGACCTCTACACGGGGCTCAAGGTAGCGCCAGCGGCCAGGCTATCATGGGGAATGTCGCAGCGCACCACTCCGCCTCAGAGGCTGCGCCATTACGACCTATTACTAAATCAGTATGGCGTGTCTGCTCAGAGATTAACCCTGTCTCCTTGGTTCTCCTCGGCTGGGGGTTCTGATCTCACTTGGTCCCCCCCCAGCTCGAGTCATCACTACGTCCAAAGGCTAGGTGTGCGCGCGTGCGCCCGCGCCCTGTGAGGGACTGGAATCCCTCTGCATTTTGTCATCTGCCAGCCGCATATCGTGTTTGTTAGCGACGGATGAATATTACCAAGATGGCATCATAGACAAACCATTCCGTGCCCCACCAACCACGAATGACACAATGAGTGTGCAGCCTTGAAATAGGCTCGACTTTGTAAGAAGGCTTGCTTTGTTTAACAAACGGGGATAGAAACGAATTATTTACCACCCAGTTAATTAAATAACAAACCAAAGAAAATGCAGTTGCTGGCAAGGTACCAAAAAAGCAGCACCCTGATAAATGTAGTGCATGTGCCTTTTAGTGCAAAATATATAGAGGAGCTTTGTGAGCAGAAACTTGCGGAAGGACTTTGCTGGGTTCAGGCTTGAGGCCATGGGTTCAGGCCATGACGGGCAGCATTGCTTACATTACCAGTAAGTTGAGGGTTCTCCAGCGGGGAGGAGGAGGTAGCTGTGTGATCCCTCCTGCCTTTCTGCCTTAGGCGGGGCTCTCCTTACGCGAACGGCTGCAGATCGCACTGGACGTCGTGGAGGGGATCCGCTTCCTGCACAGCCAGGGCCTCCTACACCGTGACATCAAGCTGAAAAATGTTCTGGTGAGTCTGACCTTTGACCCTGGGTGGGGGTCATCTCATAACAGCCCAGGACGGATTACGCCTGATGCTTGTAGAGATGCTTTAAAGCTTTGCCCCTTTATTCTGCTGTTTTACTCCGATCTTCTTTCTTCGTATGTATATTACATTCTGCGCGTGCTGCTGCTGTTTATTAGCTGGACAAACAGAACCGTGCCAAGATCACCGACCTGGGTTTCTGCAAGCCAGAGGCCATGATGTCGGGCAGTATTGTGGGAACTCCTATTCACATGGCGCCAGAGCTGTTCACAGGTTAGCCTGTCGGCTGTTGCTGTTCTGTATGGCTGCATTGCAAGCTGGATCACAAACAAGGAGTTTAATTGCCTGTCGACTTAATTTTTTTCATATGGTTGTTTTACAGCAAAGCTTTTCCTCCCAAGTTCAGCCCTTGGCTGCTTCTACCGTTTCTTAAACTGACATTAATATGAGGATTTGTTTATCTTCTTTCCAGGAAAGTATGACAACTCTGTAGATGTTTATGCCTTCGGGATCTTGTTCTGGTACCTGTGCACTGGCTCCGTCAAGCTCCCCGAAGCCTTTGAGAAGTGTGCGAGCAAGGATCAGCTCTGGAACAACGTGAAGAAAGGTGAGCCGTGCTCTGGCGTCGGCGCCGGACCGGGGCGCGATCGCAGCGGCCGCCTTCTGAGTCATGGTGCTGTAAGCTGCAGAATTTTCCACTCGCTTTGGCCTCCAGGCGAATAAAGAGCTGAGTGGTTAAATGAGGAGTACGCCCCTCTCCTACCTCTGACAGTGACTTTGCAGGGCTGATGAAAATCCAGATTTGGCTGTTAGTGTCTCTGTAGTGACGAGATACAAATCTGTAAAACCCATGGGTGAGATTCATGATGGCACCGTCAATCATTACTAAGACCCGCCTCATATTGATTACCTTGGTTCTTATTGGCACAAACATGGTGATTGACATAGCATTATCTGAAAGGAATGGGTCCTGCTATTGGGTAATACCTGGCGTCTCAGGATTACGAGTGGGTGCAGGGTAGGGTTTCAACCAAAAGTTTGCTCATATGCCCCCCCCGGAAACTTCACCATCAGGTGCCAGGCCAGAGCGCTTGGCAACCTTCGACGAGGAGTGCTGGCAGCTGATGGAGGCCTGTTGGAACGGGGACGCCTCGCAGCGTCCCCTGCTGGGCATCGTGCAGCCCAGCCTGCAGAGCATCATGGTCCGCATGTGCCCCTCGAAGTCTGACGAGAAGAGCGCCGGCCTCGACGACTCCACCTGAACCCAAACTGGGCTGAACTCTCCGGAAAGCCCCATAGACAGGAAACAGTTACAGAAGAGAATCGGCCTGGAAAGGCGAGGATGGGACTGAGGAAGCGTAACGTTCTTTTATGAAAGTTATATACACTATTTAAGAGGACCTAAGAAGTGGAAAAACCCACAACATGCACACCAATCTGTGCTTATATATATATATATATATATATATATA